>JAAALK010000079.1:7816538-7898892 GCA_019279435.1 Zizania palustris
GCTTGAGGCCGAAGGAAGTGATTTAACTTCCGTCGGCTTTTTGAAAAGCCGACGGAAGTTAAAATAGCCGACGAAAACTTCCTGGATTGTTGTAGTGGATTTCCGGTGGAAGACTGAAAACTGGACTGAAAACTGTAGATTGATCTAGGAAAAAAAGTCATCTATCCCCAGGGGGGATAGGGGCCTATTTATAGGCGACTCTAATACATAAAAAGACTAATTTACCCCTAGGGTAAATTAAACTGTCTCTAAAAATATTCTTAGAAAAATCACCTCACTAAAATAAAAATATTCTAAACTTAAAAACTAAATATTAATATCCTAAAAACAAATTAATCATAGGTTGTCAGTTTTGCACCGAAATTGACAAAGCGTCCACCGTCTTCGCACCAGGTACCCGGATTGGGCCGACCCGACCACGCAGCTTCTTCAGCCCAGCAATCGCTCGCCGCCCGTCTACCTGAGTCAAACCTAGTCAACAGACCGGTGGATCATCTGCCGCTCCTAGCCATGTACCCATATTGGGCCAGCCCGACTCCATGGCTCCTCTGCCCGGCTCTCCCTCGCTGCCTGTGTCCCTAAGTCACATGCGCCTCAGACTCGGCAGGTCTTTATTTCTCTTCCTTTGACTTCCGTTGACATATCACTCATCACATCTGGAGTATCAAAATCATATTCTTCAACATGGTTTCTCATTGGGCCGACCCGACCCCGCAGCTTCTTCAGCCCGGCAATCGCTCGCCGCCCGTGTACCTGAGTCAAACTCAGTTAACAAACTAGTGGATCCTCTGCCGCTCCTAGCCCATGTACCCTGATTGAGCCAGCCCGACTCCATGGCTCCTTTGCCCGGCTGTCGCTCGCTACCCGTGTACCTGAGTCACACGCACCTTAGACACGGCAGGTCTTCATGTCTCTTCTTGACTTCCGTTGACAATCACTCATCACATCTGGAGTATCAAACTCATGTTCTTCAACATGGTTTCTCAATCTCCCCCTTGATGAGTGCATTGTCAACACCCTCTTCAGCACTTCTTCGGAACCTGCAAAAACACGTGGAAACAGGAAAACGAAGACAAAAGAAAATAGAAGAAAGAAAATAAAAGTTTAACCCTAATGACCAAAAGCCAAACAGAAGCAAGAAAACGGTCATTATGGTTAACCAAAAAATAACGAATCAAAAACAAGTGCAATCTTAGAACTACCAACAAGGATAACAGAGTAAAGGTAAAAGACTGAAATACTCCCCCTGAAATAAATCCCACAGAAAGCTAAAAATGTCCCCTAACCTCCAAAATTTATCCCCCTTGTTGACTATTGGACTCATCAAGTGAGACTAAATGCACTCTAAAGAGACATAGACACAAACTCCCCCTGAAATGCAGCTCCCCCTCAAAATATTCCATGAATGCAAATGGGGTGCAGGTGGAGTGTAAAAAGCATGCTTCTTAGATATGATTAACTGCAATTACAACATCTAACAGGTATAGCAAAAGATATATTGTCTAAGATACATGACATGATCAGTGCAACAGATGATATCTAAAGAGAGTCATTAGCACGAATTTTTCGATTTTTGTAAAACAAAAGCATCACCACATTTTCTAGTTGACAAGCAAAGTAAAGCATGAGATGCAAAAGCTAACTAATATCTACCAAGATAAGCATTGTCCATAGCAAAGTGCTTCAGCAAACTTGTCATCTTTTTAAATTTTTCAGACTTTTTCTTTTTCCTTTTTAATTTTTCATTTCTGCTAGGGGTTATTTGCATGTCGAACGTTATGCTAACCGACCAAGTCAAGCCTAGGCCAGAACTGGACCATCAAAAGCTTAATACATTGGTGTTGGTATACATTACACCGTCCTAATTCATACCAAAGTGCTATGGTAAGCAGTCCAGAACAATGCAATGCCACAAAGCAAACCCACATGGATCTTTTCTAATAATCATAAAAATGCATAAATTTTTCATTTTTCTGAATTTTATTATTTTTATAACACATTTTTCATGTTTAAAGCATATAGATGTCCAAGTTTCATATCTGCATCTAAGTAAGGATCTAGCTAACAGGCATGTAAAAGATAGCAAAAGCATTCAGCCTACACATGCTAGTTACCAGAAGCAATGGTGATCATTTTTCAATTTTAAAGCATAAAAGCCATGCATATGACAAATATCAGATATATCATGTGAACTAAAACAGAACATGATCATCGACAAGTAATCAAAAACATATACTAGCTAGAGAAAGTAAAGCAGATCAATCATATAACAGAAGCAAGCTCAAAATGTGATTGATGATTATGCATGATATGAACGCACACAAAAAGACTCAATAAAAAATAAAGAAGAAAGAAAAACTGACTCAAAGTATCCTAGAAAGGATACACAACTCCCAAATCCCCTCGCAAACGCTCAAAAGTAGATTGATCTAGGGGTTTGGTAAAAATTTCAGCCAAGTGCTCATGAGTATCAACATGAACAAGATCAATGACCCCTTTCTCATATTGATCCCTTAGATAGTGAAAGCACACATCAATATGTTTGGTTTTTTAATGAATACATGGGTTTTTCGCTACACTAATTGCACTAGTGGTATCACAAAACAAAGGAACTCTCGAAGGGAAGAAGAACCCAAAATCCCGCAAAGTAGAAATCATCCAAACCAACTGAGAGCAGCAGCTAGCAGCAGCTACATACTCAGCCTCAGTAGTAGAAAGCGCAAATCCAGATTGTTTTCGAGAAGACCAAGATACAAGCGAAGAACCAAGAAGCTGGCAAGTACCGGAACTCGACTTGTGATCCAACCGGCACCCACGAAAACCAAAATCAGCGTCGGAAAAACCAGCTAAATCAAGAGACGATGATGCAGAATAATAAAGACCTAAATCAGGAGCGTAAGTAAGATACCTAAAAATACGCTTGACAGCCTGCCGGTGAGATGCGTGTGGCGAAGACTGAAAACACGCGCACACACCCACGACAAACTGAATGTCCGGTCTCGTCACAGTCAAGTATAGCAGCGATCCGATCATCCCTCGATACTCTCTCTCGTTTACCTTGACGCCGTTCTCGTCCTTGTCCAGACCTCCAGATGTACCCATTGGAGTCATATGTGACTTCAGCTCTCCACCAAAATCAAATTTCTTTAGCATGTCTCGTGTGTACTTACCCTGGTGGATGAAAATGTCGTCCTTGGTCTGCTTGATCTGGAGACCTAAAAAGTACTTGAGTTCTCCCATGAGACTCATCTCAAACCCGCTATGCATCTGCTTAGAAAACTTGGACACAAGCTCATTAGTAGAACCACCAAAAATGATATCATCCACATAAATTTGAGCAACCAATATGTTTGCGCCATCTCTAAGCAAGAAAAGAGTCTTGTCCACAGAACCCATCACAAAACCTTTCTGCAGCAAGAACTGCTTCAGGCGATCATACCAAGCGCTGGGGGCTTGCTTCAGACCGTATAAATCCTTCTGCAACTTGAAAACATGTCTAGGAAACTTATGGTTCTCAAACCCGGGGGGCTGCATAACATAGACCTCCTCCTATATATACCCGTTTAGAACTGCACTCTTGACATCCATTTGAAAAAGCTTAAAACCTTTAGAAGCAACAAAAGCCAAAAGAATACGAATGGACTTAAGATGAGCAACAGGGGCGAAAGTCTCTTCAAAATCAATACCTTCTTCCTGGCAGAAACCCTGTGCCACTAATCGAGCTTTGTTGCGCACCACAACACCATGTTCTCCTTGTTTGTTCTTAAACACCCACTTGGTGCCTATGGTGTTGCATGAGAAACGTCTCTGGGCTCAAAAGTAGCAACAAAAGCAGACTCAGCAAACATAGCAAGAGAACCAACTGAGGAACGTAAAGATCTCTCTGTAATATCACCGATGACGAGCTCTAAAGGGTGATCACGCTAAACTACTCGGGATCCTAGGTGATCTGAAGTCACCTCACCAGAGTCAGCAACTGGCTCCTCTGGACTCAGCTGAGAAGTCACCTCACCAGAGTCAGCACCTAGCACCTCTAGACTAGGCTAAGGAGGATCGATCGAAGTAGAAGGAGTGATCAGAGGTTCGTCCTCATCCTCAGTCAAAGTCTCAGAAGGTGTGGGGTCTACAGGTGGTGCAGAGGGCCCACCCTCATCGTCAGCAGGAGTGTCATCATTTTCCTCGAAGATGGACTCTCCAAGCTTATCATCTCCAGAAAGCTCAAAAGAAGGAGTCAGCGAAGGCATAGACTCATCAAAAGAAACCTCACAAGTCTCAACAAGCAGCTGAGAGTCTAGGTTCCAAACACAAAAGCCTCTAGAATGCAAAGCATAACCAAGAAAGACTTCATCCCAGCAACGAGACTCAAACTTGTCCAAATGTCCTCCCTTCTTGAGCACAAAGCACTTGCATCCAAAAGCTCGCAAGTGACTCACCTTGGGCTATCTGCCAAACCACAACTCATATGATGTCTTACCTAAGTAAGCTCTAAGAAAGATGCGGTTAGCAAGATAGCAAGCTGTGTTCATAACTTCATCCCAAAAGCACCTAGGAGTCCTATGCTCATCAAGCATCGTCCTGGCCATCTCAACAAGCATGCGGTTCTTTCTCTCCACAACGCCGTTCTATGGGGGACTGTAAGGAGCAGAGAATTGATGATCAAGACCCTAATCACTACAGAAGCTGAAGAATTGAGAGTTCTTAAACTCAGAGCCGTTGTCCAAATGAATTGCTCGCATAAGACCATTGTTCTCATTCTTCAGCTTCAAAATCAGGTCATGAACATACTGAAAAGTCTCATCCTTACACTCTAGAAAGTAAACCCACGAGAATCAAGAAAAATCGTCAACTACCACAAGGGCATACCACTTCCCACCGACTAAGCGTACTCGAGATGGACCTACTGTATCCATGTGCAACAGCTCTCCCGGGTATGAAGTCATCACTTGAGTCACAGGTGCGTGACAAGCGGCAACCATTTTCCCATGACGACATGGATGACACACTAGATCCTTCTCCATCTTGAGTTTAGGCAATCCTCGGATAAAATCTATAGAACTCAATTTGACAAGCAAATCAAAGCTCAAATGACCTAGCCTTCTATGCCACTTCTAGAGCTCAGAGGAGGATCCTGCCATCAGACAGTGAGAAGGGCCAGAAGAACTAGAGAAATCAATACGAAAAACCTTACCGAAAGGTAAGATCCAGCAGACTAAAGATCCTCTAGAATCAACAACAGAAGACATGCCCTTCTTAAAGCGAACCTCTAAACCATCCTCAAGAAGTTGCGAATCAGAAATTAGATTAAAATTCAGATTTGCAACTAAAGCAACATTCTTTAATGAGAAATAATCAGAGATGCGAATCGACACAATACCTTGTACCTTCCCTTGACCACTGTTCCCAAAAGTGATGTATTCCTTGGAGCTTGGGGGAGTGAGGCTGGAAAACCATCTGTGGTGTCCCGTCATGTGGCGAGAACATCCTGAATCCATGATCCATACGTCCTCCAGTCCTCAATCCTACAAGATCAATGGTCATGAGTGGGAGCAAACGGTCGAACACCAGTTTTAGAAAAGGTGCTAAACCAGTGTCTAGCCATCTGCTCGTAAGTAGGAAAGCAAAAGGAATCATATGAGTCAGGACCAAAACGCGATTCAAAGTGCGGTCCTCTGTCTGCCTAAAATCACGGCCACGAGGTCCAAAACTGTATCCATAATGATCTGTAGCTCTATCGGAATGAAAACCACCCTCAGGAGCATGATCATAAAAACTGTCTACTCTACCACCACCTACACGACGTGGCCTGGCCTCTAGCCTCTCTCTACATCGAGGAACTCTCTGTCTACCACCCTACTAGTAGAACTGCTCCTGCCCACTTGAGCTCTCTCTGCTCGCTCAACCCGCTTTCTCCTGAAGAAAAACTCCTCAAGATGCCCGTCTCTCTAACAAAACTCACAGTGATAGGTAGGCTTATTGGGATGTGGTTGAGGCTTGGGATTCTTAGGCTTGGTGGTGTTGGGTGTAGTATCCTTGGTGTGAGAGGGTCCAGGTAAAGAATCAGGAGAAGTATGGAGCAGTTTAGGCTTTGGAACCCAGATTTTCTTCTTAGGTGGAGCTTTAGGTTGTTCTTGGAACACTCCATCCTTGGGATGACTATCCTTAAAGGACTCAGTGGAGTGAGTCTTGGGATATCTCTGTTCAGGAGTCATCTTACTCTACTCCACTACTCGGCTAATGGCACTCTCAAAATCAGCCTTGGTATAGGTGTAACCTACCCCAAACCCATCCTGTCTCTTGAACTGCTGGATCATCATGCCGAGCTGTGGCTCCCTAGCACTAATCCAACTCAGGATCTAACGGAGGTAAAAGTTCTCGTTCTGAACATCAGCAAGCTCCTCTCTTAAGGAAGCTAACACCTCCACCTGAGACAAGCAGATCTCACACTCTTTATCAACTTCGACAGACTTCTCAGCTTTTAGCTTGATCAACTCCATTCTCATGGACAACCAGTTCTCACAAACAGTGGGTGGAACTGACAAGGTCTCAAGCTCTATCTTATTCTGCTCCAACTCAGCTCTCACTCCAGCTAACTCGCCCACCTGCTCATCACTCTTGGCTCTCAGCTCAGCTATACTAGCTAAATGGGATGGGCAGTCTACACAAGATACGACAACAGTGGCATGAACATTTTTCAGCTCCATCTGAGCGCTTTCAAGCTCAGTGGCCTTAGCGTCTCTCTCATCTACTCTCTCTGTGTACCTGGACTTAAGAGTCGTCAGGTCACCCAACAACACCTCATAGTTAGGGAACTCACTACTATCACCCAAGCAAGGGGAAGACGATAGACTCTCAATCTTGCCATTCGCCATGGCAAGCTCACTCTCAAGCTCATCTATCCTCTTCTTAGCCCTTCTAAGTAGTTTCTCCCGATACTTCAACTCCTAACGATTCTGTTCTAGTAAATTAACAACTTCTTGTTCGTAGGAAGATACCTTCTCATCGTCGTCATCATCGGAGTTGTCGGAGGAGCTCTTTTCTTCCTTATCACCAAGAGCCATTGAACAGAAGCTCTTGCGGGATCTTCGGCTGTGACGCGAGTGACTCTTCGGCTTGTCCTCGAAGGCCATGAAGCAGAGGCCCGCCAGATCATCCCTACCCTTCCCCTTCCTGATCACGATCTCATCATCACTTGAACTCGAAGATGAGGAGGAACACGAGGATATCTTGGAGTAGCTTTTCTCTATCTCGGTGAAGAAAGCCTTGTCTCGCTTCTTGTTCTCACACATGTAGTCCTTCAGAGCCTTTCGAAAGAATCTTGTCTTGGGCTTGCCCTTTGTATAAGTGGAGTTGTCGTACTTGCCGGAGTCGTAGGAGTTGCCGCCGTTTCCCTTCTTGTAATTCTTCCGCTTGGGGCAGTCGGTGATGAAATGACCTGGATCACCACGCTCAAAGCATCAAGATTTTTGTGCCGTGTCTTTTAAACATTCGCTTATCATAGACACGTCGCACCCGGTTGTTAAACAGACACAGATCATCATCTCCTAACGAATCAAGTTGTTCCTCGGAGATAGACATCAATGAAAATGCAGTACAACTCATTACAGTAGGATCAGTAGACGATGTCGCAAGGGCCTGAGTTTTTGATCCAGAACCAGTGAGATTTGATCTCAACTAGATATCGACCTCTAAGGCCTTGAGCTTACTAAAAAGCTCAGCGACAGTCAAGGTATCATAGGAAGCGCTCTCAACAATAGAAGAAACCTTGATCTCCCAGATCTTAGGGTCCAAGGTATGGAGAACCTTGAGTGCCTATTCATGATCTGAGACCAGCTGATCACGCTCGGCCTTGTTGACACGAAGCTTGTTAATGATCGATTGAAAATGACCAAACAAAGCCTCAACAGTATCACCCGGCTTCTGTGAGAAATTTTCATACTCACGCCGGTAGGTCTGATAGAGCCTCGCCTTGAACTGAGTTGTCCCCTCATGGTGTGCCTAGAGGGTAGCCCAGATCTCTCGAGCAGTGGTGAGATGACTAACACGCTCAAACTCACTAGGACCTAGACGTGAAAATAAAATGTTCACCGCTTTACTATTGTTTTGATGCTGGGCAATTACATCTGCAGCAGTACCCTCAGCAATAGGCACTATGGTGAAAGTAGGATGAACACAAATATCCCATATGTCTGAGCTCTGGCTCATAAGATAGGCTCGCATGCGAGTCTTCCAATAAGTGTAGCCAAAAGCTTCTAGGGATGAGATTTTGCCAGAAGACGTCATGATCACTACCTGGGTTTAGAATCGGTTAAGATATGAGAAAACCCTAACCTCGCTCTGATACCACTTGTAGGACCGAAAGTAGCGACGAGAGGGGGGTGAATGGGCGCCTAAAAAATTCTTGCTAAACTATGACTTAATCCTTATACCCAATGCACCTCGACAACCAAATGACAATAGCAAAATAGATCATAGAAGATTAAAGTTGTCTAGCCTAAAAATGATCGGTGTCTTAATTGAAATGATATTAAAGATAAACTAAATAAAATACTGCAGTAAATAAAAGCACCTAGATATATAATGAAATATTTATATTGCAGTCTAGAAATAAAATACTAATCAAATCAATAAAACATGGATCATTAAAAAAATATAATTCAGAAATAAAACTAAAATATTATACTTTAAAACTAGAATAAAAATAATAATGCGACTAATAATTTTTTTTCTTTTTATATGAGTAGATTAAAGACACTTAAATAAATAATACGAGATAAACAATAAAAATTTAACAGTTAAAAATTAACTACGAAATTAATTATTTTGATGCTAATTAAAAATCAGATAACCATCGATTTAATTAGCTAGCTGAAAAGTAGGAGATTAATAAAACTTACCTGCATGCCGATCTGCGAAAAACTCCGCCGTGAAAATTTTCGTCGTCGCCGGTCGAATCGTTGTTGCCCATCACGCACAGGTCGAAGCTGAAAACTCCCGCCGAGAGCTGTTGTGCGCGCTGCGCGAGGCGATGACACAAGCGAACAGCTTTTTCTTCTTCCTCTGCAGTGCGCTACCTCGCGCCGCGTGGAGCAGAAACCCGGCTGTCGAGCTGTCGTGCGAAAACCGAGCAGACAGCTGCGCGATGCTGCACGCCGTGGGACCCACTGCACGCCGTGATGCCTGTCGCTGCTCTGCGCGCCGCGCGTCACGCCTGTGCTGCCGTGAAGCCCGCGCGCGTGAGGCGATTTGCTGCGCGCCGAATCTTGCAGAAGCTATGCGCCGTGGAAGTAACAATCTGCCATGGGGCCCGCGCTAATTACTGCGATGGCAAATGTAGTTGCATGACAACTACGGTGGGATCCCTGGCCGTGTAGGGAGAGATGAACAGCGACGGACGAAAGTTAGTCGCCGGCGGTGAAATTAAAATTTTCGGTGGAACATGAAAACTGAACAAAAAGATGGACTACAGATTGATCTCAGGGAAAAACAGTCCCCCTATCCCTAGGGGGGTAGGGGCCTATTTATAGGCGACTCCTAATACATGAAAAAGACTAATTTACCCTTAGGGTAAATTACACTGACTCTAAAATAAATTCCGAAATTACTAAAATACCCTTGGAAAAAACAACTGACACAAATAAAAATATTCCCGACTTAAAAACTAAATATTAATATCGTAAAAGAAAAATAATCATAGGTTGTCAGTTTTGCGGCGGCGACCGGCACGGAGATAGCCAGATCTTGCCCACAGGGAGCGCCCGGAGCGACGGGCACGGTCGGGGCGGCCGGATCTAGCGCCGCGGTCGTCTCATGGGCGTGCACTGATGCGCAGCTAGGTCGGCGTCCAGCGGAGCGGGTGAGACTACGGCGAGCACGAGCATGGCTAGGTCGACATCCTACGGTGCGGGCGAGGCCACGGTGAGCACGGACGTGCTTTGAGGTGCTTGGAGCCATGCCTTCTGTGGCCGCACGGGCCGTGTTGGCCGAGTCTATGCCGTGCCATGGCCACGCACCAGCTGGATTATGGGTTGTTCGTTCTGTGAAAAAAACATTGAAGAACTGATGAACATGGTACCTTGTTCTATGTTATTTTGTTGTTCTTTGTCTTCTCTATGTTTAAATCAGAGCGAGACCGTTGTCTTCTGTTCATCTGTTCTTGTTTCTTCGATTTGGGGAAGAACATGTTCTTTGTTTTTCTTTGTGCTGAGTGTGAGACAACGTTGCTGATAACGTGTTGTAAATCAAGATCGCAAGAACACAAGATTGAACACAGATTGAAGACAGTATTTAGCAAAACGAAATCCGTTATTTATTGATGATTGTTGGCGCAACGGATTATGCTAACAAGTTCTATAATGTTAAGAACTGACAAATGAAGTTTTTGTGAATGTGGACTATCTCAAGCCTCCGAATAGGATAATAGCTCGAAGTAGTTCGTAGTGGTGTATTGTATATCTGAATATTCGATGCCTATTACAGGGCAAGAAGGGGAGTATTTATAGGTAAAATCTCTAGGGAAAAGACCTTTTTACCCCCTCAATTACAACCGACATAGTGGAAACTATTTCGGTATCCCGAATAGGGCTAATATGGTAAAATATGCTCGAAGGATGTCGATAAAGTAGGTGTCCCATCCTTCTGGCTGTTTTCCACTTCGGAGGGGAAGCCTTTTAGAGGGTCCCTTCAGATCAGAGCTGGGATTGACCCTCCGTCTTCAAGTCTTTCAATCCAGAGACAAGTCTTGGGCTCCGAGGTTATATCTTGCCATTATCTTAGAATCTTGAGGATCATGATGATGAAGTATTTTCCCCCAACATTAGACCCTCGAATACGCTTCTCCGAAAAACCTATACAACAAGGAGAGCAGTATACGCAAGAAATATTTTCATTCTTAGGGACTTAAGAAAAATTCAAGGCATTATAACCGTTCAAAGCATCCTCAACGTCGAAGATATATCAAATCTAGGCTTCAAGCTTAAATCTCCGTGTGGAAGCTTCACAAGAAAGTGGACTGTTGCGAATGCAATGCATCACAATGAGCCGTTATTTTTGTGCCATTACTCATCAAATAGCCGTTAGGCTTTTTGAGAAAGTAACAGACGCAAAAAATTACCGCAAGTTCACACTTTTTCACCTTGTGGTCCCACTTGTCAGTGACGAGGGTTGGATCTGTAAGTGTGAAAACATATGCAAATCGTGCTGAATGGAAACAAAGCAGTTATAAAAGGGGCAAGTGAACAACGACGGAGAGCTTTTACAGAGCTCTGGTTTTAAGCTTCTCCATACTTCCATCTTCAACCTTTCTCTCCAATCACTTTCGAGCATCCCTTCAATGGCGAGGACCAGCGCTAGAGTGCCGATGGCGACAGGGACGTTGGCAGAAAGGCAAGCTTGGGCTGCATCTGTAGCAGCGATGATGGTGGGAGCTCCAGGGAGTTCTTGGCCCAAGAATCCGCAGGAACTCCGCCCACCGGATACCTCCTCTCGGGACCGACTGGCCTATTGTCTTTCAAAGCGCTTCGGAAGGAGAGCTTCGAAACCTAGGTAAACCTTCATACCTACTGCATTGAGATTAGTTAAAGAATAACTAGTATTTTTAATAGATTGTTACCTTATTTCAGCAGCTCCATTGGCATTAGCTCCAGAGCAGATAGCTAATGCTACAAAACGGGTGCACGAAGCCCCTAATGCAGTGGATAAGTAATGGAGGGTTGAACTGGTTGGGAGTAGGGAACGCTCCAACCGAGTGTGGAGTGCGCTCGGGATGGAGGCTCCTCCTCTGCCAGACTTCAACTCAGCAGGAGCAGTCTCTCAGAAAAGGAAAGCTGTTGCCGGGACCTCCAAAAAGGCTGTGAAGACTCCTATGAAGAAGGTGATGAATAAAACAAAGCTTCCTTCACCTCCCTCATCTCCAGCTTCACTTGACATTCGGATATCTTCATCGGAGGAGTCTGAAGAAGAAGAAACTTCAGAGGTTCGCATGGGAAAAGAGCTCGAAGATTATCTGTTGCACGGTGATGAAGATGAATCTCGAGTTGTGACCGAGGACCCCCCTCGGGAAAGTGCGGAAGAGGTGGTGGCAATCCACCCTAAACCTGCGAGGGTTCAAGAACTATAGAAAGAAAATCCTAGCTCACCGGTGATCGGAGTAGTAGCAACAAAGGCCAGGGCTTCAATGTCTGTTACTCCAGTGCAAACCTCGAGGGAGGAACTCAAAGAATACATCCAGATGTATGAATTTCTAGGGGACCCCGAAATCCTCCCTTAGGATCAAGACGAGGGTAAGCCTTCGATCTTATTCTTTGAAGTTCCTGAGATAACTTCCCTGCACCAACAATATTTTAATGAATAATTAATGAATACCATGCATTGTGTAGATGCTTCGAGGAGCAGCATGGCTCCAACCAGGGATGGAGCTTTGGCTCCTCTTGGAGACGAGGCTCCGGTCGTAGTGGTAGCTCTGGCAACTAGAGTTACTTCGGACGAGGTGGCTTCGCCTGAAGGAGCAACTTTCGAAGCGGGATCTACCCTGACTGAGGTAGCGACTCTAGTTTTTGTGCCGGGAAGAGGTAAGAGCAAGACTTGTCTTGGGCCTCTTCCCACATTAACAACAATGCCTTTGACGAACGACCCTTTGGTAGGCGCTTTGGAAGAAGATCCTGCTGAAGATGACCAAAGAGCCCTGTCCTGGCTCCCGTTGTTGGCTCCGTTCTTGGAGCAACGGACAAGGCTTAAACCCTCTTGGAAACTTTGGCTGAAAAGAGCCAAGAGGTTGGGAACTATGAGCTAGTCTCCGTTCTGAGCGAGGCCAGTGGATCGGAGCTCGACTTAGCCCTCGAAAGGGCTACCCTCCAGGCATGCAATAAACATAAAGCATATTTAATTAATGGAAATTGCATCGTGCTTACTTTTCTTTTTGCAGCAATTCGTCCTTGCTAGAGCGGCAACGACTTGTAATGAGATCAAAACCAATCAGCTCAAAAGGAAGGTTACAACACTTCAAAGGGTCCTCAAGGGCTCCGAAGATAAAACTCTACAACTAGAGGAAGAGGGCACGGTGCTGAGGGCTGAGATTGAGAAACTTCGGGAAGCGGAGGCGACTTCTGGAGCTGAACTCGTAGAGCTCCGAACATCACTTAACCAAGCGCAGGTCCAAAAGAATTACTTAATGTCGAAGACAGCCGAAATCTCCTCCGCTGCCACCGAATTGACGAAGGCCAAGAAGAGGCATAGTTTGGCAGCTGATCAAACTCTGGATACCCTTAGGAGCATTCTAGAATATTTTGGCATGGTGTGCCCATCTTCCTCAACTGCGGCGGACTAACCCCTTGATCGAGAGCTTAAAATGATCCAAGCGGTGGCCAAGATGATGAAGGGCTCCAAGACCCGCCATGGGGAGATCTCCGGGCAAGTAGCCACTATCAAAGTCCTTCGACACCTCGAAGCCGTCGGGGTCTCTGTTGCTCCGGTTAAGAGTTCGACGCCGGCATGCTTCTCCGACGAAGGCTTACTGCGACCATCTCTAGACGTGGCTTCGGCTTGGGAAGCCTTCCGGACGACCTAGAAAGCAGATAATGAATTTGCGGCCAAGGCTTCGATCGATGAAGCTCGTCGGCAGAGGCTAGCTCAGATGAAGCCTCCGGCTCCAACTCCGCCAACTGCTCTGCCTCCTGACCCGAAGGTCTAGCCTCTAGGATGCTTAATTACGTACAAGAGATCTTATAATGCTCTTATTTTAATGAATGAAAAGTTTATAAATGAAAAGTTTTCGCTTGAATGTTTGTTTCTAGGTGTTGTTATATGCTTTGGATCTTGACCTCGAGGTATTAGAGCTCAATGAAGGGCTTCTCCAACAATGCGCTATCCTCAAAATCTTGAGGCCTTACAGGCACTCGTGATTTTCTGTTCCTCGAGGGGAGTAGGGGGAAATAGCACCTGATGTCTGTAGCGAGGTTCTATCTTACATTAAAGAAGAGGATAAGGTAGAAAAATCTTCATCCTCAGAGTATGTAGATTGGTCCGACTCGGAGTACCAAGTCGAAGACCTAATGGAGGCTTGCTCCGAACGACTTCTAACCTTGGCCGAACTTCAAGAAGAATTGAAAAAGTTGCAGGCTTCGAAGAAGAAGGGCACTTGGACCAAAAGAAAGGTTTTGAGAACTCCAGTCTCCGAATACCGAATTGGTCCCGGGGGTAGTTCTAGAGGTCGGAGGGGTGTCCGCTTTTATTTAGGTTTAGATAATATTTTTTCTTAATTATGATGATTGTAATATGATTACCCAATTAATACAATTTGTTTGAGAAGCATCACTTGATTGTGCCTTACTCCTCTGCCCCTGCTCGTGGGTGGGGGACCATATGCAATGCGATAAGGTCCGTCGGACACAATGCTTGGTATAAAAAATTGGTGATTCGCAAACAATACTTGGTAATCATGAATTCAACTCTTTCATAGAGTTCTTCGAACTGTGCGTTCGTATTGTGATGTTTAACATCTTGGAGCTTCGAGTTTATACCTGGAAGCTCTGATATTGGTCACTTAGGACTTATAAAGTGTTTCATTTGGCCGGAGCCTTAAAAACCTTATTACTTGGTTGCCTTCGACTCTTTTACAGATACTTCGAACCCCGAGGATCAGAATCCTATTCTTTTAAAGTCCTTATACTCTTCTACGGATGCTATCAGGCCGAAGCCTGGAATCCATAGGCTTTGGCCACCTTCGGCTCTTTTACAAATGCTTCGAACCCGGAGGATCGAAAATATATTCTTTTAAAGTCCTTAGACTCTTCTAAAGATGCTATCAGGCTGAAGCCTGGAATCCATAGGCTTTGGCCACCATCGGCTCTTTTACAGATGCTTCGAACCCGGAGGATCGGAAATCTATTTTTCTAAGTCCTTAGACTCTTCTACGGATGCTATTAGGCCGAAGCCTGGAATCCGTAGGCTTTGGCCACCTTCGGCTCTTTTATAGATGCTTCGAACTTGGAGGATCGGAAATCTATTATTTTTAAGTCCTTAGACTCTTCTACATATGCTATTAGGCCGAAGCCTAGAATCCGTAGGCTTTGGCCACCTTCGACTCTTTTACAGATGCTTCGAACCCGGAGGATCGGAAATCTATTTTTTAAGTCCTTAGACTCTTCTACGGATGCTATCAGGCCGAAGCCTGGAATCCGTAGGCTTTGGCCACCTTTGGCTCTTTTATAGAATCCTTGAACCGATGGTTCAAAGGCCGTTTGCTGAGTTCTATTGAAAGATGCTTACCTCAACAAACATCTCCGTTCCTTTGATGCGTCCACTAGGGGTAGGGAATATTTGAAGAGTAAGCATAATTCAAACCTCCATCTTTATTTATTTTAGAAAAGTACTTTACAATTGATTACAAGGAGTCCCTAAGCATAATAACGCTTAAGGTGCTCCGCATGCCATGCATGTTTTAATTCTTCCCCTTCTAAATTAGCTAATTTAAAAGATCCGGGGCATCTTGATTGTAGGATAATATATAGTCCTTACCATTTGTTGCCTAACTTCCCCGGAGCAATTACACTTCGAAGTACCAAATGACCTGGTCTAAGTTCATTAACTTTTACCTTTGGGCCATACCATGCCTTCATCTGTTCTTGGTACTTCATCAAATTGGCGACAGCTCGAAGCCTTGTTTCTTGTGACAAATCAAGTGAAATGTTCCTTTCATTAGTATCTTGAGGATCCATTACACGAAGAGATCCACCTTTTAGCTCTGTTGGAGTCATGACTTCGTCTCCGAACAACAACCTGAATGGGGTGAATCCTGTGGACCTAGCTTGGGTGGTCCGAATGGACAATAAAATCTTAGGAAGCTCTTCAGTTCACAGCCCCTTTGCCAGCCCAACAATCCTTCAATTTAAACCAGACAGAATATTTCCATTTGCCCGCTCAACAGCTCCGTTGGATTGGGGGTGACGAACAGCTACAAAGCACAATTTAATGCCCATTCCTTCGCAAAATTCTCTAAAAGGTTTGGCATCGAATTGGGTGCCATTTTCAATCGTCAACTCCCTAGGCACCTGTAAAAAATATTGTGCCAAAAGAATTTCTATACATTTTTCGAAGTGATAGCAATTAAAGGTTCAGCTTCGACCCATTTAGAAAAGTATTCAATTGCTACCACCGCGAACTTCAAGCTGCCCTTCGTTATTGGAAAAGTGCCAATGAGATCCACTCCTCATCATGCCATTGGCCATACCGGAGCAATGACTTGAAGGGGTGTCGGTGGACGATGGCTTCATCTACCCATCCATTGGCACCCTTGACAGGTTCGAACCAATGATTCTGCATCTCTTACAATTGTTGGCCAATAAAGCCCCTGGCGAAGTGTTTTTCCTGCTAGAGCATGAGGGGCTTAGTGGCTACCACACAAGCCTTCATGAATTTCCCAAAGTATATCTTGGCCTTTAGGTTGCGAGATGCATCGGAGTAAATGAGAACAAACTCCATCTTTATAAAGTACTCCATTGACAAGCTTATAATTTCGGACCCTTACTTGGAGCCTTTGTAAATCTGGACTTTCTAGTGAAGTTATATTGTTCTGTAGGAAATCCAAAATTGGACTCCGCTAGTCAGTTACTGGAATACAAAGGACTTCTGTGGAGGGTAGTTAATGCACCTAAGGTTTAACAAGTTCCTCATAAAAAGCGTCTTCCGGGACGTCCACTGCTTTGGTTGTAGTCTTTGCTAAGACATCTACAAGCTAATTATCTGCTTGAGGGATGCTTCGAATGAAAATTCCTTCGCAGAATATTGTCCATAATCCTTCGCAGGGTTTTTCCAAAGCCCAAACTGCAGATGGAGTCCACTCGACCACAAAGTCAGCTATAACTTGGGATTTAATAGTTGTTCTTGAAGTGAAATAAATGCCAAAGGGGGCTAGCTTGATGGCCCATTTTCCAATTCTCCATGTGGAGTCTTTGCTCTGAAGCATATCACCAAGGGGATACGAAGTAGGGACAATTAAGGTGTGTGCTAAAAAGTAATGCCTTAACTTTCGCGAGGCCATTACCAAAGCATATAAAAAAATTCAATCTTGGAGTACCGTGTTTTTGCTCCGGACAAAGCTTCTGAAATGAAGTAAACTGGGTTATGTACCAGTTTTCCCTTGAGCTCTATTTCTATGACAAGCACTACACTTACTGCGGAGCCCGTTGCTACGAGATAAAGAAGGAGAGTTTCTTATGGGAGGGGCACAATAAGTGTTGAAAAATTTCCAAGATAATCTTTAATATAATCAAAGCTTTTCTGGCACTCCGGCATCCACTTGAAACTTTCGGACCCTTTCAAAGCTTTGAATATTGGGAGGCTTCGTTCGGCTGATCAGGCTAGGAATCTGCTAAGGGCTGCAAGGCGTCCTGTCAGCTTCTAGACTTGCTTCAAATTTTTAGGTGGAGCCATTCTTTGTAGTGCACTTATCTGCGTTGGGCTAGCTTCGATTCATCTACTCAAAACTAAATACCCTAGCAATTTTCCTACTTGAGCTCCGAATATACATTTTTCAGGGTTGAGCCAAACTCCACATACTCGGAGGCTCTCAAAAGTTTCTAATAGGTCTAGACTATGCTGGTGATTTACAACACTTTTTATTACAATATCAACTATATAGGCTTCGACATTTCGACCTATTTGGTGACCTAGAGCCTTAGCAATAAGACGCCAAAAAGTTGTCCTGGTATTTCTCAAGCCGAAGGGCATTCGGACATAACAGAATAATTCGGAAGGAGTTATAAAGCTCGTATTGGCTTTATCTTCACGTTTTAGCCAAATTTTATGATAACCGAAGTATGCATCAAGGAAACTTAAGAGCTCGGAACCAGCCGTAGAGTCGACAAGCTGATCGATGCGGGGCATTGGGTAGGGGTCTCGGGGCATGCTTTATTTAAATAAGTGAAGTCAATACACATGCGCCATTTGCTAGAGCCTTTTTTCTTGACGAAGACCGGGCTAGCCAACCACTTTGTGTGGGCTACCTCCCTGATGATTCCAGCTCTTAGCAACTTTTCTACATCCACCTTAGCGAGGTCTGCCCTCTCTATCGACAATTTGTGGAGCCCCTAGCGAATTGGTCGAGCCTTAGGGCTAACGAGTAAACTATGCTCAATAATGCTCTAGTCAACTCCGGGGATATCTTCGTCTGACCAAGCGAAGATATCTAAATTTTTTCTCAAAATACTTCTAGCGAAGTAGATATTTTCGAAGGTAGCCCCTTACCAAACTGAATGGGGTATTCTTTGCCTTCTTTAAGAATGATCCTTGTGATTACATCACCTTCCATGCTTGGTTTGAGGGAAGGGTTATTCGAAGGTGTTGTAGCAATTGTGTTAGCTACAACACAGTTTTATATGTGTGTGTATGGTGTGTAAAATGAACCTCAAAGGGTTCTCTCAGAGGGAGAAAGGATTTATACTAGTTCGGACCTCCCATAGGGGATAATAGCCCTACATCCAGTTTGTGGTGGATTTGGCATGGTATGCCTTGGTGTGGTGTAGTGAACTCTAGGGTTTCATGGCCCTTGGAGAAGCTATCCTGTTACAAGGGCTTGGCCCTGCTTTTATAGGCACGCAGGCCAAAGGAAAAGACCAAAATGCCCTCTATAAGTCCTAGGCTCATAGGGGCAAAAAGGGGAAAAGGAGCTAGCTACTGTACAAAAGTGCTTTACAGCTTTACAGACATGTCAGACAACGTCACTTCTTGACCAGCTAAATGACATACTAGGGGCAGAGGGGCCCCTGGTATGACTTCTACACTGTAGCAGGGTGCAGATATTTTCTTGGTTCGGAGTAGGGGCCGGAGCTCTTCAGGCGGAGGCTGCAAGGGAGGCTTCGAAGTACACTCCGAAGTGTGCTTCGAAGTATACTCCGAACTGGACTCTTAATTGGGCTCCGAACAGGGCTCCGAACTAGGCTCTAAACTGGGATCCGAACTGGGTTCTGGGAGACTTAGCTTTGAATTGGCTGGAAAGGGTCCGGAGACTGGCTCTGAGGGGCTCCGAAGGGAGCTCGAAGGTTAACTCCGAACAGGGTTCGAGGGTTAACCCCGAACAGAGCTCGAAGGTTGACTCCAAGCAAGGCTCGAAGGCTAACTCCGAACAAGGCCCAGAGGCTAACTTTGAAGTTAGCCTGAGTCTTAGCTTCTGACAAACTTTAAGGGATCTTGTGGGCTTCGCTCTGGAGGGCTCCGAAGTGGTTCGGAGGCCTCGCACCAGAGGGCTTCGAAGTGAACCTTGGGACTTAGAAACAGCTTCTTCAGAAAGGAACATGCTTCGACATTGTTGGGCTTTGGGCCGAAGGCTATCAGAGGCTAACGTCATTTGGCCCCTGTTCAAGGGAAAACTTATTCCCCCAATAGAAGAGTCCGAGGACCCCGAAGTTTCCTCCGAGTGATCCTGCACACTGTTTACTTGCCGAGGATTGAGAGGTGGGCCATGGCCATATTCTGCTCTGCGAGCTGCGGCCTGGTCTCCTGAAATTGTAAGAACTCCACCTTCCGTGGGCATCTTGAGACACAGATAATTGTGATGTGCCACAGCTCCGAATTGGTTCATCATTCCTCTCCCAAAAATTGCATTGTAGGCGTACGCGGCGTCGACAATGTCGAAGATGACTTCCCCAACTCTGGCCAGGGGCCCCTCGCCGAAGGCAACCTCGAGGCCTATTTGGCCGAGGGCCTCGAGAGGAGGGCCTGCGAAGCCTTGGAGTGGGCGGGCTGTAGGAAGCAAATGCCTTCGGGGAATATACATTTGATCGAAGGCTTGGACGAAGAGTATATCAGTGGAGCTTCCACCGTCCACTAATATCCTTCGAACTTCCACTCCTGCTATGTCAGCTGAAATGAAAAGGGGGTCAGCATGGGGGAATTTCACCCCTACAGCATCATGGGCAGAAAATGAAATGGGTACATGGGACCACTCGGGCATTTCTACAGCCGAGTTCGAAGTCCCTATATGCCCTACTTCCCGACATAATCCCTTCGCTGATGCTTTGACATATTACCAAGGGTCCCCCTCTAGAGATGGGTAAGACCACTCGTTTGCCACGATCTTGAGGGTATTCTTGCTTTGGTGGTGGTATAATGTTGGCCACTGGAAGCTACATTGGTGCTTCAGGATTACCTGCCCGTCCGACAGCTTGTACATGCTCCGACCGTGCTGCTTTAGGCGCTCGATATATAGCGCCTCACCCTGAACTTCTCCCTAGATACTTGCCTCAGAGAGCTAGTATAGACTTACAGTCTTTGGTGGCATGACTTCTGTTTTCACCATGCACACAACAGAAAAGGGTCTGGCCTCGGCCAGCCGATTTTTCTAGTGGTTTTGAGGCACTAGCTTTATTAGCTTGAGCGGAGGGGGCAATATTCAGCACTTCGGAGCGGAAGTGCCTCTTTCCCCTTCTCTGATAATTAGGACGATTATCGAAGGGGGCTTGTGGAGGAATCGGAGCCCCTTGATCCATCTTGACTTCTCGAGGGAGGGTTGACATGGGTACCACAGTTCTCTGGAGGCATCCTTCTCCTGCCTTGGCATATTGTAAGAAATATCCCATTAGTTGCGCTACTGAAAACACCGGCTTTCGGTGAAGTTTGCTGAGGAGGTCGTGATTCAAAACACCTTCGCGCGCCGCATACACCATAGATGATGTAGACAATCCTTTTATCTGGGACTTGGTGTGGGTGAAGCGCGTGAAGTATTCTCGAAGGGTTTCTCCTGCCTGCTACTTCACCTAAAAAAGGCTTCCAGTAGACATTTTCATGCATTCTATATTATATTTACATTTTATTTATTTGAACAATGTATGCTACACCATGAAATGTGTTGCTATTCAATTACAGGAATACTTACATGGATCAAGCGACATATTGAGAGTACATCAAGGGAACAGAACGTAATGGAAGTTGATTGGGGACTAAGTAAAGGCCATCCAAAGATAGTATATAAGTTTGGGACGTCACTTTTGTGCCGAGAGAAGGTGGAGATAAAGTTCTACACGTTTTCAATTCGAACTCAGACTGCTGAGACAACACCAGATTCAATCATCCATAACTATTACATGGAAGCTCCAATTTTGATGATCTTGAATGTTTTGGAAATCTTGTGAAGTCCTCTTTCCAACCGATCTAGCCACACCTCCAGATTCTATCCAAGGAGATCGCAATCATCAAAACAATGCGTGTTCCTTTTCCAGTCCGAACCATTTAAGCCCATGGGCCTTGTAACCGAGTTGTATTCATCTAGGGTTACCTTTGGCCGACCTCCACATGTCCCTAGCCTTATAAATACCCCCCTGGCCACCACTTTTAGATGGAGTTTTGTTTAGATCGAAGTTTAGCCTCGCTGCTTTGCCAATCCCGTGATCGTCTAGTTTGTCGGATACACGTTACTGAACTTTACCTTGTTATCGATCTGAGTTGCTTGTTTATCTTGTTCTTGCTTGTTCTTCGATTGCTTGTAGGAACAAATACCCTCGTCTTTGGGTTGATCGTGCTGCCGCAAGGACACGACAACCTCCAGAGTTGGTGTATCGATCGCTAAGGCTCAACACAAACATCTTGTACGGTTGTAGTCGGATCGTCAATGTCATCTCCCTCTAATCAAACTTATCTTATCCTCTCATCGAAAGATCGGGACACGCGTGCCCTCATCAAGTGGTATCAGAGCAAGGTTGATCGGTGAGAGACTCCCTATTTTTACCGTAATTTTTTCCTACAGTCCAAAAAACCAAAAAAAATATAGTAGATTAGATCAGTCCCATATTCCAAAACACTTTGAGCCTTTTACTAGTACTGCTTAGTTAGGGTTTGTTGAGTTTTTTGGTTGCATCGTTGTGTCAAGTTGCTGGTCTTAGTGTCTAGTTCATTTAGAGTTTCGAGTTCTTATCACTTTTTTACTACTGTGTTGGATCCGTTTATTAAGTGTTAGGGTGTTTTTATCCCTTAGTTTTCGAGTATAGATCAAATTGGAGTCAGTTTTGGTTTATTGGAATTCAAGATTGTATCCGGGCAGGCTGTGCAGGTGTTAATAAAACTATCATATCTCGCACATGCTAACTCGGATTGAAGAGTTTAGATACTTTTAAGAAAGTTAACGACGAGATCTTCAAGTTTCCTTTTGGAGTTAATTTCAGATTCGATCGTTTCCTTTCTGTATCGTACAAATTTAGGAGTCTTGAATTAAGATTTTGTGCATACTAAGGCTTTTTCATTTGCTGTTATTAAAAAAAGAGAAGAAAAAAGATAAGAAAAAAGAGAAGAAAAAAGAGAAGAGAAAAGGCAGAAAGGTGCTAAAAAAAGCCGCACCAAAAAAAGAAAAGAGAGAGTAGAACAAAGAAAAGGAGAAGAAAAAAGAAGTGGAGAAAGACGAAAGCTAGTTCTACCTTTGTCGGTTGTAGGACCGAAAGTAGCGACCGGAGGGGGGTGAATGGGCGCCTAAAAATTCTTTCGAATCTATGGCCTCCTCCCAATACCCAACGCACCACAAAAGACTAAGCAGCAGAGTGTGAACAGAAAGCCTAAGTCTAAAAGTATCTAGCCTAGAAACAACCGGTGTCAAAACAGAGAAACACCAATACAGTGCTAATAGGCAGATAAACAAAATATTCAAGACATGGCAGATCAAACTTCTCAGTAAAATAATCTAAGTACACATGGAATGGGATGAAAAGTTACTGTTCAAAATCTGTCTCCTGTTCGAAACTTGGTGAAGCCTGCTTCGCTGTGTCGAAGCCTGCTTCGGAGTCCCTTGTCAAAGTCTAGCGAAGGTTGTCGTTGAAGTGCCGAAGGTTTGTTGAGTCTAGCCTAGTTCGAGTGTGGCAGAGAGCGAAGTATGAAAGTATCGAAGCTTGATTCAAACAGTGTACTTCGAAGCCTAAACTTTGAAGAGAAAGCTTCGAACAAAGTTCACGGAGAAGCAATCTTTGAAAGAGAAGCGAAGTCCAACACACGGCAGCAAGACCAAATCGAAGCCTACACTCTACCTTAGAAACTAGCTTGATCGAGGTATGAATACCAGCGTGGTAACCTCCGAACAAAAGACTAACTTCGAATGACAAGCTCTGAACCCACAAACTGTGACACTCGAAAAGCACAGCAGTAGAAGGATCTCAGAAAACACACTTCGAGCAAAGTCTACCAGAGAGACATGCTTCGAGGCTAACTTCGAAGCTTGTCGAAGTATGCTTCGCAAAAGTACCGAAGTATGCTAGAACAAAACCTTAGAACAGAGCACACTTCGAAGCAAGATTTATCACTCGAGTTCGGAGTCAAAAGTTCTAGCAAAGCCTTCGAAGATGTCAGGTCGAAGCCTGCCTCATGGAGTTGAGGGACTTCAAACAGAGAAGGGGGCTTTGCCAGAAACAGCCAGAAAAAGGACTTGGTCCTGTCTACTCGATCAAAAAGCTACACAAGAAAAAGCAAGGCTAGAGTACTAGTGTACTGTTGCTACAGGGAGTAGGTACTACTTGCTACAAGAAAGAACTAGTACTCCTCACGTGAAGAACAGAAGCAACAGAGAAGAATGATTTTCTCAGGAATAAAATAGCTGCACGCAAACCGAAAATACAGAGCTTCACACGAAATGCTGCACACCAAAACCGTAGGAACAAAAAAACTTCCAAAATAGCGAGGAATCAAGATGTACTCACAAAGAACAGAAGGAAGCTTCCTGGCGGCGCACGCATGAACAGGAGAGAGAACACAGGAAACAAAATGACCCAATAGATTAAAAAGTAAATTCTGGAAGGGTGCCCTAACCCGAGGGATTGGGGCCCTATTTATAGGCTGCCCAATAGCTAGGAATATTCCACCAGCCCCTTAGGGTTTTTTACAGACGCTGAAATAAAGGAAAAGACTAAACTGCCCTTAGGATATTTTACAGACTCGACTGATTGACTGTGGGCCTAGGGACAAAAAAGTAAACTACTGTTTACAAATGACTTATCCGGAAGCTAAGCTTTCGTAGCAACTACGGCTTCTCTTCTGGATAGTCCGATACAAGATCAGCAGTCGTCAGTTTTGCACCGAAACTAACAAAGCCTCCACCGACTTTGCACCAGGTACCCAGATTGGGCCAGCCTGATTCCGCAGCTCTCTCAGCCTAGCAATCACTCACCGCCCGTGTACCTGAGTCAATCCTGGTCAATAGCCCAGTGGGTCTTCTGCTGCTCTTGGCCCATGTACCCGGATTGGGCCAGCCCGACTTCACGGCCCCTCTGCCCAACAGTCGCTCGCTGCTCGTGTACCTGAGTCACACGCGGCCCATGACGCAGTAGATCTCCTCTCTTCTTCTGTCCTCTTTGACTATCGTTGACAATTACTCATCACATCTAGAGCCATGAGGCCCACGCTATTCATCATGGCTCCTCAATCTCCCCCTTGATGAGTGCATTGTCAACACTTCGCTTCATTAGCTCATCAGTACCTGCGAACACTGTGGAAACACAAAAACAAAATACAAGAAAGCAAAGAAGAAGAAAATAAAGTAAAAGTTTAACCCTAATGACCAAAAGCCAAACAAAAGCAAGAAACAGTCATTATGGTTAACCAAAGGTAAAAGCTCAAAAATGAGTGCAATCTCAGAATCATCAACAAGGATAACAAAAGAGTAAGGACAAACGGGACAAAAACTCCCCCTTGAACTCTAATCCCAAAAATTCTCCCCCTTGTTGACAAGTGAACTCATCAAGCACTCTAAAAAAACACAGACTCCCCCTGAAATGCAACTCCCCTCAAAATATGCAATGAATGCAACTGGGGTGCATGAGGAGTGAAGAAAGCATGCTTCTCAGATATGATTGACTGCAAGTACAACATCTAACAAGTACAACAAAAGACATACTGTCGAAGACACATGGCATGATCAGTGTAACAGATGATATCTAAGGAAAGTCATTAGCACGCATTTTTCAGTTTTTGCAAACAAAAGCATCACCAAATTTTCCAGATGACAAGCAAGGTAAAGCATGAGATGTAGAAGCTAACTGATATCTACTAAGATAAGCATTGTCCAAAAACAAAGTGCTTCAGCGAACATGTTGACTTTGAATTTTCAGGCTTTTTCACTTTCCTTTTTCATTTTTGCCAAGGGTTATTTGCATGTCAAACCTTATGCTAACCAACCAAGTCAAGCCTAGGCCAGAACTGGACCATCGGAAGCTTAAGACATTGGTATTGGCATACACTACATTGTCCTAGTTCATACCAAAGTGCTATGGTAAGCAGTCCAAAACAATGCAATGTGACAAAGCAAACCCACTTGGATCTTTTCAACTTAAGCATAAAAAGGCATGGAATTTTCATTCATTTTTGATTTTTGCACATTTTCCGTGTTAAAGCATAAAGATGTCCAAGTTGCATATCTGCATCTATGTGAGGAACTAGCTACAAGGCATGTAATAATAAGAAAAAGCACTCAACCTACACATGCTAGTTACTAGAAGCAATGGTGATCATTTTTCAAGTTTAAAGCATAAAAGCCATGCATATGACAGATATCAGACATATCAAGTGAACTGAAACAAAGCATGATCATTGACAAGTATTCAAAGGCATCTACCAGCTAGAATAAGTAAAGTAGTTCAATCATATAACAGAAGCAGCTCAAAAGTGTGATATGTGAATATGCATGATATGAGCACACAAAAAGACTCAAGAAAAGAGTAAAGAAGAAAGAAAACTTACGCAAAATATCCTAGAAAGGATACACAACACCCAAATCCCCTCGCAAACGCTCAAAAGTAGACTGATCTAGGGGTTTGGTGAAAATGTCAGCCAACTGATGATGGGTATCAACATGAACAAGGTCAAAGACACCTTTCTCATATTGATCTCGTAGAAAGTGAAAGCGCACATCAATGTGTTTGGTTTTTGAATGGACACAAGGGTTTTTCCCTACACTAATTGCATTGGTGCTGTCGCAAAACAAAGGAACTCTGGTAGGAAAGAACAACCCAAAATCTCGTAATGTGGAAATCATCCAAACTAACTATGAGCAGCAACTAGCAGCAGCTACATACTCAGCCTCAGTGGTCGAAAGAGCAACTCCAGATTACTTTCGAGAAGACCAAGAGACAAGAGAAGAACCAAGAAACTGGCAAGTACCGGAGTAAGCAAAGACATACTGTCTTGTATTAAAGAGGAAGAAAAATAAGTTAACTTGGAAACTTCATCTTCCGAAGACATTGTATGGTCCGAAGACAAAGATGAAGCTCAAGGTAAAAAGCCTGCAGAACTTGGAAGCTAGGAAAGGAGCCCCGAATGACTTCGATCTTGGGCCGAACTTCAACAAGAACGGAAAGACTTTAGAGCTTCAAAGGGAGGTAGGAGAGTTAAACGTAAAGTTGTTAGAACTCCCCGCTCTGGAACTAGTCGTTCCAACCTTAGCTCTAGAGATCGAAGGGGTCTTCGATTCCTTCTTGGTATAGATACCGATTTTTCATGATGTAATCATATTTGTTCGAATAATAAATATCGATTTAAAATTGTCTCCCTATTTACCAGCCCCTCTTTGGGCGTAAGCAACTTCGAACTATGTTCAAAGATGGTTAGGCGCAAAGAAAAACTTAGGAGTACAATTTTGGGGGTTCGGAGCCCCTCAGCAATTTAAAGATTGATTAAAATCTTATAAAATGTCTTCGACTATTTGTAGTCTGAAGATTGGTAACTTAGTACCTTATGCTTTGAAAGAAATCACTTTGGACAACTTTCCGGACACTTTAGTGTCCTAAATGATTTGTCACTCTGGAGTTTTTTAACAGACATTCGAAGCTCATGGGCTCAAACTCTGTTTTGTTTTGGCCTCCTTCGGCTCTTTTTGCGAATTCTGTCAAACCAGTGGTTTGGAGTTCGCAGTGGTCTCCTTGGACTCTTTTTACGGATTCCTACAAGCCGGTGGCTTGGACTCCGCATCATTTGGTCTCCTTGGACTCTTTTTAAGGATGTCTACCAGCCGGTGGCTTGGACTCCGCATTCTGTGGTCTTGGGCTCTTTTACGGATGCCTACTATCCGGTGGCTTGGACTCCGGATTATTTCAGCCCACCACGTCGGAATCTTCGGACTAATGGTCCAAAGTCCGAAAATATGATTCAAATTAATGACACTTCCCTCTCGGTCAACTCCGCTATTCCAGTGCGTCCACTCGGAAGTGGGAAGTTTATGAGGGGTAGGCATTATCTGAACCATATGCTTTATTGATTCGGAAAGTGTTTACAAATGATTACAAGGAGCCCCTATGTGAAGTATCGCTTTAGGTGCTCCGCATGCCATGTATGCGCTAACTCTTCACCTTCCAAATTAGCTAACTTAAAAGACCCAGGATGCCCTGAGCGAACAACTAAGTATGGACCTTCCCATTTATTTCCTAATTTCCCTGGTGCTATGATACTTCGCAAAACGAGATGACCCGGCCTAAGTTCATTAATCTTGACCTTCAGGTCGAACCAAGTCTTCGTCTGCTGCTGATACTTTGACAAATTTGCCACAGCTCGAAGTCTTGTCTCCTCTGTTAAATCCAGCGAAGCTTGTCTTTCTCCTTCTATTTCCGGTTCGGTGCTGCGAAGTGATCCTCCTTTGAGCTCTGTTGGTGTCATAGCTTCATCTCCGAATAATAGTTTGAAAGGAGTGAAGCCGGTAGACCTTGTCTGAGTTGTCTGGATGGACCATAGGATCTTTGGGAGCTCTTCGGTCCACAATCCTTTTGCCAATCCTACTATTCTTCGATTCAGCCCTGACAAGATATTACCATTGGCTCTTTCAACAGCTCCATTAGATTGAGGATGTCTTACTGCAGCAAAACATAGTTGAATGCTTAGATCTTCACAGAATTTCCTGAAGGGTTCTGCATCAAACTGTGTTCCATTATCCACTGTCAGCTGCCGAGGCACTTCGAACCGGCATATGATATTCTTCCAGAAAAAATTTTGAACATTATTCGAAGTGATAGCTGTTTGGGGCTCTGCTTCGACCCACTTTGAAAAGTATTCGATTGCTACCACTGCGAACTTCAAATTTCCTTTTGCTGCTGGGAAGGGACCAATAAGATCCATGCCTCATCTGGCCATGGGCCATGCTGGGGCAATGACTTGAAGAGCTGTTGATGGGCGATGACTTCTTCATCCCATCCAATGACATCCTTGTCAAGTGCGGACCAAGCTCTCCACATCAGCTACTATTGTAGGCCAATAAAGCCCCTGGTGAAGTGTTTTTCCTGCCAAAGCTCGAGGGGCCAGATGGCTACCGCAAAGTCCTTCATGAATTTCTCGAAGAATTTCTTGACCTTCGGCTTGAGATATACATCGGAGCAGAGGGGAACATACTCCGGCCGTGTATAAAATACCGTTAATTATGTGATAATTCCGAGTTCTAAGCTTTAACCTCAAAAGTTGTGGCCCTTCGGACATATTTGCTTCTTCTTGCAACAATTCCATGATTGAACTTCGCCAATCTGTACTTGGAATGCAAAGGACTTCCACAGCAGGAATTTGTGGCACCGAAGGTGTACTGAGTTCTTCATAAAAAGCTTCTTCGGGTATGTCCATATCTCCGGCTGTAGCTTTTGCTAAGATGTCAGCTTGCATATTTTCTGCTCTAGGTATACTCCGAATGGAAATCCCTTTAAATGTTGCTTCGATCTTTCAGATTTCTTCCAAGTACTTTGCAAGTCGTGGATGCTGAACTTGGAAACTCTTGTCTATGTGCTCTGCTACAATCTGAGAATCTGTTTTAATAACAACTCTTGCAGCCCCTAGAGAACGTGCCTTTCGAAGTCCCAATAAAATTCCCTCGTACTCCGCTGTATTATTGGTAGACTTAAAGTTAAGTCTTGCGGAGTACAGTGCCTTTTGCCCTGAAGGCGAAATTATCACAGCTCCGACACCTGCTCTAGATGCTTCGAAAGCTCCATAAGAATAAATAGTCCAAATCCCTTCACTTGGCTTTTTCGGAGCCCATGCTGCAGGGGGAGTCCATTCTGCCACGAAGTCTGCCAACACTTGTGACTTAATTGCTGTTCTTGCCACAAAGAATATGTCGAAGGGTGCTAACTCAACAGCCTACTTCCCAACTCTTCCAGTGGAATCCTTACTTCGGAGCATATCCCCCAAAGGATATGAAGTTGGTACAATTACATTATGTGCCAAAAAATAATGCCTTAGCTTCCTCGAAGCCATTATCAGAGCATAAGTGAATTTCTCAAGCTCGGAATATCTTGTTTTTGCTTCGGACAATGCTTCGGACACACAATAAACTAGATTTTGTACCAACTTCTCGTTGAAATCAACCTCTTTGACAAGGACTGCACTAACAGCAGAGCCAGTAGCTGCAAGGTAGAGGAGTAGGGTTTTGTCTGCAATAGGCACCGTGATGTAGCAAGGTTACTGAGATAATTCTTAATATCTTCGAAGCTCTTTTGACACTCTGGTGTCCATGCAAAATCTTCGGACCCTTTCAATGCTTTGAAAATGGGCAAACTTCTCTCCGCAGACCTTGCCAGGAATCTGCTAAGTGCTGCAAGACGACCGGTCAGCTTTTGCACTTGCTTTAAATTCTCTAGGGGAGCCATCCTCTGCAACGCAGTTATCTGAGTGGGGCTAGCTTCGATCCCTCTGCTTGAAACTAGGTACCCTAACAATTTTCCAGCCTGCGCCCCGAAGATACATTTTTCGGGGTTGAGACGGATCCCACATGCCCGAAGGCTATTGAATGTTTCTGCTAAGTCTAGGCTATGTTGGTGCTTTAAAGCACTCTTTATTACAATATCATCCATATAGGCCTCTACATTACGACCTAATTGATGACCTAGAGCCTTAGCAATTAACCTCGAAAAGGTAGCCCCGGCATTTCTTAAGCTATAGGGCATTATTACATAACAAAAGACTCCTGAAGGAGTTACGAAGCTTGTCTTGATTTCATCTTCGCGCTTTAACCAGATTTGATGATAGCTGGAATACGCGTCGAGGAAGCTTAATAACTCCGAACCGGCAGTGGAGTTGACCAATTGATCAATTCGGGGCATGGGGTAGGGGTCGTGGGGGCATGCTTTATTCAGGGATGTAAAATCAATACACATGCGCCACTTCCCTGAAGATTTCTTCCTAACGAAGACTGGGTTGGCTAACCACTCCGTATGAGCCACTTCTCTGATAATCCCAGCCTTCAGCAACTTTTCAACTTCGTCTTTAGCAAGGATAGCTCTCTCCGTAGACAACTTCCGGAGTCCTTGCCGAACAGGATGAGCCTTTGGGTTCACAAGTAGACTGTGTTGAATAATGTCCCGACTGACTCCGGTGATGTCTTCATCAGACCAAGCAAAGACATCTAAATTCTCCTCAACTATTTTCTCTAAGGAAGTAGCAACTTCTGGAGGCAAGTCTTTACCAAATTGAAATGAATATTCCTTGCCATCTTTTACAATAACCTTCATTGCAAACTCTCCTTCGGGACTTGGTCTTGGGAAGGATTTCTTCGAAGATTCGCTAGGAGCAGAAAAATTTTCCGGATTATCTTGCACACTGTTCACCTGTCTCGGGTCAAGAGGAGGGCCATGACCATACTCCGCTCTTCACGCAATGGCCTGATCTCCGAAAACAGTGAGCACTCCGGCCTGTGTGGGCATCTTCATACATAAGTAATTATGATGCGCCACAACTCCGAATTGATTTAACATGCCTCTTCCGAAGATGACATTGTATGCACATGGAGCATCCACAACATCGAAGATCACTTCCTCTGTCCTGGCCAGTGGCCCCTCTCCGAATGTAACTTCCAGGCCAATTTGGCCGAGGGCATCAAGAGGGGGTCCTGCAAAGCCTTGCAAAGGACGGGCTGCTGGGAGAAGATGCTTTCTGGAGATGCAGAATTGATCAAAACCTTAGTCAAAAATAATATCTACCGAACTCCCTCCGTCAATTAGCACTCTCCGAACCTCAGTTCCTGCTATGTCGGCAGTGATGACAAGTGGGTCTGCATGTGGAAATTTAACACCAACTGCATCATCTGCGGAAAAAGAAATTGGCACATGGGACCATTCGGGCATAGCAGCTGCAGACGAAGAGGTTCCAATATGGCCCACTTCTCTGACATATTCTCTTCTCTGCCTCTTCGACATACTTCCGAGGGTCCCTTCTCCGGAGATGGGGAGGACTACTCTTTTTCCTCGATCTTGCCCCTCTTCATGCTTCGGAGGTGGCATAACATTGACCACCAGAGGCCGTCTTGTAGGGTCGAAGTTCTCTATTCGCGCCACAGCCTGTACAGGCTCCGAACACACTTTAGTCGGAACTCGGTCAGTACTGCCTCGACCCGAAGTTCTTTCCAAATACTCTCCTCTCAGAGAAAGTATAGACTTGCACGCATCAGTTGCGTGACTCCGATTTTCACCATGGATACAGCAGAAAAAGGCCTGGGCTTTGCCAGCCGGTTTCCCTGGCGGCCTCCAACCGCTGGTCTTGCTTCCTGAAGGTTGCGGAGCCCTTTGGGCAAACTTCTGCGGGGGTGCAATGTTCAGAACTTCTGAACGAGGATGCTTTTGCCCCCGACGCCTGTCATACTGAGCTTTGAAGCTAGGCCCTTGCGGCTGTGCTGAAGTTTTCACTTCCAATTTAACTTCTTGCAGTATCGACGGGGTTGCAGCAGTTCTCCGAAGTCATCCCTCTTCTGACCTTGCATACTCTTCAAAATAAGACATCAACTGAGAAACAGAAGATATACTTTTCCGGTGAAGTTTATAAAGGAGGCTTCGATGAATAACTCCCTCTCGAGCTGCGTCAACTACAGAAGACGTAGTTAACCCTCGAATTTGCGACTTCGTATGAGCGAAGCGCTTGAAATACTGTCTTAAGGTCTCTCCAGGGAGCTGTTTCACCTGGAAAAGACTTCCTGTTGACATTGGGGGTACGAAGGTACCCTGAAAGTTACTCACGAACTTCTTCTTCAACTGCCCCCATGAACTGATTGATCCTGGCTTCAGAGACCAGAACCACCGCAATGCCACTCCTTGAAGAGCTAGGGGGAAACATTTTGCCATAGTGTCCTGTTGGCGTAAAAGATTACGCTAACAGGTTTCTGTAGAAAAGAAACTAACAAACGAAGTGTTTGCGAAGCAAACTGTTCTAAGCCTCCGAAAGGATAATAACTTAGAATAGTTCGAAAGTGTGTATTGATTCACTTGTAATCGGTCCCTATTACAGGGTGAAATGGGGGGTATTTATAGGCCCAAACATTAAGGAAAAGACCTATTTACCCCTCTATTACAACCGACATTAAGGAAACTATTTGGTTTCCTTAATAGGGCTAAATGGTAAAAGACTAATCTAATAGGATAGAAGATAAGTCTTCCATCTTAGCTGGCAGAAAAGATCCTGGAAGGCTTTGGTTCGAAGACATACTTCGAACCAATGCCTGCCTTCGGGCATCGAACCAGGTTCCATGCACCTTCGAAGATGGCCTTCGGACAATCTTCGAACTGGCTGGCTGTCTTCATGCTGCTTTGGCAATAACCCTGAAGATGAGATATTTTCCCCCAACAGTAGCCCCTCGAATACGCTTCTCCGTTCGGCCTGTAACGTTAGGAGAGCAGTATACGGAAAGAAAAGATAACCAATCATAGGGGTTATTGATTTTTGTTTTATCTCCGAAATACATGAAGATATGAACTTCGAATCAGTCATAAAGTAATTACTTTTCGAACTATCTTAGAACTGACTCAGGAAGTTCGAAAGTCTTTTTAGACTTAGAAAATATAGCCGTTAGTTTCTGTTTCTAACGGAGTTATATGAAGCGTTATTTTCGGAGGAAAATAACAGGCGGGAATGCGAAAGGGCAGAGCCCAAACGGTAACAAACGGAAAGTTTTAGGTTATAAATAAAGAACTCTGGAACTTACTCGATTACCTTTTCACCGCTCGCTCCCAGTCAAAAGCCTTTTGAGTTCTTGAGTTCTTGAGTTCTTGAGCCCTAACTTTCGAGTTCTTGAGCCCTAGTTCCCATTCTCTGAGTAATCCGGCAATCGCGATGGTGAAGACCAAAGGATCTGCGCCGCCTTCGATCTTGGCTCGGCAGCAGGCAGCCGCAGCAGCAGCGGCGGCAACATTGGCGACGGCACCTTCGAGGCAGGCGGCAATGTCCATGGCGGCAGGGGGGAGAAATCCCCAAATCCCCGATGACCAAGGTCTGTGCCCTCCATCGACCAAGTATTTGGATCAGTCCTTTGAATTGGGACCTTCGACCTGCAAAAGAGAGTCCTTGGCAATCACAGCAGGGGGTAAGATTAGCAATGGGGTAATGATTCGGAAGCCGGGCAAAGAATCAATTCCATCACCGAGACCCGGAGAAGTTGTGGTGTTCGAAGCTTTTTTCGAAGCGGGCTTGGGCCTCCCTGCTGTAGATTTCTTGACCGAAGTCCTTGACTTGTTTCATGTAACCCTCCCCCAGCTGTCTCCGAATGCTGTAGCTAGATTAGCTATCTTCGAATGGGCTCTGAGAGCCGAAGGTTGTGAGGGGAGGGCTGAAGTCTTCGCAGCACTGCATAGAGCAACTTGTCAGCCGAAAACTTCCGTAGGCTCCGGAGGTGAAAAAGTATTGGTTGCCTTCGGAAGCATCAATTTTAGGCTTCGTGATGAATATGCACTGCAATTCCCTGCCAAGGCCATCAATGCTAGATGGTACACCGATTGGGTTCTGAGGTGGTTTTATGCTGAAGTTGGAGTGGGTAGTCCTCTGGCTGGTCCCCTCAAGGAAATCCAATTCCGGAAGGAAGCCTTAGTGCAACCTGACGAAGGTCAACTCGAAGCTCGCCTCAACTTGCTTCAGAAAATCAGCAAAAGGTTGAGCATGCGGGACTTAGCCGAAGAGTTCATCGGACTTCAAATTCCTCCGTTGATGGCCAACTGGCCTATCGCCTTCGAAGATGACTCGGAAGGCGGTCTTCGCAAGATAAACTATACTTCGAGCCCTGCAGGTAACTTCGAAACCTACATGCATAATATATATTTACTTCGAAGAAAGATTAACTTGAGTTATTTTTTAGCTTCTTCAGCCCCTATTACTTCAGAGCAAATTATAAGGGCTTCGGAGAAGATCTTGGGTGCTCCAACTCCGTCAGAAAAGGAATGGCGAATCAAATTAGTCGGAAGTTGGGAGCGATCTAACAGAGTATGGGGAATGTTGGAGTTAACTCCGCCCCCTCTGATGGACTGGGTGCCTCAAGAGAAAGGACCCAAGAAGAGAGTAGCCGAAGCTGGAGCATCCAGCTCCGCAAGGACTCCGACGAAGAAGGTGGCTCGGAAGCCGAAAAACCTCGCACCCTCGAGCTCAAGAGCTTCGGCTTCTAGCTCTAAAGAAGACGAAGGTATTTTACTAGTAAGATTAATTGACGAAGATGCAGCTCAACGAAGTATTCTCATTGAAGACACTGCAGGTATTCCGGAGCCTCAAACCAACATCGAAGAAGTAAGAGCTCCGGATACCCAAGGAGAACAAATCGAAGCCCCTATGGGTGTGAATGAGGCCGAAGTGCCTGCGAACATACCGGAGTCTGGAGACAATGTTGATCAACCAATGACTTCGGTAGTTCAGGAAGACACAACTCAGGCCGGAGTTTCAATGGATGAAGGGGGAGTCGAAGTCACTATGGCTTCGATTCTCGAAGAAGTAACGAGGGCTCTTCAGGACGATGCTCCTGTAGCCCAAGATTTAACGGCTGATTCGGATGAGGACTACACTTATGATCCTCCGATCAGCCCGGTGCTCGATATTCCAGAGAATATCGAAGGTAAATTTTGCTTAATTCTTATCAATTTTTGCAAAATTATACAATGTGTAATATTTTTGGTTTTTCAGAGCCTCCTGTTGTCGAAGTATCCCTCGAAGATACAACTCTAAGACCTTCGACAACTTCGGGGCCGCAACCGGGAGTTGCTCTACCGGGGCCTGGAAGAGGAAAAAGACACATCGAGCCCCTCCCAGCTCAAGGATCGACTTCATCTGAGTCAACGGACGAAAGTGAATCGACTGAGGGGGGGCCATCTTCTGAAGTTCCAAGGGCCTCGGAAGAAACCTCCGGACCTTCGCTAAGCAGGGCTGACCAGAAAGCTTCGAAACTGCTTCCTCTCATAACTCCTTTTTTGGAGGAGAAAACCGGACTTGGGACTTTGGTTAAACCTTTGGGTGAAGCCAGTCGCCAAGTCGGGGAAACAGAACTGGTAGCTCGTTTAAGCAGAGTGAAGGGTTCGGAGCTTAACCTTGCTGTGGAAAGAGCAGCTTATCAGGTATAAAGCATCTTCGAACCAAATAATGAATTATATATAAATAATTTCTTATTCTAGTTTTTCTTTTTCTTAGCAAGCAGTCTTAGCCCGCGCTGCAGCTTTGTCGAATGAAAACGAAATTGCTCAACTTCGGGAAGAGAACGAAACTCTTCAAAGAAATCTTAACTTCTCCGAAGGTCGAGTATCTCAAATGGACAATGTGATAATAGCAGAGCGAAGGGCTAGGCAAAGTTTGGAAGCTGCAAGGAAAGAGCTCGAAGCAGAAAGAGTTGTGCTTCGAGCGGAGATTGAAAGACTGCGGACGGAGGATGCTGCGAAGGACTCCGCACTTGTAAGGCTACAAGAAGAGGCTGGCCAACTCCGAACTCAAAAGAATGCTTTGACTACGGAGAACGCTCGAATCTCCGGAGTTTTAGCTGAAACAACTTCGGCCAAGGATATGCTTATTGAAGAAAAGGTTAAGTCCGAGAAGGTGGCTTCGGAGGTCATTGAACAAATGTTAGGTGTCTTGGAGTACTTCGGTACTACTGGATCACTACCTTCAGATGACAATGTAACTCTGCTGCGCCGGCTAAAGAGGATCCAAGGAGCAGCGAAGCAAATGAAGACGGCAGGCATACGTTATGGAGAACTCTCCGGACAAGTGTCTGCCCTTGGAATACTTCGCTACTACGAGGATTTGGGCCGATCAATCACTCCGAGCGCACAGGGCTCCATCATCTTCGACGACGACCGACTTTTAAAACCTTCCGAAGGTGTAGCTGTTGCTTGGCGAGCCTTCCAGACTTCATGGAGAGCCGAAGGTCGATCTGCGATTAAGGCTTGGATTGACGAAGGCCAACGCCAAAAGCAAGTTCGGAGCCAAGCTTCGAGTAGTCAGCCTCCTCCGAACCCGCAGGTTTAGGATTATTTAGGATTTTTTGATTATGTAAAGCTGATGCTTGTAAATATTTATCAATGAAAATCTTGTTTGTCAAATTTTTAGGCTTTGCCTCTTATGGAAGATATCGAAGTGTTAGAGCTTAACAGCGAACTTCGCTCACTGTGGAACACCTTCGAACTTCTAAAGAGTTATAAGCGTCCTCGATTTCTTATCCCTCGAGATGACTCCTGGCGTTATTGCGCCCGAAGTAATCAAAGACATATTGTCTTATATTAAAGAGGAAGATAAAGAGAGCGACGCAAACACCTCGTCTTCTGAAGACACTAATTGGTCCGAAGACGAAGGTGAAGCCCAAAATAAAAGATCTGAAGATCTTAGAAGCTGGGAGAGAAGCCCCGAGCGGCTTCGAACTTGGGCCGAACTTCAACAAGAGCAGAAGGATTTTAGAGCTTCGAAAGGGAGGAAGAGAGTTAAACGTAAAGTTCTTAGAACTTCCGATGTTGGAACTAGTCGTTCCACCCCTAGCTCTCGGGACCGAAGAGGTCTCCGATTCCTTCTTGGTATAGATACCAATTTTTCATGATGTAATTTGTAAATACATTTGTTTTGATAATGAATGCCGATTAAAATTGTCTCCATATTTACTAGCCCCTCTTTGGGTATAAGCAACTTCGAACTGTATTCGAAGATGGTTATGCGCAAAGAAAAAACTTCGGAGTACAATTTTTTGGGGGTTCGGAGCCCCTCTGTCATTTAAAGATCTTTTGAAATCTTATGAAATGTCTTCGACTATCTGTAGTCAGAAGAATGGTAACTTGGTACCTTTGTTTATTTCATGAAAGAGATCAATTGAGATAACTTCCAGGACACTTTAATGTCTTAAAAAATTTTGTCGCTTTGGACTTATATGAACAGACATTCGGAGCTCATGGCTGAAATGCTGTTTTGCTTTAGCCACCTTCGGCTGTTTTTTGCGGAAATCTACCAGCCGGAGCTTGGATTTCGCAGAAATTGTAGCCACCTTCGGCTATTTTTGCAGAAGTCTACCAGCCGGAGCTTGGACTTCGCAGAATTTGGCCACCTTCGGCTCTTTTTACGGAAGTCTGACAAGCTGCAGCTTGGACTCCGCAGATTTTGGCCACCTTCGGCTCTTTTTACGGAAGTCTACCAGCCGAAGCTTGGACTCCGTAGAGTGTGGTTTTGGGCTCTTTTACGGATGCCTACAAGCCGATGGCCTGGGCTCCGGATTATGTCAGCCCCCACGCCGGAGGCTTCGACTTTAAGGGTTCGAAGTCCGGAAATACAGCCCTGCTTAATACACTTCCCTCTCGAACGACTTCTGTCCCAGCGCGTCCGCTCGGGAGACTAGGAGCGTCAAGGGGAAGGCACGCTACAGGATGTATGCTTTATTAATTTAGAGGTGATTACAAGCGAATTACAAGGAGCCCTTATGCGAAGTATCGCTTTAGGTGCTCCGCATGCCAAGTATGTGCTAACTCTTCACCTTCTAAATTAGCTAATTTAAATGAACCAGGGCGCCCCGAGCGGACGATTAGATATGGACCTTCCCATTTATTGCCTAACTTCCCTGGTGCTATAATGCTTCGTAGAACAAGATGACCCGGTCTTAACTCGCTGAGCTTAACCTTCGGGTCATACCAAGTCTTCGTCTGCTGATGATACTTTGATAAATTAGCTACAGCTCGAAGCCTTGTCTCTTCTGACAAATCTAACGAAGCTTGTCTTTCTTCTTCTATGTCTGGTTCGGTGCTGCGAAGTGATCCTCCTTTGAGCTCCGTTGGAGTCATAGCTTCATCTCCGAATAGTAGTCTGAACGGAGTAAAACCTGTGGACCTTGTTTGCGTAGTCCGAATGGACCACAGAATCTTCGGAAGCTCTTCGGTCCACAGTCCCTTTGATAATCCTACTATTCTTCGATTTAGCCCTGATAAGATATTTCCATTGGCTCGCTCAACTGCTCCATTTGACTGAGGATGTCTCACTGCAGCAAAACATAGTTGAATGCCTAAGTCTTCGCAAAACTTCCTGAAGGGTTCTGCGTCGAACTGTGTTCCATTATCAACTGTGAGATATCTAGGCACTCCGAACCTGCAAATAATGTTTTTCCAGAAGAATTTCTGTACATTATTCGAAGTGATAGCTGTTAAGGGTTCTGCTTCCACCCACTTAGAAAAATATTCGATAGCTACCACTGCGAACTTTAGATTTCCCTTTGCTAACGGAAAGGGACCAATTAGATCCATACCCCATCTGGCCATAGGCCATACTGGAGCAATGATTTGAAGAGCTGTTGGTGGGCGATGACTCCGTCGACCCATCCACTGGCATCCTTGGCAAGTGCGGACTAAGCTCTCCGCATCAGCTGTTATTGTGGGCCAATAAAGCCCCTGGCGAAGTGTTTTTCCTGCCAGAGCTCTAGGGGCTAAATGGCTTCCACAAAGGCCTTCGTGAATTTCTCGAAGAATTTCTTGGCCTTCGGCTTGAGATATACATCGGAGTAGAGGGGAACATACTCCGGCCTTGTATAATATACCGTTGATTAACTGATAGTTTCTTGCTCTGAGCTTTAACCTTGACAATTGGGGCTCTTCGGGCAAATTCGTTCCTCCTTGCAAGAGTTCTATGATTGAATCCTTCCAATCTGCACTAGGAATGCAGAGAATCTCTGCAGAAGCAACTTGTGGCACCGAAGGTATATTGAGCTCCTCGTAGAAAGCTTCGTCAGGCACATCCACAGCTCCGGCAGCAGCCTTCGCTAAAATGTCCGCTTGCACGTTTTCAGCTCTTGGTATACTCCGAATGGAAATACCCTTGAAATGTGCTTCGATCTTGCGAATTTCTTCTAAGTACTTTGCAAGCTGTGGATGTCGGACTTGAAAACTTTTGTCTACGTGCCCTGCTACTATCTGAGAATCTGTTTTTATAATTATCCTTGTAGCCCCTAGAGCACGTGCTTTCCGGAGTCCCAATAATATTCCTTCGTACTCCGCTATATTATTGGTAGACTTAAAGTTGAGTCTTGCGGAGTACATTGCTCTTTGACCTGACGGAGAAATTAATACTGCCCCAATACCTGCTCCGGATGCTTGGAAAGCCCCATCGGAGTAAATAGTCCATACTCCGTCATCTGATTTCTCCGGAGTCAACTTCGCAGGTGGAGTCCACTCTGCTACGAAGTCTGCTAGGACTTGGGATTTGATAGCTGTCCTTGCCAGGAAAGATATGCCGAAGGGTGCTAGTTCTACTGCCCACTTTCCAATTCTTCCAGTGGAATCTTTGCTTCGGAGCATATCTCCTAAAGGATACGAAGTTGGTACAATTACATTGTGAGCCAAAAAATAATGTCTTAGCTTCCTCGAAGCCATTATCAGAGCATAAACGAATTTCTCAAGTTCGGAGTATCTTGTCTTCGCTCCTGACAATGCTTCGGATACAAAATAGACAGGATTTTGGACCAACTTCCCATTGATATCAGCTTCTCTGACAAGGACTGCGCTGACTGCTGAGCCTGTGGCTGCAAGATACAGAAGTAGGGTTTCGTCCACAATAGGCACCGTAAGTGTAGCAAGATTGCTGAGATAATCTTTAATATCTTCGAAGCTTTTCTGACACTCCGGTGTCCATGCAAAATCTTCGGACCCTTTCAAGGCTTTAAAGATTGGCAAGCTCCTCTCCGCAGATCTTGATAAAAACCTGCTAAGTGCGGCTAGACGTCCAGTCAGCTTTTGCACTTGCTTTAAATTCTCCGGAGGAGCCATCTTCTGCAGCGCAGTTATTTGAGTAGGGCTAGCTTCAATTCCCCTGCTTGAAACTAAGTACCCTAACAACTTTCCAGCCTTAGCTCCGAATATACATTTTTCGGGGTTAAGGCGGATCCCACATGCCCGAAGGCTATCGAATGTTTCTGCTAAGTCTAGGCTATGTTGGTGCTTTAAAGCACTCTTTATTACAATATCATCCATATAGGCCTCCACATTGCGACCTAGTTGATGACCTAGAGCCTTAGCAACTAATCTTGAAAAAGTAGCCCCGGCATTTCTTAGGCCAAAGGGCATTCTTACATAGCAAAAGACTCCCGAAGGAGTTACAAAGCTCGTCTTGATTTCATCTTCGCGCTTCAACCATATTTGATGATAGCCGGAATAGGCGTCAAGGAAGCTTAGTAACTCCGAACCTGCAGTGGAGTCAACTAGTTGATCAATTCGGGGCATGGGGTAGGGGTCACGTGGGCACGCTTTATTCAAAGATGTGAAATCAATGCACATGCGCCACTTTCCGGAAGACTTCTTCCTGACGAAGACTGGGTTGGCTAGCCATTCTGTATGGGCCACTTCTCTGATAATCCCAGCCTTCAACAGTTTTTCAACTTCGTCCTTAGCTAGAGCAGCTCTCTCTGCGGACATCTTCCGGAGCCCTTGTCGAACAGGCCGGGCCTTCGGGTTTACAAGCAAGCTGTGCTCAATAATATCCCGATCGACTCCGGTGATATCTTCGTCAGACCAGGCGAAGACATCCAAATTTTCTCCTACAACCTTTTCCAAGGAAGTTGCAACTTCGGGAGGTAAATCTTTACCAAACTGAAAAGTGTATTCTTTACCATCTTTGACAATGATCTTCGTTGCAATCTCTCCTTCGGGACTTGGTCTTGGAAACGATTTCTTCGAAGCTTCGGAGGAGGCTGAAAAAATTTCTCCATTTTCTTGGACACTGTTTACTTGCCTCGGATCAAGAGGAGGACCATGACCATATTCTGCTCTCCGAGCTATGGCTTGATCTCCGAAGATTGTCAGAACTCCTGATTGTGTGGGCATCTTCATGCACAAGTAATTGTGATGCGCCACAGCTCCGAACTGATTCAACATGCCTCGGCCAAAGATAACATTATAAGCATATGGGGCATCCACCACATCAAAGATAACTTCTTCAGTTCGGGCTAGTAAACCTTCTCCGAAGGTTACTTCCAGGCCTATCTGGCCAAGTGCATCTAGCGGAGGTCCTGCAAAGCCTTGCAGAGGACGAGCCGCTGGGAGAAGATGCTTCCGGGAAATGCATAACTGATCGAAGGCTTGTACAAATATGATATCTGCCGAGCTACCTCCGTCGATTAGCACCCTTCGGACTTCAGTTCCGGCAATATCAGCAGTGATAACCAATGGATCTGCATGCGGGAACTTGATACCAGCTGCATCCTCCGCAGAGAAAGATATTGGAACATGAGACCACTCCGGCATTGCAGCTGCAGATGACGAAGTCCCAATGTGGCCTACTTCTCGGACGTACTCTCTTCGCTGTCTCTTGGACATGCTTCCGAGGGTACCTCCTCCGGAGATAGGGAGAACTACTCTCTTCCCTCTATCTTGCCCTTCTTCTTGCTTCGGAGGTGGCATAACATTGGCCACCGGAGGATGCCTTGCAGCATCAAGATTTTCTATCCGCGCCACAGCCTGGACCGGCTCCGAGCGCACTGCTGCTGCTGGACTTCGGTCGGTACTACCTCGACCCGAAGTTCTCTCCAAGTATTCTCCCCGAAGGGTAAGAATAGCCTTGCAGGTATCAGTTGCATGGCTTCGGTTCTCTCCATGAATACAGCAAAAAAGGGTCTGGCCCTTGCCAGCCGTTTTCCCTGGCGGCCTCCAGCCGCTGGACTTGTTCCCTGCAGACTGTGGAGCTCTGGGTGCAAACTTCTGCGGGGGTGCAATGTTTAAGACCTCAGAGCGAGGGTGCTTTTGCCCTCTTCTTCTATCATGTTGCACTTCGGGGACTGGTTCTTGTGGCTGAGCCGAAGTCTTCACCTCTGCTTTAACTTCTGTCAACACTGTCGAAGTAGCAGTAGTCCTCCGAAGCCAACCTTCTTCTGACTTCGAGTACTCCTCGAAGTACGACATCAACTGTGATACTGTGGTGATGCTCTTCCGATGCAATTTATCCAGAAGGCCTTTATGACTGACGCCTTCCCGAGCCGCATCAACCACCGAAGATGTGGACAGCCCCCGAATTTGCGACTTCGTGTGAGCGAAGCGCTTGAAGTACTGCCTCAATGTTTCTCCGGGGAGCTGTTTCACTTGGAAAAGGCTTCCAGTCGACATGGGGGGCACGAAGGTACCCTGGAAGTTACTTATGAACTTCTTCTTCAACTGTAACCATGTCGTGATTGATCCTGGTTTTAAAGACCAGAACCATCTCAACGCCACTCCTTCAAGGGCTAACGGGAAGCACTTCGCCATAGTTTCTCTGTCTCCGCCACTAGCCTCGATTGCTAGGGCATAAGAACGCGCAAACTCACTGGGATCTTCGTCTCCGGCATACTTGCTAAGCTTCGAAGCTTTGAACCTTGGATCGAAGCGAACCTTCTGAAGCTCGGGATGCAACGGAGATTCATTGTCGTAAGAGGCGTTCTCCGGGGCTTCGGGATAGTCAAGATCGTCGTCTTCGTGCACTTCGGGGATAGCTGGGGTGGCTTGAGGGCGAAGCCTGTTCGCAGCCTCCTGTCGCCACCTCGCTACCTCGGCTTGAAGATTGGCCATTTGAGTGGCCATGTCTCCAAGGTTATCTTCATCTCCTCCGGAAGGACCTTCCGGGTCTTGAGAACTGGTATGATCAGTTCGAATCGGAATGGAGGGTGGTAGAGTGGCTCCGGGCGGTCGGAGTGTGGAAGGAGTTGGTGGAGAGGTTTCGTATCCTCGAGGGATAGAAGCCCCTTGCGGAGTTTGAGGTGGAGGGATAGTCGAAGACCCTCCGACTTCAACTGTGCCGAAGGGTATCTCTCCGGAGATCCGAGAGGACCTCCGAGTGGGATTGCGAGGTGCACTCCGCTTAGGAGGCATGATGCAAGAGGTTGGTAGAGAACGAAGTTTTTTGGACTAAGTTCCCCACGGACGGCGCCAACTGTTGGCGTAAAAGATTACGCTAACAGGTTTCTGTAGAAAAGAAACTAACAAACGAAGTGTTTGCGAAGCAAACTGTTCTAAGCCTCCGAAAGGATAATAACTTAGAATAGTTCGAAAGTGTGTATTGATTCACTTGTAATCGGTCCCTATTACAGGGTGAAATGGGGGGTATTTATAGGCCCAAACATTAAGGAAAAGACCTATTTACCCCTCTATTACAACCGACATTAAGGAAACTATTTGGTTTCCTTAATAGGGCTAAATGGTAAAAGACTAATCTAATAGGATAGAAGATAAGTCTTCCATCTTAGCTGGCAGAAAAGATCCTGGAAGGCTTTGGTTCGAAGACATACTTCGAACCAATGCCTGCCTTCGGGCATCGAACCAGGTTCCATGCACCTTCGAAGATGGCCTTCGGACAATCTTCGAACTGGCTGGCTGTCTTCATGCTGCTTTGGCAATAACCCTGAAGATGAGATATTTTCCCCCAACATGTCCCGCACTCCTCCACTGGCTTCAATTGCTAAAGCATAAGAACCGACGAATTCTCCAGGATCTTCATATACGGCATACTTGCAAAGCTTCAAAGTTTTGAACTTAGGGTCGAAGCGTACTTTCTGTAACTCAGGATGCAGCGGAGACTCAGTGTCGAAGGAAGCGTTCTCCAGGGCTTCAGGATAAATAAGTTCGTCGTCTTCGGGCACTTTGGGGATGACTGGGGTGGCCTGAGAACGAAGCCTATCTACGGCTTCTTGCCACCACCTTGCTACTTCAGCTTGGAGACTGGCCATTTGAGCGGCCATATCACCAAGACCGTCTTCATCTCCTCCGGAAGGATCTTCCTGGTCTTGAGAACTGTAGGGATCAGTTCGAAGTGGAACTTGAGGTGGAAGAGGGACTCTGGCTGGCCGAAGTATAGATGGAGTTGGCGGAGGAACTCCGTATGTTCGAGGAAGGGGAATCCCTTCCGGAGTTTGAGGTGGAGGAAACGTCGAAGGTCCTTCGACCTCAACTGTGTCTGAAGATCTTGCTCTGGAGGTCCAAGGGGACCTCCGAACAGGATTACCACCTGCACTCCACTTAGGAGGCATGGTTTGAGAACTTGGTAGAGAACGAAGGTTTTTGGACTAGTTTCCCCATAGACGGCGCCAACTGTTGGCGTAAAAGATTACGCTAACAGGTTTCTGAAGATTAGAAACTAACAAATGAAGCGTTTGCGAAGTAAACTATTCCAAGCCTCCGAAAGGATAATAGCTTAAAATAGTTCAAAAGTGTGTATTGAATAACTTGTATTCGGTCCGTATTACAGGGTAAAACAGGGGGTATTTATAGGCCCAAACATTAAGGAAAAGACCCTTTTACACCTCTATTACAACCGACATAGTGGAAACTATTCGGTACCCTTAATAGGGCTAAAATGGTAAAAGATTAACCTAATGAGAAAGAAGATAAGTCTTCCATCTTAGCTGGCAAAGAAGCTCTCGGAAGAGTCCAAGTTCGAAGATATACTCCGAACTAGAGTCCGTCATCATACTTCAAACTTGATTCAATGTATCTCCGGAGATACATGCTGGAAACCTTTGATTCAATCGCCTGTCTTTGTCCTGTTACTGCAATAACCCTGAGGATGGAATATTTTCCCCCAATAGTAAGATCTTGCAAATCAAAGACCCTCTAGAATCAAACACAGAAGAATTGCCCTTCTTAAAACGCACTTCCAAACCATCCTCAAGAAGTTGCGAGACAGAAATCAAGTTAAACTTCAAATTTTTAACCAAGGCAACATTCTTCAAAGAGAAATGGTCTGAAATGTGAATTGAGCCGATGCCACTTACTTTCCCTTGTCCACTGTTCCCGAATGTGATGTACTCTTTGGAGCTCGGGGGAGTGAGACTGGAGAACCATCTGCGATGTCCCGTCATGTGGTGAGAGCATCCTGAGTCCATGATCCAAACATCCTCCAGTCCGCGATCCTGCACAATCAGTGGATGTAAGGGGGAGCAAATGGTCCGGCACCAGGTTTAGCGAAAGAACTAAACCAGTGTCACGCCATCTGCTCAAAAGACGGAAAGCAGAAATCACCTGAAGAGTTTGGACCAAAACGCGGCTCAAAGCGCGGTCCTTTGTTCTGCCTAAAACCTCGGCCCCGAGGTCCAGGACCGTAGCCAAAATGGCCTGGAGCTCTGCCGGAACGAACACCACCAACTGGAGCACGAGCATGGAAGTCGTCTCCTCTACCACCACCTACACGACGCGTCCTGGCCTCTAGCCTCTCCCCGCGTCGAGGAACACGCAGTCTACCACCCTGCTGGTAGAACTGCTCCTGACCATCATGAGCACGCTCTGCTCTCTCAACCCGCTTCCTCCTGAAGCAAAACTCTGCAAGATGCCCTTCTCTCTGACAATACTCACAATGGTAGGTGGGCTTCTTGGGATGTGGTTGAGGCTTGGGGTTCTTGGGCTTAGTGGTGTTGGGTGTTGTCTTCTTGGGTTGAGAGGGTCCAGGAACAGAGTCAAGAGAAGTGTGGAGGTGTTTGGGCTTTGGAACCCAGATGGGCTTCTTGGGTGGAGCTTTGGGTTGTTCATGGATCACTCCATCCTTGGGTTGACTAGCCTGGGAAGACTCAGTGGAGTGAGTCTTGGGGTATCTCTGCTCTGGATTCATTTTACTCCACTCCACTGCCCGGCTAATGGTACTCTCAAAGTCAGCCTTGGTGTAGGTGTAACCTACCCCAAACCCATCCTGCCTCTTAAACTACTGGATCATCATGCCGAGCTGGGGCTCTCTGGCACTGATCCAACTCAGGATAGAACGGAGGTAAAAGTTCTCATTCTGAGAATCAGCTAGCTCTTCTCCCAAGGAAGCTAGAACCTCCACCTGAGACAAGCAGGTCTCACACTCGCTATCTACCTGGATAGACTTCTCGGCTTTCAGCTTGATCAGTTCTATTCTAAGAGACAAACAGTTCTCACAGATAGTGGGTGGAACTGACAGTGTCTCAGCTCTAGCCTAGTCAATATTTATATATATCCAATTATATTTGGATCTTGATTTCTTTATTATTGAAAGAAAATACCAAGATCTTTGGCACTTTGGAGATATTTTTGACTTTAGTCCAATGATATTTAGTTGGATTAACACTATGTCTAGCTAGTAATTTGCTTTGCAAATGCGATATGAGGCCTAGTGCAATTTGCAAATTATATTAGTGTTCCAACAATGTTGAGATATGGAACCTCTGGTCTTTGTATCTCCTTATCAACATCCTAAGGTATAAATTGATCATTTTTCTAAATGTAGAGATCGAATGACCATAGGTGTTTATATATATATATGTGGTTTAGTGTATTAAAATACTCGAGGAAAGATGTTTAAGTTGTATACCTAAACAAAATTTGGTCTTGACCAAATCCTTTGTCTCGAATTCCGTCATTAAATGATTGTGTGTTTCATCGATATCGTTGATGATGTCAACAAACATATATAATGTAATATTCCAGTGAGGATTTCATGATGGATACACATGGGCAATCATTATTATTTGAGTAGCCTTTTATAAGGAACTCATTGAATCGGTTGTACCAAATTTTATCCGACTGTTTTAAGCCATGTAATGACTTATTGAGTTTTACATAATAAATGTTGCATTAGATTTAGATTCAGAATTTAGGATTTCAATGAGAACCTTTATGTCTGAATCAAGTGACTCATAGGGATTAGTCACTACGTCTATCAACTATTTAGATAGACGATTTTTGTACAGCCAAAGATATAATTTATCAGAAAATGATTTCACTTATGTCTGGAGAGAATGTTTGATTGAAATTAATTAAGGTCTCTGCGTGAACCCTTGTACTATGAGCCTCGCCTTATGTCTCACCACATTATGGTTTTCATACCGTTTATGGATGAAAACATATTTGTAATCCACAGGGAAGGTTTTGGAGGTGTAGGTATTACTGTTGATAATACATTTTATTTGTGAGGGAGGCTAACTCTGGTTGAATTACCTCTTTTATGTGTTCCAGTCTGAGCACGTTTTTGCACTTGACCATGGATATTGGATCTGGATCTTTTAGAGGTTTTTAGTAATTGATGCAAAGAATTATGTGTCGACAATCGTAGTCTTTTGATTATATGTGAGAAACCAAGGGTGGTTTCGGTGTTTTGTGATGAGTGATTGACAGGTATTTACCCTCTGTTCGAAGGGTACCTCCGAAGGGGCTTCGGAGGTGGTACCTCCGAAGGGTGATCGGAGGTGTGTCACCGGAGTGTGTTCGGTGTTTGCGTGCTGCAGCTGTGCAGCGGAGTGTGCCTGTCGGAGGGGTCCGGCAGTACACGATGACTGGGTTCGTACCGAAGGCTTCGGTACTTTGGGCGGTACACCGGAGTGTGTGCCGGAGGTTGTTAACCCGGAGAGGTCTCCGGAGTACTGGATACACTTGTTTGCTTGTCGGTGGTGCGCAGGGACTTCGGAGGCGACGGACAGGGTTCGAGCCAGGTGAACTTGGGTCAAGCGGGTGGCTTGATGCCAGGGGAGCAGGGAGCTCCGTCACGGTGGCTGCGAAGGTGGTCCGGGTCGGTCCTCGGGTCGAGGCGTGCCAGGTGAAGGCAGAGAGTGCGGAGTGTGGCTCCGGCTGAAGGTACTCCGAGACAAAGTCCTCGGAGGTGAGGCACTTCGAAGGTACTCCGAATGGAGTGACTTCGGAGTTGGTGGACTAAGTCCTCTGCGGAGGCAAGGTGTTCGGAGTGTGCTCCGGAGGGAGACACTCGAAGGTACCCGACGAAGGTCTCAGAAGTCGAGGTGCATCGAAGGCATGGTCCGGGTGAGGCTCGTCGAGGAGTGTGCTCGGAGTGAGACACTGCGACGGAGTGCTCATGGAATGCTTCATGCGGAGGCTTTGGACGAAGGAGGGACTTCGAAGGGTGGTACTCCGAAGGTGGGCTTCGGAGTGAGGTTGACTTGTGGTGCTTCGGCCATGCATGGCTTCGGTACACGGACGGACGGTGTTCGAGCTCGGAGTAGCTGCGAAGCCGTGGTGATCCACTCCGGAGGTGGTGGTGCGAAGGCCCAAGGGCTTTGACGGCTTCGGCTCAAAACCGTCACTGTATCGGAGGACATCTTCGGCGGAGCGAAGGCCAACAGGCTGCAGGCTTCTCGCCGAAGCTTCCGCACCCCTCGGTGCGAAGGGAGGTTCCAGAAGTCAACACTGTAAAGGCTGACACTGTCTGTTCTGAAAAAGGCTGACACTGTCCCCTCTGCAGCTGACAGAGAAGCCTCCAAAATAAAGGTGGACTACCTTTTGTACCCCTTAGTTCTGTAGAGACAAAATGGATGTAAACCCTAGGGGTAAAGTAGTCACTTCCTTAGGATGAAGCCGTGGGCTATAAATATGGGGGCTCGGTAGGTAACATTTAACACTTTGAGCATTTACTGTTGAGCTCCTGTAGACAGACCTCGCTGTATTCATTCTGAGTTCAATACATTTTGTGTTCCTTGTTCAAGCGGCGAAGCCCTGCTTCTGTGTGCTTTTGCTTGAGCTCGTATTGCATACTTCGCTAGGTTTAGTGCACCGAAGCCTGTTAAGGCGAAGGTTGTTTTTCGTGCGAGGTGTGTTTTGTCAGTGTGCTGTCGCTCTGTGTAACACGAGGCAAGACCTCGCTGCTTACTAGCGAAGCCCTGATCTTTTCCCGTAGTGCTTCTTGTGTCGAAGCCCTTAGCATAGTCCATTTGCGTGTGCGTGTAGACCTTCGCGTACGAAGCCCAGCACTAGTTGCTGTCGCTAAGTATTTGGTCGAAGTCCTCAGAGGGCTGTCCACTCTTGCGAAGGGTGAAGTGCGAAGCCTGCTCGAAGCACCCTGTGAGCGGAGCCTGCACTGACTTAGCAGAGTAGATTTTCGAGGGTTGTAAGTGGAGCGAAGTCTTCTTGGCTTCGAACTTTTGCCACTCCGAAGCCTGTGTTCGAAGGTGTCGAAGTACCTCCGAACCAGACCTTCGAAGGTTGCGTTCGAAGCCTGTTCCGCAGAAGACAGAACAGTACCGAAGGCTAAAGTTTTTAGCCAGAAATTTTAAAAGCTCCCATTCACCCCCCCTCTGGTCGCCGTATCCGGTCCAACAATTGGTATCAGAGCAGGTTAAGATCACCAGTTGACCTTAACCGGTTTTGTGATCTGTTGGCGACATGGATAGAGGCAGTAAAATTCCTCTGTTCGATGGGACAGATTTTGCATACTGGAAGGTGCGCATGGAGGCTTACTTGTTAAGCCAAGGAAATGCAATTTGGGAGATTGTGGACTCACAATACTCCATCCCTGATACCCGCACCACTCAAACTGAAAAAGATCAGTATATTGCCAACTCGAAGGCAAGGAACATACTGTTCATTGGTTTGAGTCGGAGTGAGTTTGATAGGGTGCAGCACCTTAGGACTGCTAGGGAAATTTGGACAACGCTCACTATTTATCATGAGGGCTCTACTCAGATTAAGGCCAGGCGCCAAAGCACCTACAACCAACAGTATCAGCTGTTTGTGCAGGCACCTGGTGAATCTATAGATGCCATGTTTTCGCGCTTTGATGCTATAGTGAGTAACTTGCGATCCAACGGGACGCTTGCTTACAGTGATCACGATAGGGCTATCAAGCTTCTCTATGCTCTTGACCGTAGCATATGGGAGGTGAAGATATCCAGCATTGAGGAGTCCACAGGCTATGACACTCTAACCTGTGATGAACTCTTTAGCAAGCTGAAGTCCACAGAGATTGCCAAGGCATCTCTTGCAGTGCACAGAAGCTCTTTGCCACAGCCATTGGCATTGGTTTCTAGCACTAGCCGTGGCACCACTGCAGAACCAAGCACATCAGGCACTTGTGTTCTAGCAGATGGTTTTGCTTTGTCCTCCCTGGTCTCCGTCACAAAGGAGCAGGTGGATACTCTAGCTGATGATGAGCTTGCTCTCATTGCCCGGAGGTTCACCCGCTTTCATCATGAGAGACGGGATCAGAGGAGAAGTGGTTTTAGTGGCTGTTATGAATGTGGCGACACTTCTCACATCAAGGCCAATTGCCCCAAGGTCAAAAAGAGAGATGAGAGTGACCGCCCCAAATTCCACAAAAAGGAGAGGAAGCCCTTTGTGAAGGGCAAGCGCGGCAAGATGGCTAAGAAAGTAGCCAAGGCCGCTTCCAGAGCTTTTGTTGCTGCTCTCAGCGACATCGACACATCCTCAACTGAGGAGTCGAGCTCTGAGGAGGAGGAGTCCCCAAGGAAGGAGGACAAGAAGGACAAAAAGGGACGTGACTTCACCGGCCTTTGCTTCATGGCCGACAGCGATCACAGCGGCGATGAGCTTGACTCATCTGAGGTAAACCTATCATCTGACCAGCTTCTAATTAAATTAGATGAGCTGAATGAAGTTGTGCTAGGTCAGGATAGATTGCTTGTGCAAGCCGCTAGGGAAAGAAAAGACCTTAGACTTAGGCTAGAATCTGTATCTACTGAATATGCCATGCTTAAGTCTAAATTTAATGATGCTGAATGTGAGTCTTGTTCTGTTGTCATGGGTGAGCTTGCTCAGTTGCGTTCTGTACATGCTCAAACTCTTTCTGAGCTTGAGACTGCACAGAAGCAGCTTTTGGAGGTGGATTCTAGACCTCATGATATTATTGAATGCATGAACTGTTCTTTATTACGCGAGAGCATTAATTTACGTGATAAACATGTTCATGATTTGGAGGCTAGATTGGAAAGGGCCGGTAGTTCTAAGGATGTGCAACCTGTTTGTGACACTTGCATCACCCTTAAGGACCAGCTGGGCACTGTCAGAGAGCGAGCTGAGAATCTCATGTCAGAAAATGAATACCTTCTTTCTGTGGTGAATAAATGCACTGAAGGGAAGGGTAGAATGGATTTGCTCTTGGCCAAGACCAAGTTGTGTGCTGACAGAGCCGGGGTAGCTCTAGGTTTGGGTTTTGAGAGGATAGCTTCAGACAGTAAGACCAAAACTGTTTTCACCTCTCCCACCACCCTAGAGAAAGAGAGAGCTCTGTTGGACACCCCATCAGCCAAAAAGCCTACCCATCCACCAAAGAAAACCACTCCTCCTGCCAAGAAAAATCCTCTCAAGAAAACCACTGTGAAGAAACCCAAGGAGCCTGTGAGAGTTGCTCCTGTGACCCATGAGAGTGCCCCCAGGAGAGTGTTTCATTGTTCTTATTGTCAGCGGGCGGGTCATTTGATTGGTTTCTGTTTCCGTCGCATCAAGGATGAGCGACGTGCTCAGGCGATGAGCTATCAGGACATGCATTACCCATCTTTAGGTATGCATGAGTCTGAGTATTACTCTCGCCCTGTTTTCGAGGCTCCTCGTGCTTCTCGGAGAGGTTTTGCTCCTCGAGGTGTTCACCATGTTCCATATGGTGGTAGACCTCGAGCGAGTAGCTTTGTACCTCGTCAGAGTAGGAGACCTCGACATGCTTTGCGTTCTTTGCATGTAGGTAGACCTCGCACTTTGCATCATTCTGATTATTATGTGCGTAGACCGTCTACTTTTACTGTGCCTACTACTCGTGTCACTCAGTGCTGGATGCCTCGTCATTACTTTACTCACCCCAGCACTGAGCGATCGAGGCGTTCTTATCATGTGTAGGCGACAGGTCGAGGCTTGGAGGGCACGTGGATCATGGACTCCGGTTGTTCGCGCCACATGACCGGAGATGCAAACTGGTTCTCCAGCCTCACAACAACCAAGCAAAGGGAACATATCACCTTCGGAAACAATCGAAGGAGTAGAGTGAAAGGTAAAGGTGTGGTAAGAATTAATTCGAACTTCACTCTCAAAGATGTTGCTTTGGTTGAAAACCTGGGATACAATTTGCTGTCTGTATCTCAGTTGCTTGATGAGGGCTTCGAAGTGCGATTTCATCGCGATACTTCGCAAGTGCTCAATTCTGATGGCGTTGTGGTGTGTAAGATCTTTAGGGTTGGGAGAGTTTTTGGAGCTGATTTTTCAGAGTCGTCTGGTTCTTCTCATTGCCTTGTTGCACATTCGACTTCTGAGCTTTGGAAGTGGCATAGGAGACTAGGGCATATGAGCTTTGAGTTGCTCGCTCGTCTGAGCGCCCTAGGTTTGATCCGAGGATTGCCCAAGCTCAAGTTTGAGAAGAATTTAGTTTGCGCTCCTTGTCGACATGGAAAAATGATTGCCGCTTCGCATTCGCCAGTCACCACTGTGATGACTGAACAGCCCGGAGAACTTCTCCATATGGACACTGTAGGTCCTTCTCGGGTTAGTTCTATAGGCGGCAAGTGGTATGTACTTGTTATTGTCGACGATTACTCTCGCTACTCTTGGGTCTTCTTTCTTGCCAGCAAGGATGAAGTGTTTTCACACTTTCGGAGCTTGGCTTTGAGACTTTTCACTGAACTCCCAGGTGCATTAAAATTCATTCGAAGCGATAATGGCACCGAGTTCAAAAATAGTCTCTTTGTTGACTTTTGCATGGAGCATGGCATAGAACATCAATTCTCTGCTCCGCGGGTTCCTCAACAAACGGTGTTGTTGAGAGGAAAAACCGCACTTTGGTTGAGATGGCTAGGACGATGCTTGATGAGCATAGGACTCCTAGAAAATTCTGGGCTGAGGCCATGAACACTGCTTGCTACATCTCAAACCGAATCTTCTTGCGCTCAATTTTAAATTTGACATCTTACGAGCTGCGTTTTGGGAGACAGCCCAAGGTTACTCATCTTCGAGTTTTTGGCTGTCGCTGCTTTATCCTAAAACGTGGTAACTTGGATAAATTTGAGTCGCGATCTTCTGACGGGATCTTTTTGGGTTATACTACTCATGGTCATTCTTATCGTGTTTATAATTTGGAAACTAACACTGTCATCGAGTCATGTGATGTGACTTTTGATGAATCAACCCCCTCTGTTAGTTCTGCTTTTGAACAGGCAAATGAACACGACATGGAACAGACCTTATTCGAAGACGAAGATCCCGGAGAATTCGAGGATGAACCCCTACTACCCTCGACGTCAACCCCCGAAGCTGACCCCGCTTCAACTACTTCGGCACAAGGTCCCGAAGCGACTACCTCAACATCGGTCATCTTGGACCATACCAACGCACAAGTTGAGGGGGAGACTGCATCCCGCCGCGAGGCTCCACATCATGTCCAAAGGATGCATCCTCCCGAGCAGATCATTGGTGAGCTTGATCAAAGGGTAACACGTTCTCACGCTCATTTCACTAATGCTGCTTTTGTTGCTTCTTTCGAGCCTTTAGATGTTAGTCATGCACTTTCTGATTCTAGTTGGATCAATGCCATGCATGAAGAGCTTGAGAATTTTGAAAGAAATCAAGTCTGGACTTTAGTTGATCCTCCACCAAATGTTCATTTCATTGGAACTAAATGGATTTTCAAAAATAAACAAGGGGAGGATGGAACAATTGTTAGAAATAAGGCTAGACTTGTAGCTCAGGGCTTTTCTCAACTAGAAGGGATTGATTTTACTGAAACCTTTGCACCTGTTGCTCGCCTTGAGGCCATTAGGATTTTGCTTGCCTTTGCGACATCCCGGGGATTCAAACTCTATCAAATGGATGTCAAAAGTGCTTTTCTTAATGGCTTCATAGGTGAAGATGTTTATGTAAAACAACCCCCTGGTTTTGAAAACCCCAAGTACCCACATAAAGTCCTTAAACTTCATAAGGCTCTTTATGGACTCAAGCAGGCCCCTCGGGCGTGGTATGATAGACTTAAGTCTTTTCTGCTTGAGCGAGGGTATTTGATGGGCTCTGTTGATAAAACTTTGTTTACTCTCAAGCATGGCAAAGATTTCCTCCTAGTGCAGATTTATGTGGATGATATCATCTTTGGTGGCTCTTCTCATGCTTTGGTTGCCGAGTTTGCAGATACCATGAGCAGGGAGTTTGAAATGTCGATGATGGGTGAACTCACCTTTTTCTTGGTTTGCAAATCAAGCAAAGCAAACAAGGTACTTTTGTCCACCAGACAAAGTACACCAAGGACCTGCTCAAGAAGTTCGACATGTCCGATGCGAAGCCCCTCGCCACTCCAATGGCTACATCTGTAGCATTGGACCCTGACGAAGATGGAGAAGCCGTAGATCAGAAGGAGTTCCGGAGCATGATCGGCTCCCTCCTCTACTTGACTGCCACGAGGCCGGACATACACTTCGCAGTATGTCTGTGCGCTCGTTTTCAGGCTTCACCACGAGCTTCGCACCGCCAAGCGGTAAAGCGCATCTTAAGGTATCTCAAACACACCCTTGAATTTGGCATATGGTATTCATCGTCTTCATCCTTATGTCTTAGAGGCTATTCTGATGCGGATTTTGCTGGGTGTAGAATTGATAGGAAGAGTACCTCTGGTACTTGTCATTTTCTGGGTACGTCTCTGGTTTGCTGGTCTTCCCGCAAACAGTCTAGTGTTGCTCAATCGACGGCTGAGGCCGAATATGTTGCTGCAGCTAGCTGTTGCTCTCAGATTTTGTGGATGGTCTCCACTTTGCGGGATTTCGGGTTAGATTATAAGAGTGTTCCACTTTTCTGTGATAACACTAGTGCTATTTGTATTGCAAACAACCCGGTTCAGCACTCCAGAACCAAACACATTGATGTACGGTATCATTTTCTCAGAGATCACAATGAGAAGGGTGATATTGAACTTCAATATGTTGATACCCAACACCAGCTTGCCGATATTTTTACAAAACCCCTCGATGCTTCTCGATTTGCTTACTTGCGTGGGGAACTTGGTATTTGTCATCCCTATGGCATTTTGTGAGGGGGAGCTGATTTTAATTGTCTTGCATATGCTCATTATGTGTGGAATTGCACTTACATCTTTTGCTATTATATGCCTGCTTTTAATTCAAAGAAATCATGTCAGCTCAGCTCTATGAAATATGTTTGGAACATTGATTGTGCATGGTGTTTTATTTTCTAAAAAACAAAACTTGCTCACCGCATAATCTTGTATCTAGCTTGTTTAGGGTGGACTGCTTTTAGCTATCTTTTATCTACTTGACAGCAAGACACTGTTCCTTGGATGCTAAAATTTGCAACTTGAAAAATTGTGTTCATTATTCATGGATATTCATCAAAATATTTCATTCATCTGAATCAAAATCAAAAATCCATGATTTGCCTGGTTTCAATGAAAAGATCCAGGAGGGTTTGTTTGTCGCACTACTCTATTCTAGACCGCTTACCATTGCACATTGGTCTGAACTGGGATAGTGTAATGTATGCCAAAATCACCGCCTTAAGCTTCAGATGGCTTTCATGCCTAGGCTTGGCCTGATTGGAAAGTATAAGGTGGACAAACAAATAACCCCTGGCATTAAGAAAAAGAACAACAAAATTAATTGCTCATCAAGGTTGCTTTCACAGCTCCTTTTGAACAAAACTTGTCTGTCTAAGGTAGAATTTGTTAGCTTTGCGCAGTCCTTGCCTTCACATGTCTAGCTGCTTTGTTTAAGTGGTGATGCTTTTACTTCAAAAATGTCAAAATCACATGCCATCATCCTGTTTCACAGATTGTTAAATTGAGCTGAGCACATGATCATTAGTTTTAATGTTGGCATATTTTTGCATTATATGTCTTTGCAATTCTATTCATTTCGAAGCTTTGCATCTTTTGACTGCTCCTTGATGCTTGCATTGCCAAAGGGGGAGAGACTTGCTGTGTTCTCTGCCGCCAGAAGGCATAATTTTGAAAAGGGGAGAGATCTTTGACATAAAGAGGAAAAATTTGCTCAACTCAGGGGGAGTTTTTTTATCAAGGGGAGATTTGCCGAAGGGGCTTTTACTCTTTTGAGAAAGGGGGAGAAAAATTTCATTTATCAAGTGACATGCTTTGGCTCTTTTTGAGTTTTTATGGTCACTTGTGTGCTAAAAGCTTTTCATTTTTCTTGAACTTCAATTTGGTTGTCAATGCACTCATCAAGGGGGAGATTGAGAAACCAAGGGTGGTTTCGGTGTTTTGTGATGAGTGATTGACAGGTATTTACCCTCTGTTCGAAGGGTACCTCCGAAGGGGCTTCGGAGGTGGTACCTCCGAAGGGTGATCGGAGGTGTGTCACCGGAGTGTGTTCGGTGTTTGCGTGCTGCAGCTGTGCAGCGGAGTGTGCCTGTCGGAGGGGTCCGGCAGTACACGATGACTGGGTTCGTACCGAAGGCTTCGGTACTTTGGGCGGTACACCGGAGTGTGTGCCGGAGGTTGTTAACCCGGAGAGGTCTCCGGAGTACTGGATACACTTGTTTGCTTGTCGGTGGTGCGCAGGGACTTCGGAGGCGACGGACAGGGTTCGAGCCAGGTGAACTTGGGTCAAGCGGGTGGCTTGATGCCAGGGGAGCAGGGAGCTCCGTCACGGTGGCTGCGAAGGTGGTCCGGGTCGGTCCTCGGGTCGAGGCGTGCCAGGTGAAGGCAGAGAGTGCGGAGTGTGGCTCCGGCTGAAGGTACTCCGAGACAAAGTCCTCGGAGGTGAGGCACTTCGAAGGTACTCCGAATGGAGTGACTTCGGAGTTGGTGGACTAAGTCCTCTGCGGAGGCAAGGTGTTCGGAGTGTGCTCCGGAGGGAGACACTCGAAGGTACCCGACGAAGGTCTCAGAAGTCGAGGTGCATCGAAGGCATGGTCCGGGTGAGGCTCGTCGAGGAGTGTGCTCGGAGTGAGACACTGCGACGGAGTGCTCATGGAATGCTTCATGCGGAGGCTTTGGACGAAGGAGGGACTTCGAAGGGTGGTACTCCGAAGGTGGGCTTCGGAGTGAGGTTGACTTGTGGTGCTTCGGCCATGCATGGCTTCGGTACACGGACGGACGGTGTTCGAGCTCGGAGTAGCTGCGAAGCCGTGGTGATCCACTCCGGAGGTGGTGGTGCGAAGGCCCAAGGGCTTTGACGGCTTCGGCTCAAAACCGTCACTGTATCGGAGGACATCTTCGGCGGAGCGAAGGCCAACAGGCTGCAGGCTTCTCGCCGAAGCTTCCGCACCCCTCGGTGCGAAGGGAGGTTCCAGAAGTCAACACTGTAAAGGCTGACACTGTCTGTTCTGAAAAAGGCTGACACTGTCCCCTCTGCAGCTGACAGAGAAGCCTCCAAAATAAAGGTGGACTACCTTTTGTACCCCTTAGTTCTGTAGAGACAAAATGGATGTAAACCCTAGGGGTAAAGTAGTCACTTCCTTAGGATGAAGCCGTGGGCTATAAATATGGGGGCTCGGTAGGTAACATTTAACACTTTGAGCATTTACTGTTGAGCTCCTGTAGACAGACCTCGCTGTATTCATTCTGAGTTCAATACATTTTGTGTTCCTTGTTCAAGCGGCGAAGCCCTGCTTCTGTGTGCTTTTGCTTGAGCTCGTATTGCATACTTCGCTAGGTTTAGTGCACCGAAGCCTGTTAAGGCGAAGGTTGTTTTTCGTGCGAGGTGTGTTTTGTCAGTGTGCTGTCGCTCTGTGTAACACGAGGCAAGACCTCGCTGCTTACTAGCGAAGCCCTGATCTTTTCCCGTAGTGCTTCTTGTGTCGAAGCCCTTAGCATAGTCCATTTGCGTGTGCGTGTAGACCTTCGCGTACGAAGCCCAGCACTAGTTGCTGTCGCTAAGTATTTGGTCGAAGTCCTCAGAGGGCTGTCCACTCTTGCGAAGGGTGAAGTGCGAAGCCTGCTCGAAGCACCCTGTGAGCGGAGCCTGCACTGACTTAGCAGAGTAGATTTTCGAGGGTTGTAAGTGGAGCGAAGTCTTCTTGGCTTCGAACTTTTGCCACTCCGAAGCCTGTGTTCGAAGGTGTCGAAGTACCTCCGAACCAGACCTTCGAAGGTTGCGTTCGAAGCCTGTTCCGCAGAAGACAGAACAGTACCGAAGGCTAAAGTTTTTAGCCAGAAATTTTAAAAGCTCCCATTCACCCCCCCTCTGGTCGCCGTATCCGGTCCAACAATATGTTTCTCTAGACTCGAGATAGTTGATGAATTCTCTTACACATTAGTTAGTTGATGTTTTTGTATTTCCCAATATGAGGATGTCATGGTATTCTAATGTCCTAGTATCAGATATTGAGTGCACTGTTGATACGGGAGGTGGATGTGGTTAATCCACTTAGTATTTCTCAATGCTAGGTTGAGTTGCATTTACTAGTTTAGAAGTTTTATTCTTCTATTTTCTCGTACGTCTACGAGAAGTATTACCCTTAGAATTTATCTCAATATATGATTGGACATTTGATTCAACGGGTTCCTTTATGCTTGCAAGAAGCTTCACACTTGTAGGTAACCATACTTCTCCCTTTATCAGTTTGATTAGGGGTTGAATAGTTTTATTTGGTACCTCTATTCTTTCTAGTATATTCCTAGCAAGGTGATAGGATTTTGTGATATTTCTGTCATTAGTAAATGTATTTGGCAGGTTATTTGCAATATGTTGCAAATTGATGATTTTCTAAATTTGAATTTCAGATTTATAAGTATGCGGATTTGAGGTGTAAATGTAATAATGTCTTTGAACATTATAATTGATTTCCTAGCATTTTTATTAGTACTTGAATTCTCACCCTAATGTCTAGAAATATACCTCATTAAATGTAGGCATACTGGGCAATAAATAGATTCTCTTGAAAGAGGTTTGAGATACATTGTGATTGACGGATATTGGTATCTCAATATAGATCCCAAATTCCTGTGTAGACCCATTAATGTATGCTATGGTGGTGAGAATGGTGCATTTTTAGTGCAACCAAAACTTACGCAGATGGGAAATACTTAGTGAATTTCTACTTACTATTTGTAGAGGAAAGTTCAATATTCAATTAGTTATAACTGAATCATTTATGCATCGTGTAAAACTATATGATCCAACATTGAGTTGGTAAATTGCAATTCTATAATGATGGTCTAATAATATGCTTGATCATCTTTATTAAATATTCTACTTAGTCATTTTGAATGTGAACATATAGGACAAAATTATTTGAATTCCTAGGGCCTTACAATAATGATTGAAGGCACGCAAGGAAGATTTTGTAATGTTGTTCATTCGAATTGATTTAATTCGATGTTCTGAGTAATGAGTTCACAACCAATAAATTTTGATATAATTATGGCAAATACATGGTTTATGTGTATAATAGACACATGTAAGATCATATAATAGATGAATCTATCAAAACCATAAAATATTAGAATAAACCAATAAATGGTTGTATAGTACCATGCATGTCTTCTTGAATGTGTTCAAGAAATTTAAATGGTTTTAGATGAACTTTTAATTTGATGGCCTTAGAATTATTTTCCCTATGACACATGTGGTGCACATAAAATCTAATAATTGAGGAAATGCAATATTATTTAAATTATGACCAATAGAATTGCTAGTATTTTTCCGCATCATCCAATGTTAGGATGATCAAGGCGAAAATGTCTAATCTAGAATGTATTGACATTCTAAAAAAATTACTTGATATGCAACATGTGGTACAGGTTTGATGAATATGTAGTACATTCATATAGGAGAGATGATGCGCATTGAAATATCACTTTATTATGTCCATTATAAAGAAAAGTTTCTCTTTATCGTTTGTATGGGTTTCAATATGGAAACCATTGTGGCATTTATGTGAGCCAACAATTATTACATCGCATCATATGATTTGTAAAATAATTCCTTGTCTTTTGATGAGATCTTAGGAATATTTTGTTTCACTAAGTATATAGTTTGTGGTACCATTTCCCAAAAAATACATATCTTCTTTCATTGTACAAATGCCCATAGAGTTTATATGCAAGAATTTTTGTATGAAAATTCTTTCAAATATATAGAATCGTTGCATATCTAGTATATACCAATAGTGTTTATTTAAACCAATTTCATTATAATTTATTGTCTTCAATATGAATTATCCCTCATAAATAAATAGATAGTGATGTACATAAATATATATTTGTATGGATCCTAATTAAAGTCTCCATATAGATCATTGGTGGTATATTCCATGATCTTGTTATTGTTTGAGAGATTCCCCCACTAATGTATAGTTTAAGTGGTATTTAGATCTTCCATGTGAGAGTTTGAACAACTCACATCATGCAAATGGGAGCTTAAGTGTGTTTCATATTTTCCTTCTTTAGTGATGTGTCTATATTGTACGGATAACATACAAATTCACCGATTATCTAGGGTCTTACATTTCTTAGAAATATGATTATGACTACATTGTTATCATATTTAGACTAAGAAATGATCTTTATTTTGTTGGGGTATCAACATGGCTTGTGGTACCTCTTTACGCTTGTATTTTCCTGACTCTACTACTGAGGTTTCGAGTCACAAAACCGAAGTTTTATGCAAATTTCAGAACATGGTTGAACTCATCTATAATTTTAAAGATGGTTATAATGATAGATAGTCATATAGAAGACTATTAATCTATGTGTTCATAGCATTGTTTAAGAGCAAGCCATATTTTATATGGATTTCGACGCCTATTTAGACTTGAAGTCGAGGTGAATATGGTTCCTTATGATGTATAAGGCCATATATATCTAGAATAAGCTAACTGTTTGAATTAAATTCAATGACAGTGTTAAAAAAATTTGTGTGTTGATAGACTCATTATGATGTCTATAACCAAATAAGGAAAATTGGTTTCATTATGAGTGAGATGATCAAAGACTTTTTTGTCCATTGATCCTACATGTTGTTGCATAAATTTGAATATGTGAAAACAAGGAAACTTGAATTCAAACATATTACAATCTCATAAATTTGAAATAACTATAAGAAGCCATTTTACTAATATACAGTAGACCCTTTGAAAATTCATTTTCTAATTGGATACACACTTTGAGGAGTAAAAATCCCATAGCAATACAGATGCATTACCTCGTGTATGACCAATTTTTAAGAAATAAATTAGATAATCTCTAAATTAGTGTAAGCCTAATTGAATCCGAATATGAATTAAGTATGCTCATGAGAGATAATCACCATATGAATAATAAGGTGTAGATCTCCTAGTAATACAAATGTATCACCTTATGCATATAAAAGAAAAACGAATTTTATGGTTACCACCTAAAAAGGTGTAGACCTTTTATCCAAAAATTTGGATTTATTTTGAGGATAATCACTGTACATGAGGCATAGTGTAGATCCTATTATAGTACATGAGTACTATTCGCATATAGTCAACATCAAAAAAATATGATGCTTTTGTTATTTCAAAATGGAGATTAATTTTTATTTGCATGAAACGTATGTATAGCTTTTAAAAAATAATAAGCTAACAGGCTATGACAATTATGTTGTAAAGGGATTGTAATTTGAAGACAATTAAAAACTATCAAATAATGGTTAAAACACATTTATACAATAATTAAAAAACAGTACAAGCCTAAACGTAAAAATTGCATGACTCATTTGATACTGTTTAAATAATATTAAAAAAATGTAAAGCGTGAGGGCTAAAATGTAAAGTACTGCAAAAATAATTACAGAAATTGTGATGGGCTGCAATAGGTGTAGGGACCAGAGGGGGGTGAATGGGCGCCTAAAAAATTCTTACTAAACTATGACTTAATCCCTATACCCAATGCACCTCGACAACCAAATGACAATAGAAAAATAGATCACAAAAGATTAAAGTTGTCTAGCCTAAAAATGATTGGTGTCTTAATTGAAATGATATTAAAGATAAACTAAATAAAAATACTGCAGTAAATAAAAGCACCTAGATATATAATGAAATATTTATAAAATACTAATCAAATCAATAAAAAATGGATCATTAAAAAAATATAATTCAGAAATAAACCTAAAATATTATACTTAAAAACTAGAATAAAAATACACTTAAATAAATAATACGAGATAAACAATAAAAAGTTAACAGATTCAAAATTAACTACAAAATTAATTATTTTGATGCTAATTAAAAATCAGATAACTATCGATTTAATTAGCTAGTTGAAAAGTAGGAAATTAATAAAACTTACCTGCATGCCGATCTGCGAAAAACTACGCCGTGAAAATTTTCGTCGTCGCCGGCCGAATCGCTGCTGCCCGTCATGCACAGGTCCAAGCAGAAAACTCCCGCCGAGAGCTGCTATGCGCGCTGCGCGAGGCGATGACACAAGCGAACAACTTTTTCTTCTGCCTCTGCAGTGCGCAGCCTCGCGCCGCGTGGAGCAGAAACCCGGCTGCCGAGTTGCCGTGCGAAAACCGAGCAGACAGTTGCGCGATGTTGCACGCCGTGACGCCTGCCGCTGCTCTGCGAACTGCACGTCACGCGCCTGTGCTACCGTGAAGCCCACGCGCGTGAGGTGATTTGCTGCGCGCCGAATCTTGCAAAAGCTATGCGCCATGGAAGAAACAATCTGCCGTGGGGCCCGTGCCAATTACTGCAATGGAAAATGCAGCTGCGTGACAACTACGGTGGGATCCCTGGCCGCGCAGTGATAGATGAACAACGATGGACGAAAGTTAGTCGCCGGCGGCGAAATTAAAACTTTCAGTGGAACATGAAAACTGAATGAAAAGATGGACTGTAGATTGATCTCAGGGAAAAACAGTCCCCTATCCCTAGAGGGTAGGGGCCTATTTATAGGCGACTCCTAATACATGAAAAAGACTAATTTACCCTTACGGTAAATTACACTGACTCTAAAATAAATTCCGAAATTACTAAAATACCCTTGGAAAAATCAACTGACACAAATAAAAATATTCTCGACTTAAAAACTAAATATTAATATCCTAAAAGAAAAAAAATCATAGGTTGTCAGTTTTGCGCCGAAACTGACAAAGCGTCCACCGTCTTCGCACCGGGTACCCGGGTTGGGTGTAGGACCGAAAGTAGCGACCAGAGGGGGGGGGGGTGAATGGGTGCCTAAAAATTCTTTCTAAACTATGATCTAATCCCAACACCCAAACAAACTTAACCAGACAAATAATATTAGTAAAGTAAATTACTTGTACTCAAGTTGTCTAGCCTAGAAATAACCGGTGACCTGTTTAAAATGATATCTAAAGATAAACTAAATAAAAATATTGCAGTAAATAAAAACACCTAGATATATCAAAAAATATTTATATTGCAGTCTAGAAATAAAATACTAATCAATTGAAAAAAACGCGGATCATCCAGAAATTAATTTAGAAATAAACCTAAAATATTTCATGTAAATATAGAATGAAAATATTACTACGACTAATAATAAATTTTTCTTTTTATACGAGCAGATTAAAAAATATTTAAATAAAAATAATCGAATAGTAAAAATATTCAGGTAGATTAAATTACCCACAAAATTTTTAAACAGACTTTCAGCTAATAAATTAATAGATGGTTATCTCTAAAAATGATCTACTAAAAAATAGCAGATAAAAATAACTAACAGATTTTAAACTAATTAACACTTAGGAGATAAACACTTACCTTCATCTGATCTAAAAAGATTTGCCGTGGGTCTTTCTCCCGTCGTGGCTGCGTTCGTGAAGTCCCGCCCTGCCGTGTGCGTGCCGACGCAAAGAATCCTGCCAAAGAGACCAAGCCGTGGGGCCCGCTAGCTGGCTGTGCTATGTACTGCGCTCGAAATGAAAGCCTGCCGCTCGCCGCTTACTGCTTTCCCGCTCGCCGCTCACTTTCCCGTCGTGGGGCCCTGTGCGCAATTAATCCCCGCCTCAGCAGCCACAAACCTGACGCCGATCTGCAGCGTGACACGCGCCGGTTGAAGAGGAAAACAACGCCTAGCTGCAATGTTGCTTCGTGGATTTACACCGTGGGAGCCGCGATGGAAAGGTTCATGGCGCGAGCTTCGAAGTGATCACGGATTCCACGAGAAGTCGCCGCTGCGGAATATAATCATCGATGGCCCAGAATTAGCAATCGAAAAGAAAACGACGCGAAATTGCAAATCGGAATCGGAGGAGAAAGATTTCTGGTGGAAGACGAAAAACTGAACTGAAAAATTGGACTGTAGATTGATCTAGGAAAAAGTCATCTATCCCAAGGGGGATAGGGGCCTATTTATAGGCGACTCTAATACATAAAAAGACTAATTTACCCCTAGGGTAAATTAAACTGACTCTAAAATAAATTCCGAAAATTACTAAAATATTCTTAGAAAAATCACCTGACTCAAATAAAAATATTCTAAACTTAAAAACTAAATATTAATATAGTAAAAACTAATTACTCATAGGTTGTCAGTTTTGCGCTGAAACTGACAAAGCGTCCACTGTCTTCGCACTGGGTACCCGGATTGGGCCGACCCGACCCCGCAGCTTCCTCAGCCCCGCAATCGCTCGCCGCCCATGTACCTGAGTCAAACCCAGTCAACAGACCGGTGGATCATATGCCGCTCCTAGCCATGTAGCCGAATTTGGCCAGCCCAACTCCGTGGCTCCTCTGCCCGGTTGTCGCTCGCTGCCCGTGTACCGGAGTCACATGCGCCTCAGACTCGGCAGGTCTTTATTTCTCTTCCTTTGACTTCCGTTGACATATCACTCAGCACATCTGGAGTATCAAAATCATATTCTTCAACATGGTTTCTCATTGGGCCGACCCGACCCCGCAGCTTCTTCAGCCCGGCAATCGCTCGCCGCCCGTGTACCTGAGTCAAACTCAGTCAACAGACTAGTGGATCCTCTGCCGCTCCTAGCCCATGTGCCCTGATTGAGCCAGCCCGACTTCGTGGCTCCTCTGCCCGGCTGTCGCTCGCTGCCCGTGTACCTGAGTGACACGCACCTTAGACACGGCAGGTCTTCATGTCTCTTCTTGACTTCCGTTGATAATCACTCATCACATCTGGAGTATCAAACCCATGTTCTTCAACATGGTTTCTCAATCTCCCCCTTGATGAGTGCATTGTCAACAACCTCTTCAGCACTTCTTCAGAACCTACAAAAACACATGGAAACAGGAAAACGAAGACAAAAGAAAATTGAAGAAAGAAAATAAAAGTTTAACCCTAATGACCAAAAGCCAAACAGAAGCAAGAAAACGGTCATTATGGTTAACCAAAAAACAACGAATCAAAAACAAGTGCAATCTCAGAACTACCAACAAGGATAACAGAGTAAAGGTAAAAGACTGAAATACTCCCCCTGAAATAAATCCCAGAGAAAGCTAAAAATGTCCCCTAACCTCCAAAATTTCTCCCCCTTATTGACTATTGGACTCATCAAGTGAGACTAAATGCACTCTAAAGAGACATAGACACAAACTCCCCCTGAAATGCAGCTCCCCCTCAAAATATTCCATGAATGCAAATGGGGTGCAGGTGGAGTGTAAAAAGCATGCGTCTTAGATATGATTAACTGCAATTACAACATCTAACAGGTATAGCAAAAGATATATTGTCTAAGATACATGACATGATCATTGCAACAGATGATATCTAAAGAGAGTCATTAGCACGCATTTTTCGATTTTTGTAAAACAAAAGCATCACCACATTTTCTAGTTGACAAGCAAAGTAAAGCATGAGATGCAAAAGCTAACTACTATCTACCAAGATAAGCATTGTCCATAGCAAAGTGCTTCAGCAAACTTGTCATCTTTTTAAAATTTTCAGACTTTTTCTTTTTCCTTTTTAATTTTTCATTTCTGCTAGGGGTTATTTGCATGTCAAACGTTATGCTAACCGACCAAGTCAAGCCTAGGCCAGAACTGGACCATCAAAAGCTTAAGACATTGGTCTTGGTATACATTACACCGTCCTAATTCATACCAAAGTGCTATGGTAAGCAGTCCAGAACAATGCAATGCGACAAAGCAAACCCACATGGATCTTTTCTAATAATCATAAAAATGCATAAATTTTTCATTTTCTGAATTTTTATTATTTTTATAACACATTTTTCATGTTTAAAGCATATATATGTCCAAGTTGCATATTTGCATCTAAGTAAGGATCTAGCTACCAGGCATGTAAAAGATAGCAAAAGCATTCAGCCTACACATGCTAGTTACCAGAAGCAATGGTGATCAATTTTCAATTTTAAAGCATAAAAGCCATGCATATGACAAATATCAGATATATCATGTGAACTGAAACAGAACATGATCATCGATAAGTAATCAAAAACATATACTAGCTAGAGAAAGTAAAGCAGATCAATCATATAACAGAAGCAAGCTCAAAATGTGATTGATGATTATGCATGATATGAACGCACACAAAAAGACTCAATAAAAATAAAGAAGAAAGAAAAAATGACTCAAAGTATCCTAGAAAGGATACACAACTCCCAAATCCCCTCGCAAACGCTCAAAAGTAGATTGATCTAGGGGTTTGGTAAAAATTTCAGCCAAGTGCTCATGAGTATCAACATGAACAAGATCAATGACCCATTTCTCATATTGATCCCTTAGATAGTGAAAGCACACATCATTATGTTTGGTTTTTTAATGACTACATGGGTTTTTCGCTACACTAGTTGCACTAGTGGTATCACAAAACAAAGGAACTCTCGAAGGGAAGAAGAACCCAAAATCCCGCAATGTAGAAATCATCCAAACCAACTGAGAGCAGTAGCTAGCAGCAGCTACATACTTAGCCTCAGTAGTAGAAAGCGCAAATCCAGATTGTTTTCGAGAAGACCAAGATACAAGCGAAGAACCAAGAAGCTGGCAAGTACCAGAACTCGACTTGTGATCCAACCGGCACCCACGAAAACCAAAATAAGCGTCGGAAAAACCAGCTAAATCAAGAGACGATGATGCAGAATAATAAAGACCTAAATCAGGAGCGTAAGTAAGATACTTGAAAATACGCTTGACAGCCTGCCGGTGAGATGCGCGTGGGGAAGACTGAAAACGCGCGCACACACCCACAACAAACTGAATGTCCGGTCTCATCGCAGTCAAGTATAGCAGCGATCCGATCATCCCTCGATACTCTCTCTCGTTTACCTTGACGCCGTTCTCGTCCTTGTCCAGACCTCCAGATGTACCCATTGGAGTCATATGTGACTTCAGCTCTCCACCAAAATCAAATTTCTTTAGCATGTCTCGTGTGTACTTACCCTGGTGGATGAAAATGTCGTCCTTGGTCTGCTTGATCTGGAGACCTAAAAAGTACTTGAGTTCTCCCATGAGACTCATCTCAAACCCGCTATGCATCTGCTCAGAAAACTTAGACACAAGCTCATTAGTAGAACCACCAAAAATAATATCATCCACATAAATTTGAGCAACCAATATGTTTGCGCCATCTCTAAGCAAGAAAAGAGTCTTGTCCACAGAACCCATCACAAAACCTTTCTGCAGCAAGAACTGCTTCAGGCGATCATACCAAGCCCTGTGGGCTTGCTTCAGACCGTATAAAGCCTTTTGCAACATGAAAACATGTCTAGGAAACTTACGGTTCTCAAACCCGAGGGGCTGCATAACATAGACCTCCTCCTCTATATACCCATTTAGAAATGCACTCTTGACATCCATTTGAAAAAGCTTAAAATCTTTAGAAGCAACAAAAGCCAAAAGAATACGAATGGACTTAAGACGAGCAACAGGGGCGAAAGTCTCTTCAAAATCAATACCTTCTTTCTGGCAGAAACCCTGTGCCACTAATCGAGCTTTGTTGCGCACCACAACACCATGTTCTCCTTGTTTGTTCTTAAACACCCACTTGGTGCCTATGGTGTTGCATCCAGGTGGCAGCTCAACTAGTGTCCAAACCCGATTGCAAACAAAAATTTCAAGCTCTTCTTGCATGGCGTTTATCCAATTTGAATCAGAAAGAGCATGTGAAACGTCTCTGGGCTCAAAAGTAGCAACAAAAGCAGACTCAGCAAACATAGCAAGAGAACCAACTGAGGAACGTAAAGATCTCTCCGTAAGATCACCGATGACGAGCTCTAAAGGGTGATCACGCTAAACTACTCGGGATCTTAGGTGATCTGAAGTCACCTCACCAGAGTCAGCAACTGGCTCCTCTGGACTCGGCTGAGAAGTCATCTCACCAGAGTCAGCACCTGGCACCTCTGGACTAGGCTAAGGAGGATCGATCGAAGTAGAAGGAGTGATCAGAGGTTCGTCCTCATCCTCAGTCAAAGTCTCAAAAGGTGTGGGGTCTGCAGGTGGTGCAGAGGGCCCACCCTCATCGTCAGCAGGAGTGTCATCATCTTCCCCGAAGATGGACTCTCCAAGCTCATCATCTCCAGAAAGCTCAAAAGAAGGAGTCAGCGAAGGCATAGACTCATCAAAAGAAACCTCACAAGTCTCGACAAGCAGCTGAGAGTCTAGGTTCCAAACACAAAAGCCTCTAGAATGCAAAGCATAACAAAGAAAGACTTCATCCCAGCAACGAGACTCAAACTTGTCCAAATGTCCTCCCTTCTTGAGCACAAAGCACTTGCATCCAAAAGCTCACAAGTGACTCACCTTGGGCTATCTACCAAACCGCAACTCATATGATGTCTTACCTAAGTAAGCTCTAAGAAAGATGCGGTTAGCAAGATAGCAAGCTGTGTTCATAGCTTCAGCGCAAAAGCGGCTAGGAGTCCTATGCTCATCAAGCATCGTCATGGCCATCTCAACAAGCATGCGGTTCTTTCTCTCCACAACGCCATTCTGTGGGGGACTGTAAGGAGCAGAGAACTGATGATCAAGACCCTAATCACTACAGAAGCTGAAGAATTGAGAGTTCTTAAACTCAGAGTCGTTGTCCAAATGAATTGCTCGCATCAGACCATTGTTCTCATTCTTCATCTTCAAAATTAGGTCATGAACATACTGAAAAGTCTCATCCTTAGACTCTAGAAAGTAAACCCACGAGAATCGAGAAAAATCGTCAACTACCACAAGGGCATACCACTTCCCACCGACTGAGCGTACTCGAGCTGGACCTACTGTATCCATGTGCAACACCTCTCCCGGGTACGAAGTCATCACCTGAGTCACAGGTGCATGCCAAGCGGCAACCATTTTCCCATGATGACATGGATGACACACTAGATCCTTCTCCATCTTAAGTTTAGGCAATCCTCGGATAAGGTCTATAGAACTCAATCTGACAAGCAAATCAAAGCTCAAATGACCTAGCCTTCTATGCCACTTCTAGAGCTCAGAGGAGGATCCTGCCATCAGACAACGAGAAGGGCCAGAAGAACTAGAGAAATCAATACGAAAAACCTTACCGAAAGGTAAGATCCGGCAGACTAAAGATCCTCTAGAAATCATGCCCTTCTTAAAGCGAACCTCTAAACCATCCTCAAGAAGTTGCGAAACAGAAATTAGATTAAAATTCAGATTTCAACTAAATCAACATTCTTTAAAGAGAAATAATCAAAGATGCGAATCGACCCAATACCTTGTACCTTCCCTTGACCACTGTTCCCAAAAGTGATGTATTCCTTGGAGCTTGGGGGAGTGAGGCTGGAAAACCATCTGTGGTGTCCCATCATGTGGCGAGAACATCCTGAATCCATGATCCATACGTCCTCCAGTCCTCAATCCTACAAGATCAATGGTCATGAGTGGGAGCAAACGGTCGAACACCAGGTTTAGAAAAGGTGCTAAACCAGTGTCGAGCCATCTGCTCGTAAGTAGGAAAGAAGAAGGAATCATATGAGTCAGGACCAAAACGTGATTCAAAGCGTGGTCCTTTGTTCTGCCTAAAATCACGGCCACGAGGTCCAAAACTGTATCCATAACGATCTGGAGCTCTACCGGAATGAAAACCACCCTCAGGAGCATGATCATAAAAACCGTCTACTCTACCACCACCTACACGACGTGGCCTGGCCTCTAGCCTCTCTCTACGTCGAGGAACTCTCTGTCTACCACCCTACTAGTAGAACTGCTCCTGCCCACCTCGAGCTCTCTCTGCTCGCTCAACCCGCTTTCTCCTGAAGAAAAACTCCTCAAGATGCCCGTCTCTCTAACAAAACTCACAGTGATAGGTAGGCTTCTTGGGATGTTGTTGAGGCTTGGGATTCTTAGGCTTGGTGATGTTGGGTGTAGTATCCTTGGTGTGAGAGGGTCCAGGTAAAGAATCAAGAGAAGTATGGAGAAGTTTAGGCTTTGGAACCCAGATTTTCTTCTTAGGTGGAGTTTTAGGTTGTTCTTGGAACACTCCATCCTTGGGATGACTATCCTTAAAGGACTCAGTGGAGTGAGTCTTGGGATATCTCTGTTCAGGAGTCATCTTACTCTACTCCACTGCTCGGTTAATGGCACTCTCAAAATCAGCCTTGGTATAGGTGTAACCTACCCCAAACCCATCCTATCTCTTGAACTGTTGGATCATCATGCCGAGCTGTGGCTCTCTGGCACTAATCCAACTCTGGATCTAACGGAGGTAAAAGTTCTCATTCTGAACATCAGCAAGCTCCTCTCTTAAGGAAGCTAACACCTCCACCTGAGACAAGCAGATCTCACACTCTTTATCAACTTCGACAGACTTCTCAGCTTTTAGCTTGATCAACTCCATTCTCATGGACAACCAGTTCTCACAAACAGTGGGTGGAACTGACAAGGTCTCAAGCTCTAGCTTATTCTGCTCCAACTCAGCTCTCACTCCAGCTAACTCGCACACCTGCTCATCACTCTTGGCTCTCAGCTCAGCTATACTAGCTAAATGGGATGGGCAGTCTACACAATATACGACAACAGTGGCATGAGCATTTTTCAGCTCCATGTGAGCGCTTTCAAGCTTAGTGGCCTTAGCGTCTCTCTCCTCTACTCTCTCTGTGTACCTGGACTTAAGAGTCGTCAGGTCACCCAACAACACCTCATAGTTAGGGCACTCACTACTATCACCCAAGCAAGGGGAAGACGATAGACTCTCAATCTTGCCATTCGCCATGGCAAGCTCACTCTCAAGCTCATCTATCCTCTTCTTAGCCCTTCTAAGTAGTTTCTCCCGATACTTCAACTCCTGACGATTATGTTCTAGTAAATTAACAACTTTTTGTTCGTAGGAAGATACCTTCTCATCGTCGTCATCATCGGAGTTGTCGGAGGAGCTCTTTTCTTCCTTATCACCAAGAGCCATTGAACAGAAGCTCTTACGGGATCTTCGGCTGTGACGCGAGTGACTCTTCGGCTTGTCCCCGAAGGCCATGAAGTAGAGGCCCGCCAGATCATCCCTATCCTTCCCCTTCCTGATCACGATCTCATCGTCACTTGAACTCGAAGATGAGGAGGAACACGAGGATCTCTTGGAGTAGCTTTTCTCTATCTCGGTGAAGAAAGCCTTGTCTCGCTTCTTGTTCTCACGCATGTAGTCCTTCAGAGCCTTTCGAAAGAATCTTGTCTTGGGCTTGCCCTTTGTATAAGTGGAGTTGTCGTACTTGCCGGAGTCGTAGGAGTTGCCGCCGGTTCCCTTCTTGTAATTCTTCCGCTTGGGGCAGTCGATGATGAAATGACCTGGATCACCACACTCAAAGCATCCAGATTTTGTGCCGTGTCTTTTAAACATTCGCTTATCATAGACACGTCGCACCCGATTGTTAAACCGACAAAGATCATCATCTCCTAACGAATCAAGTTGTTCCTTGGAGATAGACATCAATGAAAATGCAATACAACTCATGACAGTAGGATCAGTAGACGGTGTCGCAAGGGCCTGAGTTTTTGATCCAGAACCAGTGAGATTTGATCTCAACTAGATATCGACCTCTATGCCCTTGAGCTTACTAAAAAGCTCAGCGACAGTCAAGGTATCATAGGAAGCGCTCTCAACAATAGAAGAAACCTTGATCTCCCAGATCTTAGGGTCCAAGGTATGGAGAACCTTGAGTGCCTATTCATGATCTGAGACCAGCTGATCACGCTCGGCCTTGTTGACACGAAGCTTGTTAATGATCGATTGAAAACAACCAAACAAAGCCTCAACAGTATCACCCGACTTCTGTGAGAAATTTTCATACTCACGCCGGTAGGTCTGATAGAGCCTCGCCATGAACTGAGTTGTCCCCTCATGGTGTGCCTGGAGGGTAGCCCAGATCTCTCGAGCAGTGGTGAGATGACTAACACGCTCAAACTCACTAGGACCTAGACCTAAAAATAAAATGTTCACCGCTTTACTATTGTTTTGATGCTGGGCAATTACATCTGCAGCAGTACCCTCAGCAATAGGCACTATGGTGAAAGTAGGATGAACACAAATCTCCCATATGTTTGAGCTCTAGCTCATAAGATAGGCTCGCATGCGAGTCTTCCAATAAGTGTAGCCAAAAGCTTCTAGGGATGGGATTTTGCCAGAAGACATCATGATCACTACCTGGGTTTAGAATCGGTTAAGATATGAGAAAACCCTAACCTCGCTCTGATACCACTTGTAGGACCGAAAGTAGCGACGAGAGGGGGGGTGAATGGGCGCCTAAAAAATTCTTCCTAAACTATGACTTAATCCTTATACCCAATGCACCTCAACAACCAAATGACAATAGCAAAATAGATGATAGAAGATTAAAGTTGTCTAGCCTAAAAATGATCGGTGTCTTAATTGAAATGATATTAAAGATAAACTAAATAAAAATACTGCAGTAAATAAAAGCACCTAGATATATAATGAAATATTTATATTGCAGTCTAGAAATAAAATACTAATCAAATCAATAAAACATGGATCATTAAAAAAAATATAATTCAGAAATAAAACTAAAATAGTATACTTTAAAACTAGAATAAAAATAATAATGCGACTAATAATTTTTTTCTTTTTATATGAGCAGATTAAGGACACTTAAATAAATAATACGAGATAAACAATAAAAATTTAACAGTTAAAAATTAACTACGAAATTAATTATTTTGATGCTAATTAAAAATCAGATAACTATCGATTTAATTAGCTAGCTGAAAAGTAGGAGATTAATAAAACTTACCTGCATGCCGATCTGCGAAAAACTCCGCCGTGAAAATTTTCGTCGTCGCCGGTCGAATCGTTGTTGCCCATCACGCAGAGGTCGAAGCTGAAAACTCCCGCCGAGAGCTGTTGTGCGTGCTGCGCGAGGCGATGACACAAGCGAACAGCTTTTTCTTCTTCCTCTGCAGTGCGCTACCTCGCGCCGCGTGGAGCAGAAACCCGGCTGCCGAGCTGCCGTGCGAAAACCGAGCAGACAGCTGCGCGATGCTGCACGCCGTGGGACCCACTGCACGCCGTGATGCTTGTCGCTGCTCTGGGCGCCACGCGTCACACTCCTGTGCTGCCGTGAAGCCCGCGCGAGTGAGGTGATTTGCTGCGCGCTGAATCTTGCAGAAGCTATGCGCCGTGGAAGTAACAATCTGCCATGGGGCCCGCGCCAATTACTGCGATGGCAAATGTAGCTGCATGACAACTATGGTGGGATCCCTGGCCGCGTAGTGAGAGATGAACAGCGACAGACGAAAGTTAGTCGCCGGCGGCGAAATTAAAACTTTTGGTGGAACATGAAAACTGAACAAAAAGATGGACTACAGATTGATCTCAAGGAAAACCAGTCCCCCTATCCCTAGGGGGTAGGGGCCTATTTATAAGCGACTCCTAATACATGAAAAAGACTAATTTACCCTTAGGGTAAATTACACTGACTCTAAAATAAATTCCGAAATTACTAAAATACCCTTGGAAAAAACAACTGACACAAATAAAATATTCCCGACTTAAAAACTAAATATTAATATCGTAAAAGCAAAATAATCATAGGTCTAAGTACCAAATGACCTGGTCTAAGTTCATTAACTTTTACCTTTGGGTCATACCATGCCTTCATCTGGTCTTGGTACTTCATCAAATTGGCGACAGCTCGAAGCCTTGTTTCTTGTGACAAATCAAGCGAAATGTTCCTTTCATTATTATCTTGAGGATCCATTACACGAAGAGATCCACCTTTCAGCTCTGTTGGAGTCATGGCTTCGTCTCCGAACAAAAAACTGAATGGGGTGAATCCTGTGGACCTAGCTTGGGTGGTCCGAATGGACAATAAAATCTTAGGAAGCTCTTCAGTTCACAGCCCCTTTGCCAGCCCAACAATCCTTCAATTTAAACCAGACAAAATATTTCCATTTGCCCGCTCAACAGCTCCGTTGGATTGGGGGTGACGAACAGCTACAAAGCACAATTTAATGCCCATTCCTTCGCAAAATTCTCTAAAAGGTTTGTGTCGCGCCCCGATTTAATAAATCAGGACTTTATTGAAATTCCATACAAAATCAATAAATCAAGACGCTCATCAAGCGACCACGTACAATACGGGCAATCATTCACGGTTCGTAGACCGCATTAATACAAAAGTGAATGAAAGTGAAGAGAAACTAATAAAATCAAGGGTCCTAGATGAACGCCTCCTTCCAGTCTCGCCTTGACTGGGTCGCTACTCCAGACCTTCATCCTCCTCGTAGTAGACGGGCTCTGATGTTGTAAGTCAACGGGGTGAGTACAGATGTACTCAGCAAGCCACCGAATGCAAATATAATGCAAGATAATAACAAGGGGGATAGTGGCTAATTTTGTGGAAGCAGCATAATTGTAAAGCTTTAAATGTGAGCAATTTATTAGTACGGAAAAGTAAACATGTGCAAGTGTATCATCATCTTCTAACTCGAGGGGTATAGTCAGCCCCACCTCGCTCAACAGTCCTTACGTGCCATGAATAACTCGAACATTCAAACAATTGTAAACTAACTGCGAGTAGTCACACAACCCGCCCTTGACCGTGGGCTCGGCTTTTCGAAAAGATTGAATTACTCTGATCAGAGATGTACCACTGTACCCACAAGGCACGCACTCATCACCTACACCGAAGTGTAACGAGATGACCCATCACACGGGAACTCGTGCCAAAACCTTCCATATAGTCCTCTCCGACTCAATAGCACCCTCTTATGGGTTTCATATGGTGTCCCGACGCATCGGAGCCCCACCATACGCCCCCTTGAGCCTCGTCGGTACAAGTCGCCCGCAGGCTAGCCCCTTGCCCCCTCCTCTATGGTGCATCAAGCCGGAGTATTCCATACTTCCAGTTAGGACTTACCCATTAGACTTGTGGTTGGTACGGAAGTGCTTTGCAACAGATCCCGCAGACCGGTCCTTATAGTGCCCCGGGTGCGACAAACCAGTGCCCGAGCTTGCACCCGGAACCCACCATACTTATAACCTAGCCAACTCCAACAGAGTCCAGAGACGAGAATAACAGGGAAATTCATATACAGAATCCAGCTATCTACGACTCGTTCTTTTTAACCTATAGCAGTTGTGCCGGTACATGGGGCACTAGCTAATATTTTTATAGTAGAGTGACAAGGAGTTTAAGGCTCAATAAGCATGGCTTGGGTTTGCACACAGGGACGGGGATCTAATGAATATAAGTGTAAGGTTTGAGTATTTGACTAATGCAATATTAACCTATGGGTTATAGCGATAAGTTATTAAAACATGGGCTCAATTATGATCAACTGTTTCCACAGAGATGGTCGATGACTTGCCTTGATCAGCAAAGGGGGATGGAGGAACCTCGGGGTAGAACTCCTGCTCCTCGATGAACTCGTAGCTTCTCGATACGGAAAAATAAATAATACATTCAATAAACAGATAAAAATCACCAAATAGAAGAACATACATAGTCGTGGGTGTTTTTATGTGAAGTCATATTTTATTATTCTGAGTTTTTGCATAAAACAGTGGAGTTTATCTTTTTAGGATTTTTTTTCTAATCTATTTTCTGTATAATTAATTTTAATCCTAAGGGATTTTTATTCATTTATTTATTAATAATATTTTGGGTAACAGAAACATACTGTTTTTATGGCATTAATGTGTAGAGAATAATATTATGGTTTTAACAAAATTTGAATGGTGAAATTTGGAGTTAAAATGAGCAAGATATGAATTTTCAAAGTTTAAACTATTTTCTGAATTTTATTTAAAACCAGAAATGGGTTCTGGTCCACGGTGAGCCATGCCCACGGTGGACCGCGCTACTGTGCGCGTGGACCGGCCGATCCAGAGCCGTCGGATCTGGATCTGGCGGTCGGATGCGAGGCGGGATGGGTTAAGTGGAAATGGACGGCTGTGATTAAATCGTAGCGAAGGGGTACGCGTGGACGCACCAGATCGCTCCAGCGCTTTAAGTTGCGATCGACGGCCGAGAGCGCACGATACCGCTTTGACCAGATCCGAGGGCCTAGATTAAATCCCGGAGGGATCTAATCCTAGCCCTCCGATCGCGATCGGACGGTCGTGGCTCGATCCGGCACGGCACGCCGTAAGGGGGCGCGTACCCCCTTCGTCTCCGGCGACGGCGGGCTCGGGTGCGGCCACGGCGGCGACGGCGAGGGCCTAGGGACCTAGCTAGGGCCAAAAATGGAACGAGGAGGTCGAGACGGTCTCGGCCATACCTTCGGCGGCGACGATGGGGGCCTGGAGATGACCGGCGGCGAGCGTAGACGACGGAGGGCGTACGGGTGCTCGACGGCGACGGCGGTCCGGCGGTGTCCACGGCCAACGGAGGGGTGGACGAGGTGGGGTGGTCGACGACGGACCCGACGGTGGCGGCGGCTAGGGCAGCGGGGGTCCGAGGAGACGGCGATCGCTCGCCGGAGGCAGAGCAGTGGAAGAGCTCGAAAACGTGGCAACGGCGCTCGGGAAGGCTTCGGCTAGGGCTTTAGGTGGTGTGGCTGCGGGCGGCGTGGGCGAGGGTATTTATAGGGTCACCGGCGGCGGACAAATGGAAGGGAATCCGAGGGTTTCCTTCCCTCTCCGGCGAGCTTCCATGTGCGCGGGTACCTGCCATCCGAGGCGAAAACGCGTGGGGATAAGGAGGAAAGCGATCGCCGGAGTTTGGCAAGCCATGGCGTGGGCCCAGATCGGCGATTGACGGCTGGCAGGAGCGATTTCGGCAGGGGGGTCTCGCCGGCGATGGAAAGGGGGATCCCTTTCCATCGGGGAAGAAGCTTCCGACAGGTGGCCCCCACCTGTCGGCGGGCGAACGAAAAAGGAAGGACCGACAAGCGGGTCCATCGGTCAGAGAAACAGAAACGGGTGCGGGTGGCTGTCAAGTGGGGCCGGGCGGGCGTGGTGGAGGAGAGAGGAGCGGGGGAACGCGCCGACAGGCGGGTCCCACTCGTCAGTGGCTCATTGCTGGATTGGGCCGGGCTCCGTGTGAATTCGAGGTTGAGGCCCATTAAGGATTAAAATTGTTTTCTGATTTAAAATAATTCCAGTAATTCATTTATTTGATTAAGGGTTGGATCACTGTTGAGAAAAATTTGTAAAAATTCCTAAAATTATATTTTGGTCTCTAGTTCATCTCATAAATTTGTCAAGTCCAGATTTGGAGTATTTCTCCCTGTTTGGTTTTATTTGGGTTCTTTTGTGATTTTTTTCCTTTAATAATAAATCCAGAAATGATTTAAATAATATTTTCTTTTATTTTATTCCTTTTTAATTTCTGGGGTGTTACAATCCTATCCCCCTTACAGAGAATCTCGTCCTCGAGATTCAGATCAATCCTCGAATAGCTCAGGATGCTGTGCCTTAAGTTCATCTTCTTTCTCCCATGTAGCTTCCTCTACCGGATGATTGCTCCACTGCACTTTGCAGAAATGGATGACTCGACTCCTGGTGGTCCTTTCTTTGACTTCCAATATCTTGACCGGCTTTTCCACATAGGTCAGATCCTCTTGGACATCCAACTGCTGAAGATCCACTTGCTCTGTGGGGATGCGGAGACACTTCTTGAGTTGAGATACGTGGAATACATCGTGCACTGCAGCCAATGAGGGTGGTAGTTCCAACTGATAAGCTACTTCGCCTTGGCGTCGGATAATGGGTAATGGTCCAACATATCGAGGGGCCAACTTTCCTCTCATGTTAAACCGTTGAGTCCCACGGAGAGGCGTAACTCGAAGGTAGACATGATCTCCTTCTTCAAAGGCTAGGTCTCGGCGACGATTGTCTGCGTAGCTCTTTTGTCATGATTGGGCTGTCTTGAGTCGGTCTCTGATGATCCGTACCTTTTCTTCAGCTTCACGAAGAATGTCTGTTCCGAATACTTGGGATTCACCAGTTTGGTCCCAAAGTAGAGGCGTTCTACACTTACGTCCATATAGGGCTTCAAAAGGAGACATCTGAAGGCTGGCTTGATAGCTGTTGTTGTTGGAACGACGGATCGAACCAGCAGGTTTTAGTGGAAAACAAGAGTAGTGTATTCAATGCTCTGGACTGCGTGTCCGTTACAACTGTAGTGGGGGGTATTTATAGGGCGCCCCGCCCAGAGGACCAAGCGCCTCCGGGCTGCCAACGGCCACCCGACCAACCCTGACCGGTAGTACAGACAAAGAGGTACATAGTACAGACAAGAAGATTCGACTCTGACAGCGTATCGGCCGTGTCAGATGCTTCCTGCGCCGCCCGACACGGCTCAGAAGATCGCGATCTTGTCCTTTCGCACGACCAACTGGTCCTTTTCCCGCCAAGACTCCCTTTGGGCTCGTCTTGCCGGGCCTGCCTAGAGCCCCAGACCTCCAGCCTCCGGAGGGCGGGCTCCTGCGTCCTACGCCGAAGGGCGACCTCCGGCTTCACTCCTCTAGAAGGTGACCTCCGGTCACGCTCCTCCGGCCGGTGACCTCCGGCCATGCTCCTCCGGGAGTGACCTCCGGCCACGCTCCTCCGGAGGGTGACCTCCGGCCACGCTCCTCCGGAAGGTGACCTCCGGCCACGCTCCTCCGGATGATGACCTCCGGCCACCAAGGCTGAGCCCTCCGGCTGGGGGGCCCACCCCGCTGACTCCAGGGATTATTTCCCCCAACAGTAGCCCCTCGCTTCTTCCCGCTCGTAGTCCTGCAATAGGAGGGGGTGGAAGCGCACAAAATAATCCCGCCAATTCACAAGAGTGCGCACCTCGCTGTAGGGCGCCGCATCCGCCGGGGCGCTGGAGCGCACTGAGACGGGGAGCCGAGAGACCGGGGAATTAGACACTGCCTCGAGCTTCCGCCCGCCTCCGAGGCACCGAGGAGGGGGTTGACCGAGCTGACCGGAGACTGGCGCATCTTGACTGCGGGGGTTCCAACCCCGAGGAGCCGGGCGAGCGGGCCGAGAGTAGTTAATGCGCGCGCCGGCGGCACTGAAGAGGCGAATCGCCAGGAGATCACCCTCGCGCCCCGATGCGCCACCCAGTTTTGAATGCGGCGCCGCGTAAACCGCCACGCTCGTGCGCTAACCGAAACGGAAGTCGAACCGCCAGCCTTTCCGAGAGATATATATACCTTTGCCCTTCACGGCTTCTTCTTCCTTCACCCTCACGCGCCAAACCGCGACCGCTTAGCCCACTGCCCAATCGCCCTCTGAGCCCCACGCTCCTCCCATCTTCTCTCCAAAAATGTCGAGGAAGCCGGTTCCCACAATGGCGATGGACCCGCGCTTCTTGCAGCGCCAGATGACGGCCGCAGCGGCGGCGGTGGCGACTGACACGCCAGAGGTGCGCGGCGCACGCGAGCTCCGCCCCGCTTCCGAGCGATTCCGAGAACAGACGCTGGAGCTCGGGGAGTCTGCCTGCACTGAAGCTTCGATCGAGCAGGCGACCAGGAACCGCCTCGGCCCAGAGACACCGGCGAGAAGGCCGGGGCGGGAGACGGCCCCACGGCCGCGGGAAGGCGAGGTCGTCGTCTTCGAGGCCTTCTTCGACGCGGGCCTGGGGTTCCCTGCCTCAGAGCTTCTTGCCGGGGTCCTGGAGGCGTTCCACCTGGAGCTCCCGCAGCTGTCCCCCAACGCCGTGGCCCGCCTCGCCATCTTCGAGTGGGCCATGCGCGCCGAAGGCTGCGAAGGGAGGGCGGAGGTCTTCGCTGAGATGCACGAAGCCCTCTGCCAACCGAAGAAAAAGGACGGCCGGGTGCTGGCCTTCGGGAGCATCAACTTCCAGCTCCGGAGGAGGTACGCGGACTCCTTCCCGGCGAAGGCCACCAACGAAAGGTGGTACTCGAAGTGGGTGAACCGGTGGTTCTACGTTCGCGTAGGGCTCACCTCCGGCTTAGCCGGAATACCGCGCCACATTTGGTTCCGGAGAGAGGCGCGGGTCGAAGTCAACTCCGGGGCCATCTCGTCGAGGGTACAACTTCTCCAGATCGTCGCCCGCCGGATGAGCATGCGGGACTTGGCGGAGGAGTTCGTGGCCCTCGAGATCCCCCCGCTGAAGGAGGAGTGGCCCGCCTTGCTTCGGAGCAGCCGGGACGCGTCGGTGCCGACGGAGCTCTCTCGCCAACTTGGTAAGTCTCAGCTTCCTCTCGCCTTCGGTCTTGTTTTTGCGCACTTGAGGGATACCTCGGCCCTGACGAAGAGGTGCAGGGTCGCTCGTCGCCCGGACGCCCGAAGAGATTGCTCGCCTGGCGGAAAGGATCCTAGGGGTCCCCACCGCGGCCGAGCGGGCCCATCGGTTGGAGCTGGTGGGCTCCTGGGAACGCTCCAACAGAGTATGGGGGGCGCTCGAGCTCACGCCCCCGCCTCTACCGGAGGGCGAGATCCTCCGGGACGTCTCGAAGAGGAAGGCGGTCGATGCGGACGCCTGCACTTCTCCGAGCCGTTCGAAGAAGAAGAGGATCGTGAAGGGGCCGAAGCGCGCGTCGCCGGGACCTTCCTCGGCTTCTCGTTCGGAGGGAGGGGGCTCCAGCGAGGGAGTCCAGTCGGAGTCGGGAGATCTCCCGGAGGTTCCGGCTCCGGCTCCACCGATCCCGCCGAGCACCGAGGGGCGCGAGGATGCCCTCCTTCACCCGGGCCCAACGGAGCCTACGCCGGACGCCAACCAAGAGTCACGCATCGCCGGAGTGACGCCCCGCCCGGGGACCGCTTCTTCTCCGATACCCGTTTCGGCGGGCGGCTCCGCGGGTTCCGTCGAGAGCAGGGCTACGGACAGCTTGGGCCACGGGGGCCTAGCTGACCCACTCGCCGGCGTTGAAAGGAGCGCCGACAAGGAGGCGGAATTGGCCGCGGCGGTAGCGGGCTCTCCGCCGAATTCCATCGACAATCTTTTCTTCCGGCCGAGCCCGTCGGGCCACTTCCAGCCCCCGGACCGCGTCGACGAAACTGCGGACGCGGGTACGGTAACTTCGTCACGCCTCTCCGTGCGCAAGGAGCTTCCCTGTGTTTAACTTCCGTTGCTCGTACAGATATTTCGGCCGGAGGCATGGAGCCAGTCGACCGTCACCCGGCAGATGCTCCGGACGCCAGGTCCGGAGCCCCTGTCACCGCGAAGGGGGGCTTGAATCCGCAGGACGAGGCGGAGTCTCGGAGCGCCGAGGGGGCCCCTCAGGAGCCTGTCGGGGGCGCCGAAGTCCGGCATCAGCCCCCCACCGACCTACGAACCGCGCGCGGCTCCGTGCCGCTTCTGCGCCCTTTCCTGTCGGTCGGAGAGGACTTCGCTTCGAGGGTGGCCCCGATCCATGACTATTACCTGCGGCTGCGCGACGCCCCGGTGATAGGCGAGCTCGGGCGATCGGACAGCTTGGAACTCGGAAGGGCCATCGAGACGGCCGCGGGCCAGGTACTTTCTTTGGACATCCTTGACGCCCTCGCTGCGGCTCTTCTGACCATTTTTCCGCATGCAGGTGGTGGCGCTGGCGCAGGGGCAGATGTCCGCTCTGCTTCTTGAGCGCGAGCATCACGAGGCGTATGCCGCAGGGCTCGCGTCCCGGGTGGCGGCCGCGGAGAGGTTGGCCCGCGAGCGCTCGCTGGAGGTCGAGGCCCTTCGATCCCAGGCGTCGAAGGTGGCGACGCTGGAGGCCCAAGCAGCGGAGGCGGACTCGCTCAGGGCCCGCGTCGCGGAGCTGGAGGGACTCCGGGTCAAGGCTGCCCGTGCCGATGAGCTGGAGGCGGAGGTCGGCGCCCTCCGAACCAAAGCTGCTGAGGAGGAGGTACTCCGGGCCCGGGCTTCGGAGGCGGATCAGCTCGAAGAGGAGGTTTCCCGGCTCCAAGCTCGGGCCTCGGAGGCGGAGCGCAAGGTTGAAGCCCTCGGAGCCCGGGTGACCCCACTTAGAGGAGGTCGAGGCCGGGCTCAACTCGCGGAACGGGAAGGCCGCCGAGGAGCTCGCCGAGGCCGGGAAGACGGCGGCCGAGGCCGCCGAATCGTTGCGGAAGATGTTGGCGCGCTACGGCACTGGTTGCGGCACGTTCGACATCGCCCGGGAGCCCCTGGTCCGCCGAGTGAAGTTCGTTCGATCCGCCGTCCGGCAGATACAGCTTGCCATGGATCAGTACGGCGAGGTGTCCGCTCGGGTGGCAGCGTACGAATCCTCCGCACCTCGAGGCGGCCGGGCTTCCGCTTCCTTCGCCTTCGAGCCCGCATCCG
>JAAALK010000079.1:7898992-8142986 GCA_019279435.1 Zizania palustris
TCGCACGTCGAGGTATGTTTCGGAGGTTGATGACGGAGTCTGTCCGAAGTGCCGAAGGTGTCACTGTCTAGGCTAGTGCGAAGAGTACTTCGGAGCGAAGGTAAAAAGCAGTGCCGAAGCTTGGTTCGAAGTATGCACTTCGAAGACAGGACTTCGAACACAGCTTCGAACCAAAAGCTTCGGAGCAAGGTGGCAAAGTCGGAGCCTGCTTCGAAGTGAGTGCTTCGAAGACAAAACTTCGAACACACCTTGAACCGAGAGCTTCGAAGCACAATCTCCGAACAGAAAACTTCGAACACACAAAACAGACGGACTACCTTCGAACAAAGTAGCGAAGTCTGTCACGCGACAGAAAAGAAAGTCCGAAGGCCTACACTCTATCTTCGAACAGGGAAAGCTTCGGAAGGAGAATCGAAGGCTGACACTCCACAAGAAATCCAAGCGAAGTCTATCAGAAAAGACAAACTTCGAACCCAACTTCGAAGCCTAACAAAGTGTGCACTTCGAACAGATAGATTCGGAGTATGCTAGTTCGAAGTATGCGATGCTGTCCATACAGGAGAAACTTCGAATCTAGCAACTCAGAAACAAAGACCGAAGTTCGAAGTCTAAACGAAGCCTTTAACGAGGTTCGAACGGAGACTGCCTCACGGAGTTGAGGGGCTTCGCACTGAACCGAGCTTCGCCAGACACACCAGAAAAAGGCAAAAAGGACTGTCAGCTTCGATCAAAAGGCTGGGCAATAGAAGGTGAAAAGCTGCTACAGTACACTGTAGCTACAGCAAAGCAGTACTACTTGCAACCGCAAGAACTAGTACTCCCACCGTGAAGAACACTCCCAGCCGAAGAAGCTTCTCTTCAAGAATAAATTCAGCAGCCCGTAGGTAAGGCAATAACTCCCCAAACCGACAAAATGCAAGCAATAAATTCACCAGGGACCAAAGCATTAAAGCATCCAAGAGATTTGAGTGAAAATAATGCAAGAACAGGGAGAAGAAGCCCCTGGCGGCGCACACAGGAGAGAGAAAACGGGAGACAAAGTGACCCAATAGGTGGATTTGATTTCAGCTCAAAAGGGTAGTCCAAACCCTAGGGATTGGGGTGCTATTTATAGGCAGCCCAACACTAGGAATATTCTACCAGCCCCTTAGGGTTTTACAGACTCAAAAATACAGAAAAAGACTCTACTGCCCTTAGGTATTTTTACAGACACAACTAACTGACTGTGGGCCTAGAGTAATAAATGACATATCCTGAAGCTATTCTTCTGGACAGTCGGATACAGAATCAACGGTTGTCAGTTTTAACGCCGAAACTGACAAAGCCTCCACCAGCTTTGCACCAGGTACCCGGATTGGGCCGGCCCGACTCCGCAGCTCTCTCAGCCCGGCAATCGCTCACCGCCCGTGTACCTGAGTCAGTCCTGGTCAACAGCCCAGTGGGTCTTCTACTGCTTCTGGCCCATGCACCCGGATTGGGCCAGCCCGACTTCGCAGCCTCCTCTGCCCGACAGTCGCTCGCTGCCCGTGTACCTGAGTCACACGCGGCCCATAAAACAGCAGATCTCTTCTTCTCTTCAGTCCTCGTTGACTATCGTTGACAATGACTCATCACTTCTAGAGCCATGAGGCCCACGCTATTCAGCATGGCTCCTCAATCTCCCCCTTGATGAGTGCATTGTCAACACTCCTCAATTCTCAGCTCTTCAACACCTGTGAACAAATGTGGAAACACAAAAACAAAACACAAAAGAACAAAGAAGAAGAAAAATAAGGTAAAAGTTTAACCCTAATGACCAAAAGCCAAACAAAAGCAAGAACCGGTCATTATGGTTAACCCAAAACACAAAAGCTCAAAATGAGTGCGATTTCAGAACAACAAGGATATCAACAGAGTAAGAACTCCCCCTCAAACTCTGATCCCAAATTTTCTCCCCCTTGTTGACAAGTGAACTCATCAAGCACTCAAAAAGAGACACAGACTCCCCCTGAAAAGCAACTCCCCCTCAAAATATGCAGTGAATGCAACTGGGGTGCAGGTGGAGTGTAGAAAGCGTGCTTCTCAGATATGATTGACTGCAAATACAGTATCTAACAGGTATAGCAAAAGAGATACTGTCTAAGACACATGGCATGATCAGTGCAAGAGATGATATCTAAAGAAAGTCATTTAGCACGCATTTGTCAAGTTTTGCAAATAAAAGCATCACCACATTCTCTAGTAAACAAGCAAGGTAAAGCATGAGATGCAGAAGCTAACTGATATCTACCAAGATAAGCTTTGTTCAAAACAAAGTGCTTCAGCAAACTTGTTATCCTTTTAAAGTTCAGGCTTTTTCATTTTCCTTTGTCATTTGTGCCAAGGGTTATTTGCATGTCAAACCTTATGCTAACCGACCAAGTCAAGCCTAGGCCAGAACTGGACCATCAGAAGCTTAAGACATTGGTCTTGGCATACACTATACTGTCCTAGTTCATACCAAAGTGCTATGGTAAGCAGTCCAGAACAATATAATGCGACAAAGCAAACCCACTTGGATCTTTTCAACTTAAGCATAAAAAGGCATGGAGTTTTCATTCATTTTTGATTTTTATCATTTTTATAGCACATTTTCCATGTTAAAGCATAAAGATGTCCAAGTTGCATATCTGCATCTATGTGATGAACTAGCTACAAGGCATGTAACAAATAGCAAAAGCACTCAGCCGACGCATGCTAGTTACCAGAAGCAATGGTGATCATTTTTCAAGTTGAAAGCGTAAAAGCCATGCACATGACAGATATCAGGTATATCAGGTGAACTGAATCAAAGCATGATCATCGACATGTAATCAAAAGCATGTACCCGCTAGAATAAGTAAAGCAGTTCAATCATGTAACAGAAGCATCTCTAAAGTGTGATACGTGAATATGCAAGATATGAACACACACAAAAAGACTCAAGAAAAGAGTAAAGAAGAAAGAAAACTGACGCAAAATATCCTAGAAAGGATACACAACACCCAAATCCCCTCGTAAACGCTCAAAAGTAGATTGATCTAGGGGTTTGGTGAAAATGTCAGCCAACTGATGATGGGTATCAACATGAATAAGGTCAATGACACCTTTCTCATATTGATCCCGCAAGAAGTGAAAGCGCACATCAATATGTTTGGTTTTGAATGAAGACACGGGTTTTTCCCTACACTAATAGCACTAGTGCTGTCGCAAAACAATGGAACTCTGGTAGGAAAAATCAACCCAAAGTCTCGTAGAGTAGAAATCATCCAAACCATCTGTGAGCAGCAGCTGGCAGCAGCTACGTACTCGGCCTCTGTGGTCGAAAGAGCAACTCCAGATTGCTTTCGAGAAGACCAAGATACAAGGGAAGAACCAAGAAACTGGCAAGTACCGGAAGTCGACTTGCGATCCAACCGGCACCCACCAAAGTCGGCGTCCGAAAAGCCAGATAAATCAAGTGATGATGATGCTGAATAATAAAGACCAAGATCAGGCGCATAGGTGAGATACCTAAAAATACGCTTGACAGCCTGCCGGTGAGACGCGCGTGGCGAAGACTGAAAACGCGCGCAAAGTCCCACGGCGAACTGTATGTCCGGTCTTGTTGCTGTTAAGTACAACAGCGAACCAATCATCCCTCGAAATTCTCTCTCATTGACCTTGACACCGCTCTCGTCCTTGTCCAGACCCCCAGAAGTACCCATCGGGGTCATCTGCGGCTTCAATTCACCACCAAAGTCAAATTTCTTAAGCATATCACGAGTGTACTTACCTTGGTGGATGAAGGTGCCGTCCTTGGTCTGCTTGATCTGGAGCCCTAAGAAATACTTAAGCTCACCCATGAGGCTCATCTCAAACTCACTGTGCATCTGCTCAGAAAACTTGGACACAAGAGAATCAGTAGTACCGCCAAAGATAATATCGTCCACATAAATCTGAGCAACTAAAAAATCTGAGGCATCTCTGACCAAGAAAAGAGTTTTGTCCACAGAACCCATCACAAAGCCCTTCCCCAACAAGAATTGCTTTAACCGGTCATACCAAGCCCTGGGGGCTTGCTTCAACCCGTATAAAGCTTTGTGCAATTTAAAAACATGTCGAGGGAACTTAGGGTTCTCAAAACCGGGGGGTTGCCTAACATACACCTCCTCTTCTATGAACCCGTTCAGAAAAGCACTCTTAACGTCCATTTGAAAAAGCTTAAAACCCTTCGAAACGGCAAAAGCTAGAAGAATACGAATGGACTCAAGACGGGCAACAGGAGCGAAGGTTTCTTCGAAGTCAATACCTTCCTTCTGGCAATAACCCTGGGCAACTAGTCGAGCCTTGTTGCGCACCACAACCCCATCTTCACCTTGTTTGTTCTTGAATACCCACTTGGTGCCTATGGGGTTGCATCCTGGTGGCGGCTCAACAAGTGTCCAAACCCGATTGCGGACAAAATTCTCAAGCTCTTCTTGCATAGCATTAATCCAATTAGAATCAGAAAGAGCATGAGAAATGTCTCTGGGCTCAAAAGATGCAACAAACGCAGATTCAGCAAACACAGCGAGAGAGGCAGAAGAACGCAAAGTCCTCTCAGTCAAATCACCAATGATGAGCTCTGAGGGGTGGTCACGCTGAACTGCTCGGGTTCCCTGGTGATCTGAAGTCACTTCACCGGAGTCAGCAGCTGGCACCTCTGGACTCGACTGAAGGGGCTCGATCGAAGTGGAAGAAGTGATCAGAGGTCCGCCCTCATCATCAGTCGAAGTCACAGAAGGTGTGGGCTCTGCGGGGGATGCAGAAGGCCCACCCTCAACAGCAGCTGGAGTATCCTCATCTTCCTCGAAGATGGACTCTCCGAGCTCATCATCACCAGAGAGCTCAAAAGAAGGAGTCAAAGAAGGCAAGGACTCATCAAAAGAAACCTCACACGTCTCGACAAGCAGCTGGGATTCGAGGTTCCAAACACGGAAGCCTCGAGAATGCAATGCATAACCAAGAAAAATACCATCCCAGCAACGAGACTCAAACTTGTCCAAATGCCCTCCCTTCTTGAGCACAAAGCACTTGCAGCCAAATGCTCGCAAGTGGGTCACCTTGGGCTGTCTGCCAAACCGCAACTCATATGAAGTCTTACCAATGTAAGCTCGAAGAAAAATACGGTTGGCAAGATAGCAAGCCGTGTTCATGGCTTCAGCCCAAAAACGCCTAGGAGTCCTGTGCTCATCGAGCATCGTCCTGGCCATCTCAACTAGCGTGCGGTTCTTTCGTTCCACAACGCCGTTCTGTGGGGGAGTGTAAGGAGAAGAAAACTGATGGTCCAGACCCTGATCACCACAGAAGCTGACGAACTGAGAGTTTTTGAACTCAGAGCCGTTGTCGGAGCGAATTGCTCGCATTCGGCCATTGTTCTCATTTTTCAGCTTCAAAATCAGGTCATGGACAAATTGAAAAGTTTCATCCTTAGACTCCAAAAAGAAAACCCACGAGAAACGAGAAAAGTCGTCAACAATCACAAGTGCATACCACTTCCCACCGACTGAGCGTACCCGAGCTGGACCTACAGTGTCCAAATGTAAAAGCTCGCCTGGATACGTAGTCATCACCTGAGTTACAGGTGAGTGAGAAGCGGCAACCATTTTCCCATGACGACAGGGATGACAAACTAGATCCTTCTCCATTTTAAGCTTGGTCAATCCTCGGATGAGGTCCATAGAGCTTAACCTGACTAGCAGATCAAAACTCAAATGACCTAACCTCCTATGCCACTTCCAGAGCTCAGAAGAAGATCCAGCAATCAAACAGCGAGAAGGGCCAAAAGAACTAGAGAAGTCAATTCGAAAAACTTTACCGAAGGGTAAAATCTGACAAACCAAAGACCCTCTAGAATCAATCACAGAAGAATTGCCCTTCTTAAAACGCACTTCCAAACCATCTTCAAGAAGTTGCGAAACAGATATTAAATTAAAGTTCAGATTTTTAACCAAAGCAACATTCTTTAAAGAGAAATGGTTTGAAATGCTAATTGAGCCTATGCCACTTACTTTCCCTTGACCGCTGTTCCCGAAGGTAATGTACTCTTTGGAGCTCGGGGGAATGAGACTGGAGAACCATCTGCGATGTCCCGTCATGTGGCGAGAGCATCCTGAGTCCATGATCCAAACATCCTCCAGTCCCCGGTCCTGCACAATCAATGTCTCTAAGTGGGAGCAAATGGTCCGGCACCAGGTTTAGCAAAAGAGCTAAACCAGTGTCGAGCCATCTGCTCAAAAGATGGAAAGCGAAAACCATCAAAAGAGTTTGGACCAAAACGCGGCTCAAAGCGCGGTCCACGGTTCTTCCTAACCCTACGGCCACGAGGTCCAGAACCGTAGCCAACTCGGTCTGGAACTCTGCCGGAACGAACACCACCAACTGGAGCACGGGCAAGAAAGCCGTCTCCTCTACCACCACCTACACGACGCGGCCTGGCCTCCAGCCTCTCCCCGCGCCGAGGAACACGCAGTCTACCACCCTGCTGGTAGAACTGCACCTGATCACTACGAGCCCTCTCTGCTCTCTCGACCCGCTTCCTCCTGAAGCAAAACTCCGCAAGATGCCCGTCTCTCTGACAATACTCACAATGATAGGTAGGCTTCTTGGGATGTGGTTGAGGCTTGGGGTTCTTGGGCTTGGTAGTGTTTGGTGTGGTCTTCTTGGGCTGAGAGGGTCCAGGAAGAGAGTCTAGAGAAGAGTGGAGGTGTTTGGGCTTAGGAACCCAGATAGGCTTTTTGGGAGGAGCTTTGGATGGTTCATGGATCACTCCATCCTTGGGCTGACAAGCCTGGGAGGTCTCAGTGGAGTGAGTCTTGGGATACCTCTGCTCTGGAGTCATTTTACTCCACTCCACTGCCCGGCTGAGGGCACTCTCAAAGTCAGCCTTGGTGTAGGTGTAACCTACTCCAAACCCATCCTTCCTCTTGAACTGCTGGATCATCATGCCAAGCTGTGGCTCTCTGGCACTGATCCAACTCAGGATAGAACGGAGGTAAAAGTTCTCATTCTGAGAATCTGCTAGCTCCTCTCTCAAGGAAGCTAGAACCTCCACCTGAGACAAGCAGGTCTCACACTCGCTCTCTACTTGGACAGACTTTCCGGCTTTTAGCTTAATCAACTCCATTCTAAGAGACAGACAGTTCTCACAAACAGTGGGTGGAACTGACAGTGCCTCAAGCTCTAGCCTAGTCTGGGCAAGCTCAGCTCTCAAACTCTCCAAATCACCCGAATGCTCATTGCCCTTGGATTTCAGCTCAGCTAAGGCAGCTAGATGAGATGGGCAATCAACACAGGGTGCGACAACAGTGGCTTGAGCATCTTTCAGCTCCAGCTGAGCACTTTCAAGCTCAGTGGCCAAAGCGTCCCTCTCATCAACCCTTTCTGTGTACCTGGACTTTAAAGTCGACAGGTCACACAGAAGCACCTCACACTTTGGGCACTCACTGCTATCACCCAAGCAAGGGGAAGAGGATAGACTCTCAATCCTACCGTTGGCCACGGCAAGCTCACTCTCTAACTCGTCTATCCTTTTCTTAGCCCCCCTAAGCAGTTTCTCCCGATATTTTAACTCCTGACGATTGCTCTCAAGTAAATCGACAATTTCGCGCTCATAAGATGATACCTTGCTATCGTCGTCGTCGGAGTCGTCGGAGGAGCTCTTTTCTTCTCTATCCCCAAGAGCCATGGAGCAGAAGCTCTTGCGGGATCTTCGGCGCTGGTGTGTGCGGCTCTTCGGCTTGTCTCCGAAGGCCATGAAGCAGAGGCCCGCCGGATCATCCTTGTCCTTCCCCTTCTTGATGGTGATCTCCTCATCACTTGAGCTCGATGAAGAGGAAGAAGACGTGGATCTCTTGGAGTAGCTCTTCTCCATCTCGGCGAAGAAGGCCTTGTCGCGCTTCTTGTTCTCCTCGCCGGTAGTCCTTCAGGGCCTTCTTGAAGAACCGGGTCTTCGGCTTGCCCTTGTTGAAGGAGGGGCTCTCGTGCTTGCCGGAGTCGTGGAAGCTGCTGCCGGTGCCCTTCTTGTATCCACTACGCTTGGGGCAGTCGGCGATGAAGTGTCCTGGATCACCACATTCAAAGCATCCAGATTTTGTGCCGTGTCTTTTGAACATTCTTTTATCATAGACACGACGCACCCGGTTGTTAAAAAGACACAAATCATCATCTCCCAACAACTCAAGCTGGTCCTCAGTGATAGACATCAAAGAGAACCCAGCACAGCTCACAGCAGAGGGATCAACTGAAGGTGTAGCAAGGGCCAGGGATTTTGATCCAGAGCCAGTGAGATTTGATCTCAACTGGATATCTACCTCAGTGGCCTTTAGCTTGCTAAATAACTCAGAAATGGTCAAGGTATCGTAAGAAGTACTCTCAACGATAGATGATACCTTGATCTCCCAGATCTTTGGGTCCAAGGTATGAAGAACCTTGAGCGCCTGCTCATGATCTGAGACTAACTGAGCACCCTCAGCCTTGTTGTCGCGAAGCTTGTTAATGATCGACTGAAAGCGACCAAACAAGGCTTCAACAGATTCACCCGGCTTCTGTGTGAAATTCTCATATTCACGCCGGTAGGTCTGATAGAGCCGAGCCTTGACCTGTGCTGTTCCCTCATGGTGTGCCTTGAGGGTAGCCCAGATCTCTCTCGCAGTGGAGAGATGACTCACTCGCTCAAATTCAGTGGGACCTAAACCAGAAAATAAAATGTTCACAGCCTTACTGTTGCTCAGATGCTGAGCAATGATACCAGCAGTACCTTGCTCAGTAACTGGCAGAATGACAAATGTGGTGTGAACGCAAATGTCCCATATGTCCGAACCCTGGCTCATGAGATAGGCTCGCATGCGAGTCTTCCAATAATTATAGCCATAGGCTTCCAAGGACGGGACCTTGCCAGGAGACGTCATAGTCACTACTGGGGTTTAGAACCGGTTAAGGTATGGAAAAACCCTAACCTCGCTCTGATACCACTTGTAGGACCGAAAGTAGCGACCAGAGGGGGGGGTGAATGGGCGCCTTAAAAATTCTTTCGAATCTATGGCCTGTTCCCAATACCCAACGCACCTCAAAAATACTATGCAGCAGAAAGTAAACAGTAGGCCTAAGTCTAAAGGTTTCTAACCTAGAAGCAATTGATGATATACAGTGTAAAACTAAAGTGGTGCAACTAGGCAGATAAACAAGTTGTAACAGGCCTATACTTCTCAATGAAATGATCTAAGTATGTATAAAGTGAAAAGAGAAGTTACTGTCCAAAGTTGTCTCCTGTTCGGGACTTGGCGAAGCCCCCTTCGCACGTCGAGGTATGTTTCGGAGGTTGATGACGGAGTCTGTCCGAAGTGCCGAAGGTGTCACTGTCTAGGCTAGTGCGAAGAGTACTTCGGAGCGAAGTAAAAAGCAGTGCCGAAGCTTGGTTCGAAGTATGCACTTCGAAGACAGGACTTCGAACACAGCTTCGAACCAAAAGCTTCGGAGCAAGGTGGCAAAGTCGGAGCCTGCTTCGAAGTGAGGGCTTCGAAGACAAAACTTCGAACACACCTTGAACCGAGAGCTTCGAAGCACAATCTCCGAACAGAAAACTTCGAACACACAAAACAGACGGACTACCTTCGAACAAAGTAGCGAAGTCTGTCACGCGACAGAAAAGAAAGTCCGAAGCCTACACTCTATCTTCGAACAGGGAAAGCTTCGGAAGGAGAATCGAAGGCTGACACTCCACAAAGAAATCCAAGCGAAGTCTATCAGAAAAGACAAACTTCGAACCCAACTTCGAAGCCTAACAAAGTGTGCACTTCGAACAGATAGATTCGGAGTATGCTAGTTCGAAGTATGCGATGCTGTCCATACAGGAGAAACTTCGAATCTAGCAACTCAGAAACAAAGACCGAAGTTCGAAGTCTAAACGAAGCCTTTAACGAGGTTCGAACGGAGACTGCCTCACGGAGTTGAGGGGCTTCGCACTGAACCGAGCTTCGCCAGACACACCAGAAAAAGGCAAAAAGGACTGTCAGCTTCGATCAAAAGGCTGGGCAATAGAAGGTGAAAAGCTGCTACAGTACACTGTAGCTACAGCAAAGCAGTACTACTTGCAACCGCAAGAACTAGTACTCCCACCGTGAAGAACACTCCCAGCCGAAGAAGCTTCTCTTCAAGAATAAATTCAGCAGCCCGTAGGTAAGGCAATAACTCCCCAAACCGAACAAAATGCAAGCAATAAATTCACCAGGGACCAAAGCATTAAAGCATCCAAGAGATTTGAGTGAAAATAATGCAAGAACAGGGAGAGGAAGCCCCTGGCGGCGCACACAGGAGAGAGAAAACGGGAGACAAAGTGACCCAATAGGTGGATTTGATTTCAGCTCAAAAGGGTAGTCCAAACCCTAGGGATTGGGGTGCTATTTATAGGCAGCCCAACACTAGGAATATTCTACCAGCCCCTTAGGGTTTTACAGACTAAAAAATACAGAAAAAGACTCTACTGCCCTTAGGTATTTTTACAGACACAACTAACTGACTGTGGGCCTAGAGTAATAAATGACATATCCTGAAGCTATTCTTCTGGACAGTCGGATATAGAATCAACGGTTGTCAGTTTTACGCCGAAACTGACAAAGCCTCCACCAGCTTTGCACCAGGTACCCGGATTGGGCCGGCCCGACTCCGCAGCTCTCTCAGCCCGGCAATCGCTCACCGCCCGTGTACCTGAGTCAGTCCTGGTCAACAGCCCAGTGGGTCTTCTACTGCTTCTGGCCCATGCACCCGGATTGGGCCAGCCCGACTTCGCAGCCTCCTCTGCCCGACAGTCGCTCGCTGCCCGTGTACCTGAGTCACACGCGGCCCATAAAACAGCAGATCTCTTCTTCTCTTCAGTCCTCGTTGACTATCGTTGACAATGACTCATCACTTCTAGAGCCATGAGGCCCACGCTATTCAGCATGGCTCCTCACTCCGCTAGTCAGTGACTGGAATACAAAGGACTTCTGCGGAGGGTAGTTAATGCGCCTAAGGTTTAACAAGTTCCTCATAAAAGCGCCTTCTGGGACGTCCACTGCTTCGGTTGTAGTCTTTGCTAAGACATCTACAAGCTTATTATCTGCTCGAGGGATGCTTCGGATGGAAATTCCTTTGAACAATGCCTCCGTCTTGCGGATTTCTTCCAAGTATTTTGCAAGATGTGGATTCCTAGCTTGGAAGCTTTTGTCAACATGCCCTGCAATAACTTGGGAATCTGTTTTTATTACAATTCTAGTTGCTCCAAGTGCTCTTGCTTTTCGGAGACAAGCAGGATTCCTTCGTATTCTACAATGTTGTTAGTGGACTTAAAGTTAAGCCTTGCATAAAACATTGATTTTTGCCCTGAAGGTGATATTATTACGGCTACGGCACCAGCTCCGGATGCTTGATAAGCTCTATCACAGAATATTGTCCATAATCCTTCGTAGGGTTTTTCTAGAGCCCAAACTGCAGATGGAGTCCACTCGACCACAAAGTCAGCTATAACTTGGGATTTAATAGTTGTTCTTGCAGTGAAAGAAATGCCAAAGGGGGCTAGCTTGATGGCCCATTTTCCAATTCTCCATGTGGAGTCTTTTCTCCGAAGCATATCACCAAGGGGATACGAAGTAGGGACAATTAAGTTGTGTGCTAAAAAGTAATGCCTTAACTTTCGCGAGGCCATTACCAAAGCATATAAAAAAATCAATCTTGGAGTACCGTGTTTTTGCTCCGGACAAAGCTTCTGAAATGAAGTAAACTGGGTTCTGCACCAGTTTTCCCTTGAGCTCTATTTCTATGACAAGCACTACACTTACTGCGGAGCCTGTTGCTACGAGATAAAGAAGGAGAGTTTCTTCTGGGAGGGGCATAATAAGTGTTGACAAATTTCCAAGATAATCTTTAATATCATCAAAGCTTTTCTGGCACTCCGGCATCCACTTGAAACTTTCGGACCCTTTTAAAGCTTTGAATATTGGGAGGCTTCGTTCGGCTGATCTGGCTAGGAATCTGCTAAGGGCTGCAAGGTGTCCTGTTAGCTTCTGGACTTGCTTCAAATTTTCAGGTGGAGCCATTCTTTGTAGTGCACTTATCTGCGTTGGGCTTGCTTCGATTCATCTACTCAAAACTAAGTACCCTAGCAATTTTCCTACTTGAGCTCCGAATATACATTTTTCAGGGTTGAGCCAAACTCCACATACTCAGAGGCTCTCAAAAGTTTCTAATAGGTCTAGACTATGCTGGTGATTTACAACACTTTTTATTACAATATCAACTATATAGGCTTCGACATTTCGACCTATTTGGTGACCTAGAGACTTAGCAATAAGACGCCAAAAATTTGTCCTGGCATTTCTCAAGCCGAAGGGCATTCGGACATAACAGAATACTTCGGAAGGAGTTATAAAGCACGTATTGGCTTCATCTTCACGTTTTAGCCAAATTTTATGATAACCGAAGTATGCATCAAGGAAACTTAAGAGCTCGGAACCAGCCGTAGAGTCGACAAGCTGATCGATGCGGGGCATGGGGTAGGGGTCTCAGGGCATGCTTTATTTAAATAAGTGAAGTCAATACACATGCGCCATTTGCTAGAGCCTTTTTTCTTGACGAAGACCGGGTTAGCTAACCACTTTGTGTGGGCTACCTCCCTGATGATTCCAGCTCTTAGCAACTTTTCTACATCCGCCTTAGCGAGGTCTGCCCTCTCTGTCGACAATTTGTGGAGCCCCTAGCGAATTGGTCGAGCCTTAGGGTTAACGAGTAAACTATGCTCAATAATGCTCTGGTCAACTCCGGGGATATCTTAGTCTGACCAAGCGAAGATATCTAAATTTTTTCTCAAACTACTTCTAGCGAAGTAGATATTTTCGAAGGTAGCCCCTTACCAAACTGAATGGGGTATTCTTTGCCTTCTTTAAGAATGATCCTTGTGATTACATCACCTTCCATGCTTGGTTTGAGGGAATGGTTATTCGAAGGTGTTGTAGCAATTGTGTTAGCTACAACACAGTTTTATATGTGTGTGTATGGTGTGTAAAATGAACCTCAAAGGGTTCTCTCAGAGGGAGAAAGTATTTATACTGGTTCGGACCTCCCCTAGGGGATAATAGCCCTACATCCAGTTTGTGGTGGATTTGGCATGGTATGCCTCGGTGTGGTGTAGTGAACTCCAGGGTTTCATGGCCCTTGGAGAAGCTATCCTGTTACAAGCGCTTGGCCCTGCTTTTATGGGCACGCAGGCCAAAGGAAAAGACCAAAATGCCCTCTATAAGTCCTAGGCTCATATGGGCAAAAAGGGGAAAAGGAGCTAGCTACTGTACAAAAGTGCTTTACAGCTTTACAGACGTGTCAGACAACGTCACTTCTTGACCAGCTAAACGACATACTAGGGGCAGAGGGGCCCCTGGTATGACTTCTACACTGTAGCAGAGTGCAGATATTTTCTGGGTTCGGAGTAGGGGCCGGAGCTCTTCAGGTGGAGGCTGCAAGGGAGGCTTCGAAGTACACTCCGAAGTGTGCTTCGAAGTATACTCCGAACTGGACTCTTAACTGGGCTCCGAACAGGGCTCCAAACTGGGCTCTAAACTGGGATCCGAACTGGGTTCTAGGAGACTTAGCTTTGAATTGGCTGGAAAGGGTCCGGAGACTGGCTCTAAGGGGCTCCGAAGGTAGCTCGAAGGTTAACTCCGAACAGGGTTCGAGGGTTAACCCCGAACAGAGCTCGAAGGTTGACTCCAAGCAAGGCTCGAAGGCTAACTCCGAACAAGGCCCAGAGGCTAACTTCGAAGTTAGCCTGAGACTTAGCTTCTGGCAAACTTTAAGGGATCTTGTGGGCTTCGCTCTGGAGGGCTCCAAAGGGGTTCGGAGGCCTCGCTCCATAGGGCTTCGAAGTGAACCTTGGGTCTTAGAAACAGCTTCTTCAGAAAGGAACAGGCTTCGACAGTGTTGGGCTTTGGGCCGAAGGCTATCGGAGGCTAACGTCATTTGGCCCCTATTCAAGGGAAAACTTATTCCCCCAACAGAAGAGTCTGGGGACCCCGAAGTTTCCTCCAAGTGATCTTGCACACTGTTTACTTGCCGAGGATTGAGAGGTGGGCCATGGCCATATTCCGCTCTACGAGTTGTGGCCTGGTCTCCTAAAATTGTAAGAACTCCACCTTGCGTGGGCATCTTGAGACACAGATAATTGTGATGTGCCACAGCTCCGAATTGGTTCATCATTCCTCTCCCAAAAATTGCGTTGTAGGCGTACGGGGCGTCGACAACATCGAAGATGACTTCCTCAACTCTGGCCAGGGGCCCCTCGCTGAAGGCAACCTCGAGGCCTATTTGGCCGAGGGCCTCGAGAGGAGGGCTGCGAAGCCTTGGAGTGGGCGGGCTGTAGGAAGCAAATGCCTTCGGGGAATATACATTTGATTGAAGGCTTGGACGAGGAGTATATCAGTGGAGCTTCCACCGTCCACTAATATCCTTCGAACTTCCACTCCTGCTATGTCAGCTGAAATGACAAGGGGGTCGGTATGGGGGAATTTCACCCCTACGGCATCATGGGCAGAAAATGAAATGGGTACATGGGACCACTCGGGCATTTCTACAGCCGAGTTCGAAGTGCCTATATGCCCTACTTCCCGACATAATCCCTTCGCTAATGCTTTGACATATTACCAAGGGTCCCCCTCTAGAGATGGGTAAGACCACTCGTTTGCCACGATCTTGAGGGTATTCTTGCTTTGGTGGTGGCATAATGTTGGCCACTGGAAGCTACATTGGTGCTTCAGGATTACCTGCCCCTCCGACAGCTTGTACAGGCTCCGGCCGTGCTGCTGTAGGCGCTCGATATATAGCGCCTCACCCTGAACTTCTCCCTAGATACTTGCCTCGGAGAGCTAGTATAGACTTACAGTCTTTGGTGGCATGACTTCTATTTTCACCATGCACACAACAGAAAAGGGTCTGGCCTCGGCCAGCCGGTTTTTCTAGTGGTTTTGAGGCACTAGCTTTATTAGCTTGAGCGGAGGGGGCAATATTCAGCACTTCGGAGTGGAAGTGCCTCTTTCCCCTTCTCTGATCATTAGGACGATTATCGAAGGGGGCTTGTGGAGGAATCGGAGCCCCTGGCTCCATCTTGACTTCTCGAGGGAGGGTTGACATGGGTACCACAGTTCTCTGGAGGCATCCTTCTTCTGCCTTGGCATATTGTACGAAATATCCCATTAGTTGCGCTACTGAAAACACCGGCTTTCGGTGAAGTTTGCTGAGGAGGTCGTGATTCAAAACACCTTCGCGCGCCGCATACACCATAGATGATGTAGACAATCCTTTTATCTGGGACTTGGTGTGGGTGAAGCGCGTGAAGTATTCTCGAAGGGTTTCTCCTGCCTGCTACTTCACCTAAAAAAGGCTTCCAATAGACATTTTCATGCATTCTATATTATATTTACATTTTATTTATTTGAACAATGTATGCTACACCATGAAATGTGTTGCTATTCAATTACAGGAATACTTACATGGATCAAGCGACATATTGAGAGTACATCAAGGGAACGGAACGTAATGAAAGTTGATTGGGGACTAAGTAAAGGCCATCCAAAGATAGTATATAAGTTTGGGAAGTCACTTTTGTGCCGAGAGAAGGTGGAGATAAAGTTCTACATGTTTTCAATTCGGACTCAGACTGCTGAGACAACACCAGATTCAATCATCCATAACTATTACATGGAAGCTCCAATTTTGATGATCTTGAATGTTTTGGAAATCTTGTGAAGTCCTCTTTCCATCCGATCCAGCCACACCTCCAGATTCTATCCAAGGAGATCGCAATCTTCAAAACAATGTGTGTTCCTTTTCCAGTCCGAACCATTTAAGCCCATGGGCCTTGTAACCGAGTTGTATTCATCTAGGGTTACCTTTGGCCGACCTCCACATGTCCCTAGCCTTATAAATACCCCCCTAGCCACCACTTTTAGATGGAGTTTTGTTTAGATCGAAGTTTAGCCTCGCTACTTCGCCAATCCCGTGATCGACTAGTTTGCCGGATACACGTTACTGAACTCTACCTTGTTATCAATCTGAGTTGCTTGTTTATCACAAACGTCTTGTACGGTTGTAGTCAGATCGTCAACGTCATCTCCCTCTAATCAAACTTATCTTATCCTCTCATCGAAAGATCGGGACACCCCTGCCCTCATCAAGTGGTATCAGAGCAAGGTTGATCGGTGAGACACTCCCTATTTTTACCGTAATTTTTTCCTACAGTCCAAAAAACCAAAAAAAATATAGTAGATTAGATCAGTCCCATATTCCAAAACACTTTGAGCCTTTTACTAGTACTGTTTAGTTAGGGTTTGTTGAGTTTTTTGGTTGCATCGTTGTGTCAAGTTGCTGGTCTTAGTGTCTAGTTCATTTAGAGTTTCGAGTTCTTATCACTTTTTTACTAATGTGTTGGATCCGTTTATTAAGTGTTAGGGTGTTTTTATCCCTTAGTTTTCGAGTATAGATCAAATTGGAGTCAGTTTTGGTTTATTGGAATTCAAGATTGTATTCGGGCAGGTTGTGCAGGTGTTAATAAAACTATCATATCTCGCACATGCTAACTCGGATTGAAGAGTTTAGATACTTTTAAGAAAGTTAACGGCGAGATCTTCAAGTTTCCTTTTGGAGTTAATTTCAGATTCAATCGTTTCCTTTCTGTATCGTAGAAATTCAGGAGTCTTGAATTAAGATTTTGTGCATACTAAGGCTTTTTCATTTGCTGTTATTAAAAAAAAGAGAAGAAAAAAGATAAGAAAAAAGAGAAGAAAAAAGAGAAGAGAAAAGGCAAAAAGGTGCTAAAAAAAGCCGCACCAAAAAAAGAAAAGAGAGAGTAGAATAAAGAAAAGGAGAAGAAAAAAGAAGTGGAGAAAGACGAAAGCTAGTTCTACCTTTGTCGGTTGTAGGACCGAAAGTAGCGACCAGAGGGGGGTGAATGGGCGCCTAAAAATTCTTTCGAATCTATGGCCTCCTCCCAATACCCAACGCACCTCAAAAGACTAAGCAGCAGAGTGTGAACAGAAAGCCTAAGTCTAAAAGTATCTAGCCTAGAAACAACTGGTGTCAAAACAGAGAAACACCAATACAGTGCTAATAGGCAGATAAACAAAATATTCAAGACATGGCAGATCAAACTTCTCAGTAAAATAATCTAAGTACACATGGAATGGGATGAGAAGTTACTGTTCAAAATCTGTCTCCTATTCGAAACTTGGTGAAGCCTGCTTCGCTGTGTCGAAGCCTGCTTCGCAGTGTCGAAGCCTGCTTCGCAGTGTCGAAGCCTGCTTCGGAGTCCCTTGTCGAAGTCTAGCGAAGGTTGTCATTGAAGTGCCGAAGGTTTGTTGAGTCTAGCCTAGTTCGAGTGTTGTAGAGAGCGAAGTATGCTTCGAAGCGAAGTATGAAAGTATCGAAGCTTGATTCGAACAGTGTACTTCGAAGCCTAAACTTTGAAGAGAAAGCTTCGAACAAAGTTCACGGAGAAGCAATCTTCGAAAGAGAAGCGAAGTCCAACACACGGCAGCAAGACCAAATCGAAGCCTACACTCTACCTTCGAAACTAGCTTGATCGAGGTATGACTACCAGCGTGGTAACCTTCGAACAAAAGACTAACTTCGAATGACAAGCTCTGAACCCACAAACTGTGACCCTCGAAAAGGACAATAGCAGAAGGATCTCAGAAAACACACTTCGAGCAAAGTCTACTAGAGAGACATGCTTCGAGGCTAACTTCGATGCTTGTCGAAGTATGCTTCGCAAAAGTACCAAAGTATGCTAGAACAAAACCTTAGAACAGAGCACACTTCGAAGCAAGATTTATCGCTCGAGTTCGGAGTCAAAAGTTCTAGCAAAGCCTCCGAAGATGTAAGGTCGAAGCCTGCCTCATGGAGCTGAGGGACTTCGAACAGAGAAGGGGGCTTCGCCAGAAATAGCCAGAAAAAGGACTTGGTCCTGTCTTCTCGATCAAAAAGCTACACAAGAAAAAGCAAGGCTAGAGTGATAGTGTACTGTTGCTACAGGGGGTAGGTACTACTTGCTACAAGCAAGAACTAGTACTCCTCACGTGAAGAACAGAAGCAACAAAAAAGAATGATTTTCTCAGGAATAAAATAGCTGCACGCAAACCGAAAATACAGAGCTTCACACGAAATGCTGCACACCAAAACCGTAGGAACAAAAAAACTTCCAAAACAGTGAGGAATCAAGATGAACTCACAAAGAACAGAAGGAAGCTTTCTGGCAGCGCACGCATGAACAGGAGAGAGAACACAGGAAACAAAATGACCCAATAGATTAAAAAGTAAATTCTGGAAGGGTGCCCTAACCCGAGGGATTGGGGCCCTATTTATAGGCTGCCCAATAGCTAGGAATATTCCACCAGCCCCTTAGGGTTTTTTACAGACGCTGAAATAAAGGAAAAGACTAAACTGCCCTTAGGATATTTTACAGACTCGACTGACTGACTGTGGGCCTTGGGACAAAAAAAGTAAACTACTGTTTACAAATGACTTATCTGGAAGCTAAGCTTTCGTAGCGACTACGGCTTCTCTTCTGGACAGTCCAATACAAGATCAGCGGTCGTCAGTTTGCACCGAAACTGACAAAGCCTCCACCGACTTTGCACCAGGTACCCGGATTGGGCCAGCCTGATTCCGCAGCTCTCTCAGCCCGGCAATCACTCACTGCCCGTGTACCTGAGTCAATCCTGGTCAATAGCCCAGTGGGTCTTCTGCTGCTCTTGGCCCATGTACCCGGATTGGGCCAGCCCAACTTCGCGGCCCCTCTGCCCAACAGTCGCTCGCTGCCCGTGTACCTGAGTCACACGCGGCCCATGACGCAGCAGATCTCCTCTCTTCTTCTGTTCTCTTTGACTATCATTGACAATTACTCATCACATCTGGAGCCATGAGGCCCACGCTATTCATCATGGCTCCTCAATCTCCCCCTTGATGAGTGCATTGTCAACACTTCGCTTCTTTAGCTCTTCAATACCTGCGAACACTGTGGAAACACAAAACAAAGTACAAGAAAGCAAAGAAGAAGAAAATAAAGTAAAAGTTTAACCCTAATGACCAAAAGCCAAACAAAAGCAAGAAACGGTCATTATGGTTAACCAAAGGTAAAAGCTCAAAAACGAGTGCAATCTCAGAATCATCAACAAGGATAACAAAAGAGTAAGGACAAACGGGACAAAAACTCCCCCTTGAACTCTTATCCCAAAAATTCTCCCCCTTGTTGACAAGTGAACTCATCAAGCACTCTAAAAAAACACAGACTCCCCCTGAAATGCAACTCCCCCTCAAAATATGCAATGAATGCAACTGGGGTGCAGGAGGAGTGAAGAAAGCATGCTTCTCAGATATGATTGACTGCAAGTACAACATCTAACAACTACAGCAAAAGACATACTGTCGAAGACACATGCCATGATCAGTGTAACAGATGATATCTAAGGAAAGTCATTATGTAACACCTCGATTTTCGTGAGGCATTAAAAATAAACTTCCCCTTAATAAATAAATTTCAAGAAAAGGATTTAGTATAAATCAAGAAAGAGGAAAGCTAAAATGTGGGCCTAAAAATTTCATTTAAAATTAGCTAGAGTATTTTTCCTAAAAATTCTCCTAAGCATCAAATTGTGTTCCAAAATTTTTCTGGAATTTTGGTACCAAGGAATTCAATAAGATATAATCAACATCACTTCATCTTAAACCTCTAACACAAATTAATAAAATACATGAATGTTGAGTGAATAAATACATGATAAATCATTTATATTAAAAATAATATAAGGCATGAGTGTGAAAAATGATAAGGAACTAAAATAAAATATGTAAGCATTTAGGTCAATTTATTTATCTTAGGCAATAAAATCAGTAACAATTTCCCTTAATGTGGGCACCTTCTTTTTGAACCCTTCAACTTCAGGATGGCCAATAACCAAGAATCAGAAGCTCCACACGATGGAAACACCTCAGGCAATCTGCCTCAGTGGGGTGCACTTGGACACCAGCAGACCCCTGTTGTCTATCATCCCACACTTGCGGAGATGATGACAAAACAGAACCAACTGATCGCCACACTGCTTGCCCAGATGCAACAACAACAAAAGCAAATGCAAGAGCAGCAGGCACAGTTGTTCCGTCTCCAACAACACCAACACGAGCTCTCCCTTCAACTAATCTACGGGAACTTCGCCAACCTTCAGAGATTGGTGAATGAAGCAATTATACCAGAAACCAGAGTGATTCCACCTCAAGCCCCAACCCCTGCCAAGCCACGAACCACCCCCGGAGGGCCAAGCATAGACATCCCACCCCAAGCACCGCCAGCCGGAAGGACACCAACGCAAGCTATCGGATACAAGAGGGACAGGAACGGCAAGCCGATTGTGTGCTACAACTGCCGCCAAGGAGGCCACTACGCCAACAAGTGCCCCTACCCCAAACGGGTGCCATCCTCCATTCCAAACCCAGAGGGACATACCCTAGATCACCACAAAGAGAACCCAGATACAACCAAAGACACTCCCAAATTGGTCTCAACCAACCCAGATCCGGAGATCACTTTGCCTATTTCTGATGTAGCACCATCTCCTAATCCGGAGCACCAGTAAAACTCCATCCCTTAGTTTTCCCGAGGTTCGCTTCGAATCTCGAGGACGAGATTCTTTGTAAGGGGGATAGGATTGTAACAGCCCCAAAATTAAAAGGGAATACAATAAAGGAAAAATAATATTAAATGAATTTTTGAATTTTATTATTAAAGAAAACACCTAAAAGAGCCTTATTAAAGCCAAACAGAGACAAATATTCAAAATTTGGACTTGAAAATTTTATGGGATAAACTAGAGGCCAAGAAATATTTTTGAGAAATTTTACAAAATTTTATCAACAGTGCTTCAAGCCATAAACAAATAAACCAATTTCTGGAATTAAATTAATTAGAAAAAGAATTTAAATTCTTATTGGGCCGCAACCCCATAACTCCCTCCAAAAGCCTTTCGGCCCAGCCCAACGCATCCTCTCTCACTGACAGGCGGGGCCAGCCTGTCGGTGCTGACCCCTTCTCCCTCCTCTCCCGCGCGCTCCGCTGGGTCCACCCGTCAGCCTCCGCCCGCTCACTGCCATGCCGGTCCCGCTCATCAGCCCCTTCTCCTTCTCTCGCAGCCTCTGACAGGTGGGGGCCACCTGTCAGGCCCTTCTTCTTCCTTGGAAGGGGATCTCTCCCCTTCCATGCCGGCACCCCCCTTCCATTTCTGCCATCGGCCGGCCGGATCCACCAAATCAAGCCATGGATCGCCTTCCCCTCACTCCGGCACTCCCATTCCCCCTAAAATCAACGCGTTTTCGTCCTTTTGGAAGCCTATCCGAGAAGCTATAGTAACCTCGCCGTAGTAAACTTGGAAACACCTCGGTTTCCCTCCCTCCGCCTTCCATTCACGCCACTGGTGAGCCCTATAAGACCCCCTGAGTCCACCGCATCCGCCCACACCTAAACCACTCGAGCCCTCCTCATCCCGAGCGCCGCCACTGCCTTTCCGGGAGTTTTCCCCTGCTTCGGCTCCGGCAGCCCTTCGCCGATGCCCTGAGCCGCCGCCACACTCGCCAAGGACACTGCCGGAACCGTCGTCGCCCGGGCATCCTCGGCCTCGCCTCCGTTCGGGTTCCCCGCCACCGGATCACCGTCGCCGCCAACGACCCGAGGATCCCGTCGCCACCTTCTCGCCACCGGTCACCGCCCCTGCCCCATCCACCTCATCGCCGGTACCTTCGAGCTCCCCTCTCCCTCCTCTTCCCATTTTTGACGGAAACTAGGGCATAGGGCCCTCGCCGCTGTCGCCTTGCTCCCACCCGTGCGCCGCCGGAGCCGGAGACGAAGACGTCTGTCTTCCTCGTGCCGCGTACGTGCCGGACGCGCGCTCCGCCATGCGATCGCGAAGGGACGGCTGAGATTAGATCAGCCACGGATTTAATCCTGGCCCTTGATCCTAGCCGAAGGGGTATCGGGCGTTAAGGGCCGTCGATCGCCACTTAAGTACCCCGTTGCGCTGGCAATCGTTGGATCTGGATCGGATGGTCCAGATCCACTCGGCCCACGCGCACAGTGCGCGGGTCCATGGTGGAACTGGCTCACCGTGGACCCAAGCCTGTTTTCTGGTTTAAATAAAATTCAGAAAAATAGTTTAAACTTTAAAAATTCATATCTTGCTCAAATTAACTCCAAATTTCACCATTTTAATTCTCGAAAATTTGTCTTTCTATCCTCTACACTTTTATGCAATAAAAACAATATGTTTATTTGGAACATAATAATCTTATTAAATAATAAAGAAAAGACCCCTTTTAGGATTTAATTAATATCCCATTTAAATAATACAGAAAAACTCTTAGAAAATTATATAATAATTTTAGATGATCTATTGACTCCAGTACACTGTTTATAAGCCAATAAAGATATGATAATTCATTTTGCTCATTTTAATCTACTAAACCACATTTCCAAGGCCCTTTAAAATAAATGATTAACTCATATAATAAAAAAATGCAACACTTAACAAAAATATCATAATAAACTCAGAGAACTTAATTCCACTGTTAGTAATACAATAAAAATAGAATATTCACTTTGTCCACTTTATTCCATTTAATGATATTGCAAAAGCCCTTTTAGGATATTTAATTAATTCATGTAGTAAAGATCCATGCTTTATGAAATTATCTTGAAGCTATATAATCAACCTCAGAAGACTTAATAATTTAAAGTCACTATTGTTGATACCATAAAAACATCAAGGCTAATTTATACCTCTTTAGCTCATCTCTAAAAAGGGAAAATAAAAACCCCTAGGAAAAATAAATTACATCGAGTCATAAATTCAGAGATCTCATTAGGAATCAATCTTAAATATTTAAGTAACAATTCCCTAGAATTTAAGACTCTATCTCCTTTACTTAAATCCAACAACAACTTGTATGCTTGTATGCTTGATTTTGGATTGTTTATTAATGTGGTGTTTACTTTTCCGTATCGAGAAGACTACGACGTCGTCGAAGATCCGAAGTTCTATCCCGAGGTTCCTCCTTCACCCTTTGCTGATCAAGGCAAGTCATCGACCACCTCTGTGGAAACAGTTGATCATATTGAGCCCATGTTTTAATAAATTATCGCTATAACTCATAGGTTAATATTGCATTAGTCAAAGATCAAGCCCTACACTTATATTTATTAGATCCCCGTCCTTGTGTGCAAACCCAAGCCATGCTTATTGAGCCTTAACTCCTTGTCACTCTACAAATATTATATTAGCTAGTGCCCAATGTACCGGCACAACCGCTATAGGATATAAAGAATGAGTCGTAGATAGCTGGATTCTGATATATGAAAATCCCCGTTATTCTCGTCTCTGGACTCTGTTGGAGTTGGCTAAGTTATAAGTATGGTGGGTTCCGGGTGCAAGCTCGGAAACTGGTTGGTCGCACCCGGGGCACTATAAGGACCGGTCTGCGGGATCTGTTGCAAAGCACTTCCGTACCAACCACAAGTCTAATGGGTAAGTCCTAACTGGAAGTGTGGAACACTCCGGCTCTATCCACCATAGTGGAGGGGTACAAGGGGCAAGCCTGCGGGCGACTTGTACCAAAGAAGGCTCAAGGGGGGGTATGGTGAGCACTCGACACGTCGAGACACGATACGAAACCCATAAGAGGGTGTTCTGGAGTCGGAGGGAACCATATGGAAGGTTTTGGCACGAGTTCCCATGAAATGGATCATCTCGTTACACTTTGGTGTAAGTGATGAGTGCGTGCCTTGTGGGTACAGTGGTACATCTCTGATCAGAGTAAAATCAATCTTTTCGAAAAGCCGAGCCCACGGTCAAGGGCGGGTTGTGTGACTACTCGCAGTTAGTTTAATATTGTGTGAATGGTTGAGTTATTCATGGCATGTAAGGACTGTTGAGCGAGGTGGGGCTGACTGTACCCCTCGAGTTAGAAGATGATGATGCATACACATGTTTACGTTTCAGTACTAATAAATTGTTCACATTTAATTGCATTACAAATTACGCGCTTCCGCAAAATTAGCCACTATCTCCCTTGTTATTATCTTGCATTATACTTGCATTCGGTGGCTTGCTGAGTACATCTGTACTCACCCCGTTGACTTTCACCATCAGAGTCCGTCTACTACGAGGAGGATGAAGGTCTGGAGTAGCGACCCAGTCAAGGCGAGACTGGAAGGAGGCGTTCATCTAGGACCCTTGATTTTATTAGTTTCTCTTCACCTTTATTCACTTTTGTATTAATGCGGTCTACGAACCGTGAATGATTGCCCGTATTGTACGAGGTCGCATGATGAACGTCTTGTTTTATTGATTTTCTATGGAATTTCAATAAAGTCCCGATTTATTAAATCGGGGCGCGGCACATTAGCACGCATTTTTCAGTTTTTGCAAACAAAAGCATCACCAAATTTTCCAGATGACAAGTAAGGTAAAGCATGAGATGTAGAAGCTAACTGATATCTACTAAGATAAGCATTGTCCAAAAACAAAGTGCTTCAGCGAACTTGTTGACTTTGAATTTTCAGTCTTTTTCACTTTCCTTTTTCATTTTTGCCAAGGGTTATTTGCATGTAAAACCTTATGCTAACCGACCAAGTCAAGCCTAGGCCAGAACTGGACCATCGGAAGCTTAAGACATTGGTCTTGGCATACACTACACTGTCCTAGTTCATATCAAAGTGCTATGGTAAGCAGTCCAGAACAATGCAATGTGACAAAGCAAACCCATTTGGATCTTTTCAACTTAAGCATAAAAAGGCATGGAATTTTCATTCATTTTTGATTTTTGCACATTTTCCGTGTTAAATCATAAAGATGTCCAAGTTGCATATCTGCATCTATGTGAGGAACTAGCTACAAGGCATGTAATAATAAGCAAAAGCACTCAGCCTACACATGCTAGTTACCAGTGCAATTGTGATCTCGTAGAAAGTGAAAGCGCACATCAATGTGTTTGGTTTTTGAATGGAGACAAGGGTTTTTCCCTACACTAATTGCACTGGTGCTGTCGCAAAACAAAGGAACTCTGGTAGGAAAGAACAACCCAAAATCTCGTAATGTGGAAATCATCCAAACTAACTGTGAGCACCAGCTAGCAGCAGCTACATACTCAGCCTCAGTGGTCGAAAGAGCAACTCCAGATTGCTTTCGAGAAGACCAAGAAACAAGAGAAGAACCAAGAAACTGGCAAGTACCGGAAGTCGACTTGCGATCCAACCAGCACCCACCAAAGTCGGCGTCCGAAAAACCAGATAAATCAAGAGATGATGATGCTGAAAAGTAAAGACCAAGATCGGGCGCATAAGTGAGATACTTGAAGATGCGTGTAACACCCCAAGAAATAAAAACAAATAAAATAAAAGAAAAATATTATTTAAATCATTTCTGGATTTATTTATTAAAGGAAAATCATAAAAGAACCCAAATAAAGCCAAATAGGGAGAAATACTCAAAATATGGACCTGAAAATTTTATGAGATGAACTAGTGCCCAAGATATAATTTTAGGAATTTTTACAAATTTTTACCAACAGTGATTCAACCCTTAATCAAATAAATGAATTACTGGAATTATTTTAAATCGGAAAAGATATTAAAACCTTAACGGGCCTCAACCTCCAAACCACCCCGAGCCCGGCCCAATCCAAACCATGGGCCACTGACATGTGGGACCCGCCTGTCGGCGTGTTCCCCCGCCTCTCTCTCCCGCCCGCGCCTCGCCCCGGCCCCACTTGACAGCCTCCGGCGCCCGCCTTTCACCCACCGACCGCTCGGGCCCGCCTGTCGGCGCTCGTTTTCCCCCCTCGACCTCCGACAGGTGGAGCCCACCTGTCAGGATCGTCTTCCTTGTTGGAAGGGCATCCCCTTTCCTCCCCGCCGGCGATCTCCTTCCTTTTTTCGCCGCCGGCCGCCCGCATTCGTCTGGATTCGCCTCGGATCACCTTCCCCAACCGCCGATGATCTCCTTCCATATAAACCCGACGCGTTTTACCGTGTATAGAAGCTCGGCCGTGAGTTAGGAAACCCTCGCCGGAGTTCTTGGAAACCCTCGGTTCCCTTCCCTCCTTACGCCGGCGACCCCCTATAAAAACCCTCCACGACCACTGCCCTCAGCCCACACACTCCCAGCCCTCCTCGTGCGAAAACAGAGCGCCGCCGCCTCTTTTTTGACCTTCGGCTCTGCTTCGCCTCCGGCGAGCCCTCGCCGTCGACCCCGGCCCTCTTAGCCCTAGCCATCACCACCGTCGGATCCGTCATCGCCCTCCCTTCACGGGCATCCACTCGGTTGGCCGCGGACACCGCCGGATCCTCGTCGCCGTCAAGCACCCGAACCCTCTCCGTCATCTACGCTAGCCGCCGGTCACCTCCAGGCCCCCATCATCGCCACCGAAGGTACTGTCAGGACCCCCTTCACCTCCGCATTCCATTTTGGCCCTAGCTAGACCCCCTAGGCCCTCGTCGCCGCCGTCGTAGCCGCACCCGAGCCCGCCGTCGCCGGAGACGAAGGGGGGTACGTACCCCTTACGCCCGTGCCGTGCCGGAAGGCATCATGGCCGTCCGACCGTGATCGAAGGGCTACGATTAAATCCCTTCGGGATTTAATCCAGGCCCTCAGATCTGATCGAAGGGGTACGGTGCCATCTCGGCCGTTGATCATAACTTAAACCCCCGGCGTAATCTGGTGCGTCCACGTCATACCGTTTCGCCCGATCTAATCCTGGCCGTCCGTTTTCACTTAAGGGATCTCGCCTCGTGCCTGGCCGCCGGATCTGGATCCAACGGATCTGGATCAACCGGTCCACGCGCACAGTGGCGCGGTCCACCGTGGGCCTGGCTCACCGTGGACCAGAGCCCATTTTCTGGTTTTAAACAAAATTCAGAAAATAATTTAAACTTCAAAAATTCATATCTTGCTCATTTTAACTCCAAATTTCACCATTCAAATTTTGTTAAATTCAGAATAATATTCTCTACACATTAATGCCATAAAAACAGTATGTTACTGTTACCCAAAATATTCTTAATAAATAAATGAATAAAAACCCCTTAGGATTAAAATTAATAATACAGAAAATAAATTAGGAAAATCCTAAAAAGTTAAACTTTACTATTTTATACAAAACCTCAGAATATTAAAATATTACTTCACATAAAAACACCCACAACTATGTATGTTCATTTATTTGGTGGATTTTATCTGTTTATTGAATGTATTATTTATTTTTCCGTATCGAGAAGACTACGAGTTCATCGAGGAGCAGGAGTTCTACCCCGAGGTTCCTCCATCACCATTTGCTGAACAAGGCAACTCATCGACCACCCCTGTGGAAACAGTTGATCATTATTGAGCCTATGTTTTAATAAATTATCGCTATAACTCATAGGTTAATATTGCATTAGTACAATAATCAAGCCTTACACTTATATTTATTAGATCCCCGTCCTTGTGTGCAAACCCAAGCCATGCTTATTGAGCCTTAACTCCTTGTCACTCTACTATAAAAATATTAGGTAGTGCCCAATGTACCGGCACAACTGCTATAGGATAAAAAGAATGAGTCGTAGATAGCTGAATTCTGTATATGAATTTTCCCCGTTATTCTCGTCTCTGGACTCTGTTGGAGTTGGCTAAGTTATAAGTATGGTGGGTTCCGGGTGCAAGCTCGGGCACTGGTTTGTCGCACCCGGGGCACTATAAGGACCGGTCTGCGGGATCTGTTGCAAAGCACTTCCGTACCAACCACAAGTCTAATGGGTAAGTCCTAACTGGAAGTATGGAATCCTCCGGCTCGATGCACCATAGAGGAGGGGGCAAGGAGCTAGCCTACGGGCGACTGGTACCGACGAGGTTCAAGGGGGGGTATGGTGGGGCTCCGATGCGTCGGGACACCATATGAAACCCATAAGAGGGTGCTGTTGGGTCGGGGAGGACTATATGGAAGGTTTTGGCACGAGTTCCCGTGTAATGGGTCGTCTCGTTACACTTTGGTGTAAGTGATGAGTGCGTGCCTTGTGGGTACAGTGGTACATCTCTGATCAGAGTAATTTAATCTTTTCGAAAAGCCGAGCCCACGGTCAAGGGCGGGTTGTGTGACTACTCGCAGTTAGTTTACAATTGTTTGAATGGTCGAGTTATTCATGGCACGTAAGGACTGTTGAGCGAGGTGGGGCTGACTGTACCCCTCGAGTTAGAAGATGATGATGCACACACATGTTTACTTTTTCGTATTAATAAATTGCTCACATTTAAAGCTTTACAATTATGCTGCTTCCGCAAAATTAGCCACTATCTCCCTTGTTATTACCTTGCATTATATTTGCATTCGGTGGCTTGCTGAGTACATCTGTACTCACCCCGTTGACCTACACCATCAGAGCCAGTCTACTACGAGGAGGATGAAGGTCTGGAGTAGCAACCCAGTCAAGGCGAGACTGGAAGGAGGCGTTCATCTAGGACCCTTATTTTATTAGTTTCTCTTCACCTTTATTCACTTTTGTATTAATGCGGTCTACGAACCGTGAATGATTGCCCGTATTGTACGTGGTCGCATGATGAACGTCTTGATTTATTGATTTTCTATGGAATTTCAATAAAAGTCCTGATTTATTAAATCGGGGCGCGACAAGATGGTATCAGAGTCGACTTGACTGTAGGAAGCCAAACAGACCTGACCTTAGGACTTATACTTACTATATTTTCTTACAAACACTACTTACTTTCTCATCTTCCAAGATTTTCACAAAAACTTTCTCTCTTTTGTAGATGCCGGTCCACACCATGAGCGGGACTCTTCGTGATGAGGCCGGATTCATCCGCGAACTTCGCGTGCTCGTCGACTTCTTGGGGTTTCCCCATGAGCCCGCGTTCCACGGGATCTTTCCCGATGCGAACGAGAGCTACTGCGAGGTCACGGTTGTGATCCGCCCCTCCTCCACACAACCACCCTTTTACACCCATGGCATTGGAGGACCTTCATTCATGGTGGCTAGCCAGCGAGCCGCTCTTCAGTCCCTCGCCGAGCTTCGACTGGTATACGACTGCCACCTCCGCGACACCGTCTACAGCTTCATGCCCATGCGCACACCCGGGAGTCACCGCAGCATCTACATCAGCCCCCTCACGTAGAGCAACTCTGCCATCACCCGCACGATGAGACTCTTGGAGGCCATTGACAACCTCCACACAGAGGCCATCCTCGACGCAGACAGCCAGCACGACACCATCGACTTCTACCGCCACACTTCGGAGAACCTGACCCGTGAGAATGCCGAGCTCCATCGACAGCTTCAACAGAACCCCCAGTTGACCCTCGAGGTGGAGGAATTGAGGCGTCAGAACGAGCTTCTACGCCAAGGCGCCATGGTCAACACCCAGCTTCGCCATCAGCTCAAGGAATTAAAGAAGGACATTGAGGAGATCGCACCTCTTCCGCCTCGCAAGAAGAGACCCCTTCGGATCCCCACCGTGAGGCCCAAGAGGATCTCCCGCAGTGCACCACCCGCCGGACCATCCAGCTCCTCGACCCCGACCGTCTCCCCCGAGCCTGAGATTGAGCCGTCCCCCGAGCTACCCTAGACGTAGTTTACGATTGATTGCTTTTTCATTTTGCTTGCTTGTATTACCATTCATGTCAAAATATAAGGCATGAATGAAAGAATAAATAAATGTAACCGCAAGAACGGTACCTTTTTGAAATAAAACATAAAGACTTCTCTAAAAATAAATGTTGTCTACTTTGAAAACTCCATGATGACCAACACTCAGGGTTCCGACGCTCCCCAGAATGGAGGAGAGAGTGGCAACTTGCCACAATGGGGAGCCACGGGACAAAGGCAAGCCCCAATCGCTAATCACCCCACAATGGCCGAAATGATGTCCACCCAAAACCAGCTAGTCACTGCTCTATTGAACCAGATGCAACAACAGCAACAGCAGATGCAGGAGCAGCAGGCACAGTTTTTCCGCCTTCACCAACAGCCCGAGCTGCATCATCACGCCGCCCCAGCTCCCGCTCCCACATCTCAGCTCTCGGAGTTCCTCCGAGTTCGCCCACCGACCTTCTCGAGCACCACTAACCCCATGGAGGCTGGGGATTGGTTGCGAGCTATCGAGAAGAAGCTCGATCTTCTGACCTGCACTGAGCAGGAGAAGGTGGCCTTCGCCACCCACCAACTCCATGGTGCCGCCGCAGAGTGGTGGGACAACCTTCGTGAGACTCTGCCCGAGGGACACGCCCACACCTGGGCAGAGTTCTCGGCCGCTTTTCGCGCTGCTCACATCCCCGATGGCATTATCGCACAGAAACAGCAAGAGTTCAGAGACCTGCAGCAGGGGAGCAGGTCTGTTACAGAATACCTGCACGAGTTCAACCGTGTGGCCAGGTACGCACCTGAGGAGGTCCGTACGGATGCGGCCAGGCAGGCCAAGTTCCTCCGGGGACTGAAGGATGAGCTGTCCCTACAGCTTATTTCCGGAGACTTCGCCAACTTCCAAAAGTTGGTGAACAAAGGTATTATGCAAGAGACCCAGCAGAATAAGGTCGACCTGAAGAAGAAGCGGATGATTGCCTTCCGGCAAAACCAGGGCATGGCCAGAGACCCCGCTTTGCTCCACCTCCACCAGCGCAGCAGTACCACCCTCGCCCGATGTATCGCCCTGCACCACCTGCCACCAATATCGGAGCCGGACAATCTCGCCCCACTCCCGTCGCACCAGCCGCCCCAGCTGCCCCGGCCAAGAAGCCGGAGATTCTGAGAGACAGGCACGGCAAGCCTGTAGTTTGTTTCAACTGCCGCCAGGAGGGGCACTACTCCCATCAGTGCCCTCATCCCAAGCGTACTCAAGGCGTCGCTTCAAACCCCGCCGTCCGCGCCAAAGTCAACCATGTCACCGCCGAAGAAGCCCAGGCCGCACCGGAAATAGTCATGGGTAAGTTTATGGTTCATTCATCGCTTGCAGTGGTATTATTTGACACCGGAGCTACACACTCCTTTATATCAACTGCTTTTGTGGAAAGTAATGCCCTGGACATAAGTGAACTACCCAGACCAGTATTGATAGCTACCCCGGGCAAGCAAACCCTCACCTATTCTTTTAGTCCAAGGGTATGGGTAGATATCCAAGGCACGATATTTTGGGCTGACCCCATTCTAATAGAATGTCAAGGTTTGGATCTCATTTTAGGGATGGATTGGCTAAATAGACATCAAGGAGTAATAGAATGTGCCCAGAGAAAAGTAACTGTGACTAGTGAAGAAGGGACTATCATCACATTCCAGATGCCAAGCATGAAGGCCGAAAGGACAAGACTACACCAGATTACCTTGGAGGAGATACCAGTAGTCAGGGAATACCCAGACGTATTCCCAGAAGATCTACCTGGGATGCCACCTAAGAGGGATATCAAGTTCAGGATTGATTTGGTGCCCGGAACCACCCCTATTTATAAGCGACCATACCGGATGGCCGCCAATGAGTTAGCTGAGATGAAGCAGTAATTGGAGGATCTCGAAAGGAAAGGTTACATCAGACCTAGTACATCGCCATGGGGTGCCCCCGTCATCTTCGTCGAGAAGAAAGAAGACAAGGCAAAGCGTATGTGTGTGGATTATCGCGCTTTGAATGAAGTAACCATCAAGAATAAGTACCCGTTGCCTCGGATCGACGATCTCTTCTACCAGCTAAAAGGAGCTACAGTATTCTCGAAGATCGACCTGCGTTCTGGATATCATCAGTTGAGGATTCGAGAAGAAGATATACCCAAGACTGCCTTTACCACCCGTTATGGCTTATATGAGTGCACGGTTATGTCTTTTGGATTGACCAACGCCCCTGCATTCTTCATGAATATGATGAATAAGGTGTTCATGGAGTATTTGGACAAATTCATCGTAGTCTTCATAGACGACATCCTCATTTATTCCAAGGACCAGAAAGAGCACGAGACTCACCTCCGGTTAACCCTAGGGAAGCTAAGGGAACACCAATTATATGCCAAGTACAGCAAATGCAAGTTTTGGACGGCGGAAGTAAAGTTCCTTGGACACATCATCTCTGCGCAAGGAATCGCAGTAGACCCTGCCACCGTAGAAGCAGTTACGGATTGGCTGCCACCCACGAACGTATCTGAGATACGGAGTTTTCTGGGTTTGGCCGGATATTATCGGAGGTTCATTGATAATTTTTCTAAGATAGCCAAGCCAATGACCAAGTTGTTGCAGAAAGGAGAGAAGTATGAATGGACTCCTGAATGCGAGGAAAGTTTCTGCACCCTCAAGACCCGTCTGGTGTCAGCACCCATACTGACCCTACCTGATATCCGTAAAGACTTCCATGTCTACTGTGATGCATCTCGCCAAGGATTGGGATGTGTTCTTATGCAAGACGGAAAAGTTATCTCTTATGCCTCCCGTCAGTTGAGACCTCATGAGTTGAACTACCCGACCCAAGATTTGGAACTTGCCGCAGTAGTGCACGCCCTTAAGATTTGGAGACACTATTTGGTTGGAAATCGCTGTGAGATCTTTACGGATCACAAGAGCTTGAAGTACATCTTCACACAGCAGACCTCAATCTGAGGCAAAGACGATGGTTGGAACTAATAAAGGACTATGACTTAGGTATTCACTACCACCCCGGAAAAGCAAATGTGGTAGCTGATGCATTAAGTCGCAAGGGATATTGCACAGCCATGATGATTCAAGAACACGCACCCCTGTTATGTAGAGAAATGGAAAAGTTGAATCTTGGGTTAACCTCGAGAGCATATCTAGCCACCTTGGAGACTCAACCTGTCTTGTTCGAACAAATCCGCGAAGCTCATTTGGAAGACCCGGATATAGCTGCTATTAGGAAGAACATGAGGCAAGGAAAAGCCCTAGGATTTTTAGAGGACGAGAACGGCACCATATGGTTTGGTACCCGGATATGTGTACCGAATAAGCCAGAGATAAAGACCCTTATCCTGAGAGAAGCCCATGAGACATTGTACTCCATTCATCCCGGCAGTACCAAGATGTACCAGGATCTGAAGGAACGTTATTGGTGGGTCAGCATGAAAAGAGAGATTGCACAGTTCGTCGCCGAATGTGACACCTGCAGAAGAGTAAAAGCTGAACATCAGAGACCTGCAGGATTGTTACAACCACTTAAGGTGCCTGAATGGAAGTGGGAAGAGATCGGTATGGATTTCATCACCAGATTACCAAAGACCCAACTTGGTTATGATTCTATTTGGGTGATCATCGATCGGCTTACGAAAGTAGCGCATTTCATAGCCGTCAAGACGACTTTTAGTGGTCCTAAGCTTGCAGAACTATACATGGCCCGGATCGTGTGTCTTCATGGAGTGCCCAAGAAGATAGTGTCCGACAGAGGAAGTCAGTTTACCTCTCGTTTCTGGAAGAACCTTCAAGAGGAGATGGGCACAAGATTGAATTTCAGTACGGCCTACCACCCTCAGACGGATGGACAAACGGAGAGGGTGAATCAGATATTAGAGGATATGCTGCGAGCATGTGTCTTGGATTTTGGAGCCACTTGGGACAAAAGCTTACCATACGCCGAGTTTTCGTACAACAACAACTACCAAGCCAGTCTTCAGATGTCTCCTTTTGAAGCCCTATATGGACGTAAGTGCAGAACACCTCTACTTTGGGACCAAACTGGTGAATCCCAAGTGTTCGGAATGGACATTCTTCGTGAAGCTGAAGAGAAGGTACGTATCATCAGAGACCGGCTCAAGACAGCCCAGTCACGACAGAAGAGCTACGCAGACAATCGACGCCGAGACCTAGCCTTTGAAGAGGGAGATCATGTCTACCTTTGAGTTACGCCTCTCCGTGGCACTCAACGGTTTAACATGAGAGGAAAGTTGGCCCCTCGATATGTTGGACCATTCCCCATTATCCGACGCCAAGGCGAGGTTGCTTATCAGTTGGAACTACCACCCTCATTGGCTGGAGTGCATGACGTATTTCACGTATCTCAACTCAAGAAGTGTCTCCGCATTCCGACAGATCAAGTGGACCTACAGCAGTTGGATGTTCAAGAGGATCTGACCTATGTGGAAAAGCTGGTCAAGATATAGGAAGTCAAAGAAAGGACCACCAGGAGTCGGGTCATCCGCTTCTGCAAAAGTGCAGTGGAGCAATCATCCGGTAGAGGAAGCTACATGGGAAAAAGAAGATGAACTCAAGGCACAGCATCCTGAGCTATTCGAGGATTGATCCGAATCTCGAGGACGAGATTCTCTGTAAGGGGGATAGGATTGTAACACCCCAAGAAATAAAAACAAATAAAATAAAAGAAAATATTATTTAAATCATTTCTGGATTTATTTATTAAAGGAAAATCATAAAAGAACCCAAATAAAGCCAAACAGGGAGAAATACTCAAAATATGGACCTGAAAATTTTATGACATGAACTAGTGCCTAAGATATAATTTTAGGAATTTTTACAAATTTTTATCAACAGTGATTCAACCCTTAATCAAATAAATGAATTACTGGAATTATTTTAAATCGGAAAAGATATTAAAACCTTAACAGGCCTCAACCTCCAAACCACCCCGAGCCCGGCCCAATCCAAACCATGGGCCACTGACATGTGGGACCCGCCTGTCGGCGCGTTCCCCCACCTCTCTCTCCCGCCCGCGCCTCGCCCCGGCCCCACTTGGCAGCCTCCGGCGCCCGCCTTTCACCCACCGACCGCTCGGGCCCGCCTGTCGGCGCTCGTTTACCCCCTCGACCTCTGACAGGTGGAGCCCACCTGTCAGGATCGTCTTCCTCGTTGGAAGGGGATCCCCTTTCCTCCCCGCCGGCGATCTCCTTCCTTTTTTCGCCGCCGGCCGCCCGCATTCGTCTGGATTCGCCTCGGATCACCTTCCCCAACCGCCGATGATCTCCTTCCATATAAACCCGACGCGTTTTACCGTGTATAGAAGCTCGGCCGTGAGTTAGGAAACCCTCGCCGGAGTTCTTGGAAACCCTCGGTTCCCTTCCCTCCTTACATCGGCGACCCCCTATAAAAACCCTCCACGACCACCGCCCTCAGCCCACACACTCCTAGCCCTCCTCGTGCGAAAACAGAGCGCCGCCGCCTCTTTTTCAACCTTCGGCTCTGCTTCGCCTCCGGCGAGCCCTCGCCGTCGACCCCGGCCCTCTTAGCCCTAGCCATCACCACCATCAGATCCGTCATCGCCCTCCCTTCACCGGCATCCACTCGGTTGGCCGCGGACACCGCCGGATCCTCGTCGCCGTCAAGCACCCGAACCCTCTCCGTCATCTACGCTCGCCGCCGGTCACCTCCAGGCCCCCATCATCGCCACCGAAGGTACTGTCAGGACCCCCTTCACCTCCGCATTCCATTTTGGCCCTAGCTAGACCCCCTAGGCCCTCGTCGCCGCCGTCGTAGCCGCACCCGAGCCCGCCATCGCCGGAGACGAAGGGGGGTACGTACCCCTTACGCCCGTGCCGTGCCAGAAGGCATCATGGCCGTTCGATCGTGATCGAAGGGCTACGATTAAATCTCTTCGGGATTTAATCCAGGCCCTCAGATCTGATCGAAGGGGTACGGTGCCATCTCGGCCGTTGATCATAACTTAAACCCCCGGTGTAATCTGGTGCGTCCACGTCATACCGTTTCGCCCGATCTAATCCTGGCCGTCCGTTTTCACTTAAGGGATCCCGCCTCGCGCCTGGCCACCGGATCTGGATCCAACGGATCTGGATCAACCGGTCCACGCGCACAGTGGCGCGGTCCACCGTGGGCCTGGCTCACCGTGGACCAGAGCCCATTTTCTGGTTTTAAACAAAATTCAGAAAATAATTTAAACTTCAAAAATTCATATCTTGCTCATTTTAACTCCAAATTTCACCATTGAAATTTTGTTAAATTCAGAATAATATTCTCTACACATTAATGCCATAAAAAAGTATGTTACTGTTACCCAAAATATTCTTAATAAATAAATGAATAAAAACCCCTTAGGATTAAAATTAATAATACAGAAAATAAATTAGGAAAAATCCTAAAAAGTTAAACTTTACTGTTTTATACAAAACCTCATAATATTAAAATATTACTTCACATAAAAACACCCACAACTATGTATGTTCATTTATTTGGTGGATTTTATCTGTTTATTGAATGTATTATTTATTTTTCCGTATCGAGAAGACTACGAGTTCATCGAGGAGCAGGAGTTCTACCCCGAGGTTCCTCCATCACCATTTGCTGAACAAGGAAACTCATCGACTACCCCTGTGGAAACAGTTGATCATTATTGAGCCTATGTTTTTATAAATTATCGCTATAACTCATAGGTTAATATTGCATTAGTACAATAATCAAGCCTTACAATTATATTTATTAGATCCCCGTCCTTGTGTGCAAACCCAAGCCATGCTTATTGAGCCTTAACTCCTTGTCACTCTACTATAAAAATATTAGGTAGTGCCCAATGTACCGGCACAACTGCTATAGGATAAAAAGAATGAGTCGTAGATAGCTGGATTCTGTATATGAATTTTCCCCGTTATTCTCGTCTCTGGACTCTGTTGGAGTTGGCTAAGTTATAAGTATGGTGGGTTCCGGGTGCAAGCTCGGGCACTGGTTTGTCGCACCCGGGGCACTATAAGGACCGGTCTGCGGGATATGTTGCAAAGCACTTTCGTACCAACCACAAGTCTAATGGGTAAGTCCTAACTAGAAGTATGGAATCCTCCGGCTCGATGCACCATAGAGGAGGGGGCAAGGGGCTAGCCTGCGGGCGACTTGTACCGACGAGGCTCAAGGGGGGTATGGTGGGGCTCCGATGCGTCGGGACACCATATGAAACCCATAAGAGGGTGCTGTTGGGTCGGGGAGGACTATATGGAAGGTTTTGGCATGAGTTCCCGTGTAATGGGTCGTCTCGTTACACTTTGGTGTAAGTGATGAGTGCGTGCCTTGTGGGTACAGTGGTACATCTCTGATCAGAGTAATTTAATCTTTTCGAAAAGCCGAGCCCACGGTCAAGAGTGGGTTGTGTGACTACTCGCAGTTAGTTTACAATTGTTTGAATGGTCGAGTTATTCATGGCACGTAAGGACTGTTGAGCGAGGTGGGGCTGACTGTACCCCTCGAGTTAGAAGATGATGATGCACACACATGTTTACTTTTTCGTATTAATAAATTGCTCATATTTAAAGCTTTACAATTATGCTGCTTCCGCAAAATTAGCCACTATCTCCCTTGTTATTACCTTGCATTATATTTGCATTCGGTGGCTTGCTGAGTACATCTGTACTCACCCCGTTGACTTACACCATCAGAGCCAGTCTACTACGAGGAGGATGAAGGTCTGGAGTAGCAACCCAGTCAAGGCGAGACTGGAAGGAGGCGTTCATCTAGGACCCTTATTTTATTAGTTTCTCTTCACCTTTATTCACTTTTGTATTAATGCGGTCTACGAACCGTGAATGATTGCCCGTATTGTACGTGCTCGCATGATGAACGTCTTGATTTATTGATTTTCTATGGAATTTCAATAAAAGTCCTGATTTATTAAATCGGGGCGCGACAATGCGCTTGACAGCCTGCTGATGAGATGCGCGTGGTGAAGACTGAAAATGCGCGCAAAGTCCCACGGCGAACTGTATGTTCAGTCTTGTCACCGTTAAGTACAGCAACGAACCGATCATCCCTCGAAACTCCCTCTCATTGACCTTGACGTCGCTCTCGTCCTTGTCCAGGCCCCCAGATGTTCCCATTGGGGTCATCTGAGGCTTTAGCTCTCCACCAAAGTCGAACTTCTTCAGCATGTCTCGAGTATACTTACCCTGGTGGATGAAGGTGTTGTCCTTGGTCTGTTTGATATGGAGCCCTAGAAAATACTTGAGCTCACCCATGAGGCTCATCTCAAACTCGCTGTGCATCTGCTCAGAAAACTTGGACACAAGAGAATCAGTAGTATCGCCAAAAATAATATCGTCCACGTAAATCTGAGCAACTAAGAAATCTGAAGCATCTTTGAGCAAGAAGAGAGTCTTATCCACAGAATCCATCACAAAGCCCTTCCCCAACAAAAATTGCTTCAACCGGTCATACCAAGCCCTAGGGGCTTGCTTCAACCCGTATAAAGCTTTTTGCAATTTAAAAATGTGCCGAGGAAACTTGGGGTTCTCAAAACTGGGGGCTGCCTAACATACACTTCCTCCTCTATATACCCGTTCAGAAAAGCACTCATGACGTCCATTTGAAAAAGCTTAATACCCTTTGAAGCAGCAAAAGCTAAAAGAATGTGAATGGACTCAAGTCGGGCAACAGGGGCGAAAGTTTCTTCAAAATCAATACCTTCCTTCTGGCAAAAACCCTGGGCAACTAGTCGATCTTTGTTGCGCACCACAACCCCATCTTCACCTTCTTGTTCTTGAAGACCCACTTGGTGCCTATGGGGTTGCATCCTGGTGGCGGCTCAACTAGTGTCCAAACCCGATTACGGACAAAATTCTCAAGATCTTCTTGCATGGCATTAATCCAATTCAAGTCAGAAAGAGCATGAGAAATGTCTCTGCGCTCAAAAGATGCAACAAAAGCAGATTCAGCAAACACAGCAAGAGAGGTACCAGATGAACGCAAAGTTCTTTCAGTCAAATCACCGATGATGAGCTCTGAGGGGTGATCACGCTGAACTGCTCGAGATCCCTGGTGATCTGAAGTCACCTCACCGGAGTCAGCAGCTGGCACCTCTGGACTTGACTGAGGGGGCTCGGTCGAAGTGGAAGAAGTGATCAGAGGTCTGCCCTCGTCCTCAGTCAAAGTCTTAGAAGGTGTGGGCTCTGCAGGAGGTGCAGAAGGCCCACCCTCATCAGCAGCTGGAGTATCCTCATCTTCCTTAGAGATGGACTCTCCGAGCTCATCATCACCAAAAAGCTCAAAATAAGGAGTTAAAGAAGGCAAGGATTCATCAAAAGAAAACTCACAAGTCTTAACAAGCTGCTGGGAGTCGAGGTTCCAAACACAGAAACCTCGAGAATGTAAAGCGTAGCCAAGAAAAACTCCGTCCCAGCAACGAGACTCAAACTTGTCCAAATGCCCTCCCTTCTTGAGGACAAAGCACTTGTAGCCAAACGCTCGCAAGTGGCTCACCTTGGGTTGTCTGCCAAACTGCAACTCATATGAAGTCTTACCTAAGTAAGCTCGAAGAAAAATGCGGTTGGCCAGATAGAAAGCCATGTTCATGGCTTCAGCCCAAAAATGCCTAGGAGTCATGTGCTCATCGAGCATCGTCCTGGCCATCTCGACTAGCGTGCGGTTCTTTTGTTCCACAACGTCGTTCTGTGGGGGAGTGTAAGGAGCAGAAAACTGAAGGTCAAGACCCTAATCACTACAGAAGCTGATGAACTGAGAGTTCTTGAACTCAGAACCGTTGTCGGAGCGAATTGCTCGCATCCGACCATTGTTCTCATTCTTCAGCTTCAAAATCAGGTCATGAACAAAAAGAAAAGTCTCATCCTTAGACTCCAAAAAGAAAACCCACGAGAATCGAGAAAAGTCGTCAACAATGACAAGCGCGTACCACTTCCCACCGACTGAGCGTACCTGAGCTGGACCGACAGTGTCCAAATGTAACAGCTCGCACGGATACGAAGTCATCACCTGAGTCACAGGCGTGTGAGAAGCGGCAACCATTTTCCCATGACGACAGGGATGGCAAATTAGATCTTTTTCCATTTTAAGCTTGGGCAATCCTCGGATGAGGTCCATAGAGCTTAACCTGACTAGCAGATCAAAACTCAAATGACCTAGCCTCCTATGCCACTTCCAGAGCTCAGAAGAAGATCCAGATATCAAACAGCGAGAAGGGCCAAAAGAACTAGAGAAGTCAATTCGAAAAACTTTACCGAATGGTAAGTGTTGGCGTAAAAGATTACGCTAACAGGTTTCTGAAGATTAGAAACTAACAAACGAAGCGTTTGCGAAGTAAACTATTCCAAGCCTCCGAAAGGATAATAGTTTAAAATAGTTAGAATGTGTGTATTGAATAACTTGTATTCGGTCCGTATTACAGGATAAAACGGGGGGTATTTATAGGTCCAAACATGAAGGAAAAGACCCTTTTACCCCTCTATTACAACCGACATAGTGGAAACTATTTGGTACCCTTTATAGGGCTAAAATGGTAAAAGACTAACCTAATGAGAAAGAAGATAAGTCTTCCATCTTAGCTGGCAAAGAAGCTCTCGGAAGAGTCCAAGTTCGAAGATATACTCCGAACTAGAGTCTGTCATCATACTTCGAACTTGATTCAATGTATCTCCGGAGATACATGCTGGAAACCTTTGATTCAATCGCCTGCCTTTGTCCTGTTACTGCAATAACCCTGAGGATGGAATATTTTCCCCCAATAGTAGCCCCTCGAATACGCTTCTCCGTTAAATCTGTAATGTTAGAAGAGCAGTATACGCAAGAAAAATAATCATGCGTAGGGGTTAGCAGAATTAATCCATTTCCGAAATACGTGGAAATGTAAAACTTCGAATCAGCTTCCAAGAAAATTATATTCGAACTATCTTAGAATTAACTAGAGAAGCCCGAAAGCCTTTTTAGACTTGGAAGAAATAGCCGTTGGCTTTTTCCTTCTAACGGAAGTTACGCGAAGCGTTAACTCCGCAACAAAGTAACAGTTAAGAATGCGAAACGGCAAATGCAAACGGTAAAAAATCGTGGTCTATGCTATAAATAGAGGACCCAGACCCTTCTCGAGTACCTTTCCACCGCTTTCGTGCAACAAACCATCAGACAAACCCTAGCCTTCGTTTTTCTTCTGAAGCAACCCATGCGATCCCATGGCGAAAACTAGTTTCAAGGTTCCTGGAGCGGCTTCAGCCTTGGCTCGGCAGCAGGCTGCGGCAGCAGCAGCGGCTGCGACATCGGCGACGGCAACTCCGACACCAGCAATGGCAGCAATGGCGGTGGCGGGGAGAAATCCCCAAAATGTTGGCTCTCATGACCTCTTCCCGGCGTCGACAAAGTACACGGATCAGTCCTATCAATTGGGGCCCTCAACCTGCAAGAGGGAATCGCTCACGGCTGCAATAGAAGGCAAAATCAGTTCTGGGATCATGATTCGCAAACCTAGGAAAGAAGTCATTCCGTCGCCAAGGCCCGGAGAAGTGGTTGTCTTCGAAGCTAGCTTAGGGCTTCCGGCAGTTGACTTCTTGGCCGAGGTATTGGATTTTTTCCACGTTACTCTCCTCAGCTCTCTCCGAATGCAGTAGCATGTCTTGCCATCTTCGAATGGGCGTTGCGAGCCGAAGGTTGTGAAGGAAGGGCTGAGATCTTCGCAGCACTGCACAGAGCTTCGTGCCAACCAAAGACCTTCGTAGGCCCCGGAGGTGAAAAGATGGTGGTGGCCTTCAGAAGCATCAACTTCAGGCTTCGAGACGAGTATGCTCTTCGGTTTCCCGCCAAGGCCATCAATGCCAGATGGTACACAGACTGGATTTTGAAGTGGTTTTATGCCAAAGTTGGGGCGAGCAGCCGTCTAGCTGGACCCTTGCAAGATATCAACTTCCGAAAGGAAGCTCTTGTGCATCCGGATCCGGGCCAGCTCGAAGCTCGCCTCAGCCTGCTCCAAAAAATTAGTCGTCGCATGAGCATGCGGGACTTAGCAGAAGAATTTCTTGGGCTTCAGATCCCTCCTCTGATGGCCAACTTTGAAAACAACATATGTCATGTATATTCATTCGAAGAAATAACCAACTTAACTCATTTTTCAGCCTCTTCAGCCCCTATAACTTCGGAGCAGATTGTACGAGCTTCGGAGAAGATTCTGGGCGTCCCAACTCTGACCGAGAAGGAATGGAGGATTAAATTGGTTGGTACTTGGGAACGGTCCAACCGAGTATGGGGGCTACTCGAAGTTGTTCCGCCCCCTCTTGTGGATTGGGTGCCTTCGGAGAAAGGGCCCAAAAAGAGAAAAGCTAAAGTTGGAGCCTCGAGCTCTGCCAAGACTCCACTGAAGAAGGTAGCTCGAAAGCCAAGAGTTGTTGCGCCTTCAAGCCCAAGAGCTTCGGTCTCCGATTCCTTGGAGGATGAAGGTAGGATGCTTGTTGACCTGATCGACGAGGATGCAGCCCAAACTGATGCAAATATTAATGATGCTGCGAGCGTGCTGGAGTCTCAAGACAACCTTGAGCAAGTGAGGACTCCGGCTGCTCAAGAAAATTTACCGCAAGACGGAGCCATTGTGAACGAAGGCGAAGTCGAAGTTGCTGTAGAATCAACTTCGATTCTGGGTGAAGTAACAACGGCCGTTCCCGAAGATGCTCCAACAGTCGAAGATTTGACTGTAGACTCCGACGAAGACTTTGGAGTAGCCTTTGACCCGCCAAGCAGTCCAATGCTCACCCGTCGACAAGACGTCGGAGGTAAACTTCACATAATTCTTTTGTTCTTTTTTCCTATGAAATTATACAATGTATAATACCTTTAATTCAACAGGATCTGCTCCCATGGAAGAAGTCCATCCCGAAGATATGATTCCTGGGCCTTTGACAACTTCGGAGCCAATTCCAGGAGTCACTCAAATGGGACCTAGGAAAGGCAAAGGCAAGATGGACCACCTCCCTGCTCCGAGCTCAGGATCAACTCCGTCTGAATCAACAGACGAAAGCTAATCTATGGAGGGGTCAGTCTGCCGGAGCTACAAATGATACGGCTTAGCACTCTGGGCCTTCACCAAACGAAGATGACCAGCAGGCCTTGAGTATGCTCCCTCTTTTAGCTCCTTTCTTGGAGCGAAGAACTGGGCTCCGGACTTTGCTCGAGCCTTTGGATCGAGCTAGCCACGAAGTCGGGGAGACGGACTTGGTGGCCATCTTGAGCGAGGCGGAGAGTTCGGAGCTTAACGCTGCCCTAGAGCGTGCAGCGTACCAGGTACGAAGTATCTGCAAAACAAAATTAAACTTATATACAAATAATTTCTCACCATGGTTTTTTCTCTTCGCAGCAAATAGTCTTGGCCCGAGCTGTGAACATTTCAAATGAACGTGGAAGCCTTCGCCTTCGAGAGGAAAATACAACTCTTCAGCGAAATCTTACTATCTCCGAAGATCGAGTTTCCCACTTAGACAACATGGTTTCAGCGGAGCGCAGGGCCAGACAAAGCTTGGAAACTGCGAACAAGGAGCTCGAAGCAGAACAAATTATGCTTCGGGCAGAAATAGAAAAGATGCGGGCAGAGCATGCCATGGCGGGAGCTGAGCTTGTCAGGCTCTGGGAAGAAAAAGCAAAAGCCACCGAGGAAGCTAGCCACCTACTCAACCAAAAAAATTCTTTAGCTACGGAGGCAACTAGGCTCTCTAGAGTGGTAGGAGAATTAACATCGGCGAAGGATGCCCTAATCGAAGATAAGCTGAAGTCGGAGAAGGTAGCTGTGGAGGTCATGAACCAACTACTAGGTGTTCTAGAGTACTTTGGTACTACTAGGACACTTCTTTCAGATGACAACATCCCCCTGCTACGACGACTGAAGAGGATCCAAGGAGCAGCGAAGCAAATGAAGACAGCAGGCATTCGGTATGGAGAAATCTCCGGACAAGTGGCTGCTATTGGCATACTTCGTTACTACGAAGATCTGGGCATATCAATAACTTCGAACATAGGGGCAGCTCCCATCACCTTTGACGACAATCAGCTTCTTACTCCTTCCGAAGGTGTGGCCGCTGCTTGGCAAGCCTTCCAAACTTCATGGAGAGCCGAAGGTCGCTCTGCGATCAAGGCTTGGATTGATGAAGGGCAACACCAGAAGCAAGCTCGGTCACAAGCTTCGAGCAGCCAACCTCCGCCAAACCCGCAGGTTTAGATTTATCTTAAGATCTTCGACTATGTAAAGCATCATGCTTTTGTACATTTATGAATGAAAATTTGCTTATCATGTTTTTAGGCTTTGCCTCATATGGAAGATGTCAAAGTGTTAGACGTTAACGAAGAACTCCGCCTACTATGGGCTACCTTTGATATTTTAAAACTTCACAAGCGCCCTCGATTTTTAGTTCCTCGGGATAGCTCCGGTGCGATTACACCCGAAGTAAGCAAAGACATACTGTCTTGTATTAAAGAGGAAGAAAAAGAAGTTAACTTGGAAACTTCATTTTCCGAAGACATTGTATGGTCCGAAGACGAAGATGAAGCTCAAGGTAAAAAGCCTGAAGAACTTGGAAGCTGGGAAAGGAGCCCCGAATGACTTCGAACTTGGGCCGAACTTCAACAAGAATAGAAAGACTTTAGAGCTTCGAAGGGAGGTAGGAGAGTTAAACGCAAAGTTGTTAGAACTCCCGGCTCTGGAGCTAGTCGTTCCAACCTTAGCTCTAGAGATCAAAGGGGTCTTCGATTCCTTCTTGGTATAGATACTGATTTTTCATGATGTAATCATATTTGTTCGAATAATAAATATCGATTTAAAATTGTCTCCCTATTTACCAGCCCCTCTTTGGGCGTAAGCAACTTCGAACTATGTTCAAAGATGGTTAGGCACAAAGAAAAACTTAGGAGTACAATTTTGGGGGTTCGGAGCCCCTCAGCAATTTAAAGATTGATTAAAATCTTATAAAATGTCTTCGACTATTTGTAGTCTGAAGATTGGTAACTTAGTACCTAAATGATTACATCACTTTGGACAACTTTCTGGACACTTTAGTGTCCTAAATGATTTGTCACTCTGGAGTTTTTTAACAGACATTCGAAGCTCATGGGCTCAAACTCTGTTTTGTTTTGGCCTCCTTCGGCTCTTTTTGCGAATTCTGTCAAACCAGTGGTTTGGAGTTCGCAGTGGTCTCCTTGGACTCTTTTTACGGATGCCTACAAGCCGGTGGCTTGGACTCCGCATCATTTGGTCTCCTTGGACTCTTTTTACGGATGTCTACCAGCCGGTGGCTTGGACCCCGCATTTTGTGGTCTCGGGCTCTTTTACGGATGCCTACAAGCCGGTGGCTTGGACTCTGGATTATTTCAGCCCACCGCGTCGGAAACTTCGGACCAGTGGTCCAAAGTCCGAAAATATGATTCAAATTAATGACACTTCCCTCTCGGTCAACTCCGCTATTCCAGTGCGTCCACTCGGAAGTGGGAAGTTTATGAGGGGTAGGCATTATCTGAACCATATGCTTTATTGATTCGGAAAGTGTTTACAAATGATTACAAGGAGCCCATATGCGAAGTATCGCTTTAGGTGCTCCGCATGCCATGTATGCACTAACTCTTCACCTTCCAAATTAGCTAACTTAAAAGACCCAGGACGCCCTGAGCGAACAACTAAGTATGGACCTTCCCATTTATTTCCTAATTTCCCTGGTGCTATGATACTTCGCAAAACGAGATGACTCGGCCTAAGTTCATTAATCTTGACCTTCAGGTCGAACCAAGTCTTCGTCTGCTGCTGATACTTTGACAAATTTGCCACAACTCGAAGTCTTGTCTCCTCTGTTAAATCCAGCGAAGATTGTCTTTCTCCTTCTATTTCCGGTTCGGTGCTGCAAAGTGATCCTCCTTTGAGCTTTGTTGGTGTCATAGCTTCATCTCCCAATAATAGTCTGAAAGGAGTGAAGCCGGTAGACCTTGTCTGAGTTGTCTGGATGGACCATAGGATCTTTGGGAGCTCTTCGGTCCACAATCCTTTTGCCAATCCTACTATTCTTCGATTCAGCCCTGACAAGATATTACCATTGGCTCTTTCAACACCTCCATTAGATTGAGGATATCTTACTGCAGCAAAACATAGTTGAATGCCTAGATCTTCACAGAATTTCCTGAAGGGTTCTGCATCAAACTGTGTTCCATTACCACTGTCAGCTGCCGAGGCACTTCGAACCAGCATATGATATTCTTCCAGAAAAAATTTTGAACATTATTCGAAGTTATAGCTGTTAGGGGCTCTGCTTCGACCCACTTTGAAAAGTATTGGATTGCTACCACTGCGAACTTCAAATTTCCTTTTGCTGCTGGGAAGGGACCAATAAGATCCATGCCCCATCTGGCCATGGGCCATACTAGGGCAATGACTTGAAGAGCTGTTGGTGGGCGATGACTTCTTCGTCCCATCCACTAACATCCTTGGCAAGTGCGGACCAAGCTCTCCGCATCAGCTACTATTGTAGGCCAATAAAGTCCCTGGCGAAGTGTTTTTCTTGCCAAAGCTCGAGGGGCCAGATGGCTACCGCAAAGTCCTTCATGAATTTCTCGAAGAATTTCTTGACCTTCGGCTTGAGATATACATCGGAGCAGAGAGGAACATACTTCGGCCTTGTATAAAATACCGTTAATTATGTGATAATTCCGAGTTCTAAGCTTTAACCTCGAAAGTTGTGGCCCTTCGGACATATTTGCTTCTTCTTGCAACAATTCCATGATTGAACTTCGCCAATCTGTACTTGGAATGCAAAGGACTTCCACAGCAGGAATTTGTGGCACCGAAGGTGTACTGAGTTCTTCATAAAAAGCTTCTTCGGGAATGTCCATAGCTTTGGCTGCAGCTTTTGCTAAGATGTCAGCTTGCATATTTTCTGCTCTAGGTATACTCCAAATGGAAATCCCTTTAAATGCTGCTTCGATCTTTCGGATTTCTTCCAAGTACTTTGCAAGCTGTGGATGCCGAACTTGGAAACTCTTGTCTACGTGCTCTGCTACAATCTGAGAATCTGTTTTAATAACAACTCTTGCAGCCCGTAGAGAACATGCCTTTCGAAGTCCCAATAAAATTCCCTCGTACTCCGCTGTATTATTGGTAGACTTAAAGTTAAGTCTTGCGGAGTACAGTGCCTTTTGCCCTGAAGGCGAAATTATCACAGCTCCGACACCTGCTCTAGATGCTTGGAAAGCTCCATCAGAATAAATAGTCCAAATCCCTTCACTTGGCTTTTCCAGAGCCCATGCTGCAGGGGGGTCCATTCTGCCACGAAGTTTGCCAACACTTGTGACTTAATTGTTGTTCTTGCCACAAAGAATATGTCGAAGGGTGCTAACTCAACAGCCCACTTCCCAACTCTTCCATTGGAATCCTTACTTCGGAGCATATCCCCCAAAGGATATGAAGTTGGTACAATTACATTATGTGCCAAAAAATAATGCCTTAGCTTCCTCGAAGCCATTATCAGAGCATAAGTGAATTTCTCAAGCTCGGAATATCTTGTTTTTGCTCCGGACAATGCTTCGGACACAAAATAAACTGGATTTTGTACCAACTTCCCGTTGAAATCAACCTCTCCGACAAGGACTGAACTAACAGCAGAGCTAGTAGCTGCAAGGTAGAGGAGTAGGGTTTTGTCCGCAACAGGCACCGTGAGTGTAGCAAGGTTACTGAGATAATTCTTAATATCTTCGAAGCTCTTTTGACACTCCGGTGTCCATGCAAAATCTTCGGACCCTTTCAATGCTTTGAAAATGGGCAAACTTCTCTCCGCAGACCTTGCCAGGAATCTGCTAAGTGCTGCAAGATGACCGGTCAGCTTTTGCACTTGCTTTAAATTCTCTGGGGGAGCCATCCTCTGCAACGCAAATATCTGAGTGGGGCTAGCTTCGATCCCTCTGCTTGAAACTAGGTACCCTAACAATTTTCTAGCATGCGCCCTGAAGATACATTTTTCGGGGTTGAGACGGATCCCACATGCCCGAAGGCTATTGAATGTTTCTGCTAAGTCTAGGCTATGTTGGTGCTTTAAAGCACTCTTTATTACAATATCATCCATATAGGCCTCTACATTACGACCTAATTGATGACCTAGAGCCTTAGCAATTAACCTCGAAAAGGTAGCCCCGGCATTTCTTAAGCCAAAGGGCATTCTTACATAACAAAAGACTCCTGAAGGAGTTACGAAGCTTGTCTTGATTTCATCTTCGCACTTTAACCAGATTTGATGATAGCTGGAATACGCGTCGAGGAAGCTTAATAACTCCGAATCGGCAGTGGAGTCGACCAATTGATCAATTCGCGGCATGGGGTAGGGGTCGCGGGGGCATGCTTTATTCAGGGATGTAAAATCAATACACATGCGCCACTTCCCGGAAGATTTCTTCCTAACGAAGACTAGGTTGGCTAACCACTCCGTATGAGCCACTTCTCTGATAATCCCAGCCTTCAGTAACTTTTCAACTTCGTCTTTAGCAAGGATAGCTCTCGCCGTAGACAACTTCCGGAGTCCTTGCCGAACAGGCCGAGCCTTCGGGTTCACAAGTAAACTGTGTTCAATAATGTCCCGACTGTCTCCGGTGAAGTCTTCATCAGACCAAGCAAAGACATCTAAATTCTCCTCAACTATTTTCTCTAAGGAAGTAGCAACTTCTGGAGGCAAGTCTTTACCAAATTGAAATGAATATTCCTTGCCATCTTTGACAATAACCTTCATTGCAATCTCTCCTTCGGGACTTGGTCTTGGGAAGGATTTCTTCGAAGATTCGCTAGGAGCAGAAAAATTTTCCGGATTATCTTGCACACTGTTCACCTGTCTCAGGTCAAGAGGAGGGCCATGACCATACTCCGCTCTTCACGCAATGGCCTGATCTCCGAAAACAGTGAGCACTCCCGCTTGTGTGGGCATCTTCATATATAAGTAATTATGATGCGCCACAGCTCCGAATTGATTTAACATGCCTCTTCCAAAGATGACATTGTATGCATATGGAGCATCCACAACATCGAAGATCACTTCCTCTGTCCTGGCCAGTGGCCCCTCTCCGAAAGTAACTTCCAGGCCAATTTGGCCGAGGGCATCAAGAGGGGATCCTGCAAAGCCTTGCAAAGGACGGGCTGCTGGGAGAAGATGCTTTCTGGAGATGCAGAGTTGATCAAAAGCTTGGTCAAAAATAATATCTACCGAACTCCCTCCGTCAATTAGCACTCTCCGAACCTCAGTTCCTGCTATGTCGGCAGTGATGACAAGTGGGTCTGCATGTGGAAATTTAACACCAACTGCATCATATGCGGAAAAAGAAATTGGCACATGGGACCATTCGGGCATAGCAGCTGCAGACGAAGAGGTTCCAATATGGCCCACTTCTCTCACATATTCTCTTCTCTGCCTCTTCGATATACTTCCGAGGGTCCCTCCTACGGAGATGGGGAGGACTACTCTTTTTCCTCGATCTTGCCCCTCTTCTTGTTTCGGAGGTGGCATAACATTGACCACCGGAGGCCGTCTTGTAGGGTCGAAGTTCTCTATTCGTGCCACAGCCTGTAAAGGCACCGAACGCACTTCAGCCGGAAATCGGTCAGTACTACCTCGACCCGAAGTTCTTTCCAAATACTCTCCTCTCAAAGCAAGTATAGACTTGCACGCATCAGTTGCGTGACTCCAATTTTCACCATGGATACAGCAGAAAAAGGCCTGGGCTTTGCCAGCTGGTTTCCCTGGCGGCCTCCAGCCACTGGTCTTGCTTCCTGAAGGTTGCGGAGCCCTTTGGGCACACTTCTGTGGGGGTGCAATGTTCAGAACTTCTGAACGAGGATGCTTTTGCCCCCGATGCCTGTCATGCTGAGCTTCGAAGCTAGGCCCTTGCGGCTGTGCTGAAGTTTTCACTTCCAATTTAACTTCTTGCAGTATCGACGGGGTTGCAACAGTTCTCCGAAGCCATCCCTCTTCTGACCTTGCATACTCTTCAAAATAAGACATCAACTGAGAAACAGAAGATATACTTTTCTGGTGAAGTCTATCAAGGAGGCTTGGATGAATAACTCCCTCTCGAGCTGCATCAACTACAGAAGACTTAGTTAACCCTCGAATTTGCGACTTCGTATGAGCGAAGCGCTTGAAATATTGTCTTAAGGTCTCTCCAGGGAGCTGTTTCACCTGGAAAAGACTTCCTGTTGACATTGGGGGTACGAAGGTACCCTGAAAGTTACTCACGAACTTCTTCTTCAACTGCCCCCATGAAATGATTGATCCTGGCTTCAGAGACCAGAACCACCGCAATGCCACTCCTTGAAGAGCTAGGGGGAAACATTTTGCCATAGTGTCCCGCACTCCTCCACTGGCTTCAATTGCTAAAGCATAAGAACGGACGAATTCTCCAGGATCTTCATCTCCGGCATACTTGCAAAAGGTTCGAGGTTTTGAACTTAGGGTCGAAGCATACTTTCTGTAACTCAGGATGCAGCGGAGACTCGGTGTCGAAGGAAGCGTTCTCCGGGGCTTCAGGATAAATAAGTTCGTCGTCTTCGGGCACTTCGGGGAAGACTGGGGTGGCCTGAGAATGAAGCCTATCTGCGGCTTCTTGCCGCCACCTTGCTACTTCAGCTTGGAGACTGGCCATTTGAGCGGCCATATCACCAAGACCGTCTTCATCTCCTCCGGAAGGATCTTCCGGGTCTTGAGAACTGTAGGGATCGGTTCGAAGTGGAACTTGAGGTGGAAGAGGGACTCCGGCTGGCCGAAGTATAGATGGAGTTGGCGGTGGAACTCCGTATGTTCGAGGAAGGGGAATCCCTTCCGGAGTTTGAGGTGGAGGAAACGTCAAAGGTCCTCCGACCTCAAATGTGTCTGAAGATCTTGCTCCGGAGGTCCGAGGGGACCTCCGAACAGGATTACCACCTGCACTCCGCTTAGGAGGCATGGTTTGAGAACTTGGTAGAGAACGAAGTTTTTTGGACTAGTTTCCCCACGGACGGCGCCAACTGTTGGCGTAAAAGATTACGCTAACAGGTTTCTGAAGATTAGAAACTAACAAACGAAGCGTTTGCGAAGTAAACTATTCCAAGCCTCCGAAAGGATAATAGCTTAAAATAGTTCAAAAGTGTGTATTGAATAACTTGTATTCGGTTCGTATTACAGGGTAAAACGGGGGGTATTTATAGGCCCAAACATTAAGGAAAAGACCCTTTTACCCCTCTATTACAACCGACATAGTGGAAACTATTCGGTACCCTTAATAGGGCTAAAATGGTAAAAGACTAACCTAATGAGAAAGAAGATAAGTCTTCCATCTTAGCTGGCAAAGAAACTCTCGGAAGAGTCCAAGTTCAAAGATATACTCTGAACTAGAGTCCGTCATCATACTTCGAACTTGATTCAATGTATCTCCGGAGATACATGCTGGAAACCTTTGATTCAATCGCCTGCCTTTGTCCTGTTACTGCAATAACCCTGAGGATGGAATATTTTCCCCCAACAGTAAGATCTTGCAAATCAAAGACCCTCTAGAATCAAACACAGAAGAATTGCCCTTCTTAAAATGCACTTCCAAACCATCCTCAAGAAGTTGCGAGACAGAAATCAAGTTAAAGTTCAAATTTTTAACCAAGGCAACATTCTTCAAAGAGAAATGGTCTGAAATGTGAATTGAGCCGATGCCACTTACTTTCCCTTGTCCACTGTTCCCGAATGTGATGTACTCTTTGGAGCTCGGGGGAGTGAGACTGGAGAACCATCTGCGATGTCCCATCATGTGGCGATAGCATCTTGAGTCCATGATCCAAACGTCCTCCAGTCCGCGATCCTACACAATCAGTGGATGTAAGGGGGAGCAAATGGTCCGGCACCAGGTTTAGCGAAAGAACTAAACCAGTGTCGAGCCATCTGCTCAAAAGACAGAAAGCAGAAATCACCTGAAGAGTTTGGACCAAAACGCGGCTCAAAGCGTGGTCCTCTGTTCTGCCTAAAACCTCGTCCACGAGGTCCAGGACCGTAGCCAAAATGGCTTGGAGCTCTACCAGAACGAACACCACCAACTGGAGCACGGGCATGGAAGTCGTCTCCCCTACCACCACCTACACGATGCGGCCTGGCCTCCAGCCTCTCCCCGCGTCGAGGAACACGCAGTCTACCACCCTGTTGGTAGAACTGCTCCTGACCATCACGAGCACGCTCTGCTCTCTCAACCCGCTTCCTCCTGAAGCAAAACTCCGCAAGATGCCCTTCTCTCTGACAATACTCACAATGGTAGGTGGGCTTCTTGGGATGTGGTTGAGGCTTGGGGTTCTTGGGCTTAGTGGTTTTGGGTGTTGTCTTCTTGGGTTGAGAGGGTCTAGGAACAGAGTCAAGAGAAGTGTGGAGGTGTTTGGGCTTTGGAACCCAGATGGGCTTCTTGGGTGGAGCTTTGGGTTGTTCATGGATCATTCCATCCTTGGGATGACTAGCCTGGGAAGACTCAGTGGAGTGAGTCTTGGGGTACCTCTGCTCTAGAGTCATTTTACTCCACTCCACTGCCCGGCTAATGGCACTCTCAAAGTCAGCCATGGTGTAGGTGTAACCTACCCCAAACCCATCCTGCCTCTTAAACTGCTGGATCATCATGCCGAGCTGTGGCTCTCTGGCACTGATCCAACTCAGGATAGAACGGAGGTAAAAGTTCTCATTCTGAGAATCAGCTAGCTCTTCTCTCAAGGAAGCTAGAACCTCCACCTAAGACAAGCAGGTCTCACACTCGCTATCTACCTAGATAGACTTCTCGGCATTCAGCTTGATCAATTCCATTCTAAGAGACAAACAGTTCTCACAGACAATGGGTGGAACTGACAGTGTCTCAAGCTCTAGCCTAGTCTGTGCCAGCTCAGCTCTCACTCTCTCCAAATCCCCCAAATGCTCATCGCCCTTTGCTTTCAGCTCAGCTAAGACAGCTAGATGAGATGGGCAATCAGCACAGGGTGCGACGACAGTGGCTTGAGCATCTTTCAGCTCCAGCTGAGCGCTTTCAATCTCAGTGGCCAAAGCGTCCCTCTCATCAACCCTTTTTGTGTACCTGGACTTCAGAGTCGACAGGTCACACAGAAGCACCTCACACTTCGGGCACTCACTGCTATCACCCAAGCAAGGTGAAGAAGAATGACTCTCAATTCTTCCGTTGGCCACGGCAAGCTCACTCTCTAACTCATCTATCCTCTTCTTAGCTCCCCTAAGTAGTTTTTCCCGATATTTTAATTCCTGACGATTGCTTTCAAGTAAATCAATGATTTCGCGTTCATAAGATGATACCTTTTCGTTGTCGTCATCATCGGAGTCATCGGAGGAGCTCTTCTCTTCCTTATCCCCAAGAGTCATTGAGCAGAAGCTCTTGCGGGATCTTTGGCACTGATGTGAGCGGCCCTTCGGTCTGTCCCCGAAAGCCATGAAGCAAAGACCCGCCAGATCGTTCTTGTCCTTCCCCTTCCTGATGACGATCTCATCGCTTGAGCTCGATGAAGAGGAAGAAGACGTGGACTGCTTGGAGTAGCTCTTCTTCATCTCGGTGAAGAAGGCCTTGTCGCGCTTCTTGTTCTCTCGCCGGTAGTCCTTCAGGGCCTTTCTGAAGAATCTGGTCTTTGGCTTGCCCTTGTTGAAGGAGGAGCTGTCGTGCTTGCCGGAGTCGTGGAAGCCACCACCGGTGCCCTTCTTGTGTCCATTTCGGTTGGGGCAGTCGGCGATGAAGTGTCCTGGGTCACCACACTCAAAGCACCTAGATTTTGTGTCGTGTCATTTGAACATTCTTTTGTCATAAACACGACGCACCCGGTTGTTAAAAAGACACAAATCATCATCTCCCAAAGACTCAAGCTGGTCCTCGGTGATAGATATCAAAGAGAACCCAGCACAGCTCATAGAAGAAGGATCAACAGAAGGTGTAGCAAGAGCTAGAGACTTTGATCCAGATCCAGTGAGATTTGATCTCAACTGGATATCAACCTCGGTGGCCTTCAGCTTGCTAAACAACTCAGAAATGGTCAAGGTATCATAAGATGTGCTCTCAATGATAGAGGATACCTTGATCTCCTAGATCTTTGGGTCCAAGGTATGGAGAACCTTGAGCGCCTACTCATGATCTGAGACTAACTGAGCACCCTCAGCCTTGTTGTCCCGAAGCTTGTTTATGATCGATTGAAAATGACCAAATAACGCTTCAACAGATTCACCCAGCTTTTGTGTGAAATTTTCATATTCACGCCGGTAGGTCTGATAGAGCCGAGCCTCGACCTGGCTGTTCCCTCATGGTGTGCCTTGAGGGTAGCCCAGATCTCTCTCGTAGTGGAGAGATGACTCACACGCTCAAACTCAGTGGGACCTAAACCAGAAAACAAGATGTTCACAGCCTTACTATTTCTCAGATGCTGGGCAATGATACCTGGAGTACCATGCTCTGCAACTGGCAATATAACAAACGTGGTGTGAACGCAAATGTCCCAGATGTCCGAGCCTTGGCTCATAAGATAGGCTCGCATGCGAGTCTTCCAATACCTTACAAGGAGACGTCATGATCACTACTGGGGTTTAGAACCGGTTAAGGTATGGAAAAACCCTAACCAGGCTCTGATACCACTTGTAGGACCGAAAGTAGCGACCAGAGGGGGGTGAATGGGCGCCTAAAAATTCTTTCGAATCTATGGCCTGCTCCCAATACCCAACGCACCTCAAAAGACTAAGCAGCAGAGTGTGAACAGAAAGCCTAAGTCTAAAAGAATCTAGCCTAGAAACAACCGGTGTCAAAACAGAGAAACACCAATACAGTGTTAATAGGCAGATAACAAAATATTCAAGACATGGTAGATCAAACTTCTCAGTAAAATAATCTAAGTACACATGGAATGGGATGAGAAGTTACTGTTCAAAATCTGTCTCCTGTTCGAAACTTGGTGAAGCCTGCTTCGCAGTGTCAAAGCCTGCTTCGCAGTCCCTTGTCGAAGTCTAGCGAAGGTTGTCATTGAAGTGACGAAGGTTTGTTGAGTCTAGCCTAGTTCGAGTGTGGCAGAGAGCGAAGTATGCTTTGAAGCGAAGTATGAAAGTATCGAAGCTTGCTTCGAACAGTGTACTTCGAAGCCTAAAACTTTGAAGAGAAAGCTTCGAACAAAGTTCACGGAGAAGCAATCTTCGAAAGAGAAGCGAAGTCCAACACACGGCAGCAAGACCAAATCGAAGCCTACACTCTATCTTTGAAACTAGCTTGATCAAGGTATGACTACCAGCATGGTAACCTTCGAACCAAAGACTAACTTCGAATGACAAGCTCTGAACCCACAAACTGTGACCCTCGAAAAGGACAGCAGCAGAAGGATCTCAGAAAACACACTTAGAGCAAAGTCTACCAGAGAGACATGCTTCGAGGCTAACTTCGAAGCTTGTCGAAGTATGCTTCGCAAAAGTACTGAAGTATGCTACAACAAAACCTTAGAACAGAGCACACTTCGAAGCAAGATTTATCGCTCGAGTTCGGAGTCAAAAGTTCTAGCGAAGCCTTCGAAGATGTCAGGTCGAAGCCTGCCTCACGGAGCTGAGGGACTTCAAACAGAGAAGGGGGCTTCGCCAAAAACAGACAGAAAAAGGACTTGGTCATGTCTACTCGATCAAAAAGCTACACAGGAAAAGGCAAGGCTAGAGTACTAGTGTACTGTTGCTACAGGGAGTAGGTACTACTTGCTACAAGCAAGAACTAGTACTCCTCACGTGAAGAACAGAAGCAACAGAGAAGAATGATTTTCTCATGAATAAAATAGCTGCACGCAAACCGACAATACAGAGCTTCACACGAAATGCTGCACACCAAAACCGCAGGAACAAAAAAACTTCCAAAACAATGAGGAATCAAGATGAACTCACAAAGAACAGAAGGAAGCTTCCTGGCGGCGCACGCATGAACAGGAGAGAGAACACAGGAAACAAAATGACCCAATAGATTAAAAAGTAAATTCTAGAAGGGTGCCCTAACCCGAGGGATTGGGGCCCTATTTATAGGCTGCCCAATAGCTAGGAATATTCCACCAGCCCCTTAGGGTTTTTTACAGACGCTGAAATAAAGGAAAAGACTAAACTGTCCTTAGGATATTTTTACAGACTTGACTGACTGACTGTGGGCCTAGGGACAAAAAAGTAAACTCCTGTTTACAGATGACTTATCCGGAAGCTAAGCTTTCGTAGCGACTACGGCTTCTCTTCTGGACAGTCCTATACAAGATCAGCGGTCGTCAGTTTTGCGCCGAAACTGACAAAGCCTCCACTGACTTTGCACCAGGTACCCGGATTGGGCCGGCCTAATTCCGCAGCTCTCTCAGCCCGGCAATCACTCACCGCCCGTGTACTTGAGTCATTCCTGGTCAACAGCCCAGTGGGTCTTCTGCTGCTCCTGGCCCATGTACCCGGATTGGGCCAGCCCGACTTCGCGGCCCCTCTGCCCGACAGTCGCTCGCTGCCCGTGTACCTGAGTCACACGTGGCCCATGACGCAGCAGATCTCCTCTCTTCTTCTGTCCTCTTTTACTATCGTTGACAATGACTCATCACATCTAGAGCCATGAGGCCCACGCTATTCAGCATGACTCCTCATCGGTTTGGTGGTATCATTTGTGTCGAGGCTCACGTCTCTAGTATGTTCTAGCCTAGGACCAGCACAGTACCGACTTTGAATGATTATTCAACTTACATTGACTAATGTGGTTCTAGTTTTTCCTTTGTTGGTATCTTTGCCCACCTATAGCTCCACATACTCGGCTATTACTCTATAAGACGAGCAACAAAGCATTGATACACCTTTCTCCTGAAGTTGTTTGTGTTTGCGGGTGCCATCACCTCTTGTCTTGCTTGGTAAGAACTTGTAAGAGCTTGGTAAAAAGCTTGAGTGTGTGTGACCTTTTAGCCTCCATAACCTAGTAGTTGATAGGAATGTGCATATTCTTGTGTATGTTTCTTGTTCACTACTAATCTTGATAGGATTGTGCAAAGAGATAAATGATGATCATGCTCAGCTGCGACTTCATGGTCAGATTTGCCACAACATGGAGAGTGCTCAACATGAAGGATGTGATATATTGAAATATTATCTAGCGAAGGTAGAATCATCTCTACCTTTATTTGATGGTAAGTTTGATTCTGAAGCGTATGTCAATTGGGAGCTAGCAGTAGATAAAGAATTCGATAAATATGATTTTTGTAATGCTCAAATGATTAGGGCTGCTAGCAAAACATTTACCGGTGCTGCATCTTTTTGGTGGACATATACAGACAACAAACCTGAAACTTGGCATGAATGCAAAATTATGATGAGAAGGAGATTTGTGTTTTCTTATTACAAGCGTGCTCTTCGTGAGAAATTAGAAAAATTGAAACAAGCTAATAGAACTGTTAGAGAGTACTACCATGAATTTAAAATTTGCATCCTGTACAGTGGTTTAGAAGAATGCCATGAAAAAACAATGACTAGATTTTTGAAAGGGCTTAATTTATAAATACAAATTTTGCTGGATAATACCACATATAATCATTTAGGACACTTATTTTTGCTTGCTTGCAATGTTGAGAGTCGGATTTTGCGCGAGTGGTTGTGTAATGGTAGAAAGCAAGAGCAATGTGAATTATTTGATGATAAAGCTTCTGAATCTCCAATTTTGTTACGCAATGATGATATGAAATCAAAGAAGAAACAATCTCTTGTGCCTCCTATTACTAAAGTTTTGCAGGATATGCATAGCACAAGCCTAAATAAGGAAAACAAGACGGTTACTATGCTGATTCCATCACATGAGCAGGTAGATACCCCATTGGTTTTTGAGGCTGCTAAAGGTAATAATGAGATGAACCAAGGTGAGTATGCTTATTCTGAACCACATTTGTCCACTTATCATGCTAATTTAGTGCAAATAGTAATCGAACCTATTTCTAAAATTCCTTTGTCACAAGATGATTTTGATGTTGTTCCTTGTGGTAAAGAAGAGTTGTGCAATGCTTCACTTATATCCATGCCAGAACTATTGAATGAACATGTTAATGTTGAACCAGTAAGTGATTTGAAAAATGTCATTCATATTACTAGTGAAAACGAAGAACTTGAATTGATGCCTTCAATACATACTTGGGGCTATATTGAATTTGATGATCTTTGTGAACTTAGTGTTTTAAATGAGAAATTACTCACTAGAACTGACTTGCCATGTCCTACTCAAATAAGTTTTCATGTAATTGGCAAATACACTTGTTGGCGTAAAAGATTACGCTAACAGGTTTCTGTAGAAAAGAAACTAACAAACGAAGTGTTTGCGAAGCAAACTGTTCCAAGCCTCCGAAAGGATAATAGCTTAGAATAGTTCGAAAGTGTGTATTGATTCACTGGTAATCGGTCCTCATTACAGGGTAAAATGGGGGGTATTTATAGGCCTAAACATTAAGGAAAAGACCTATTTACCCCTCTATTACAACCGACATTAAGGAAACTATTCGGTTTCCTTAATAGGGCTAAAATGGTAAAAGACTAATCTAATAGGATAGAAGATAAGTCTTCCATCTTAGCTGGCAGAAAAGATCTTGAAGAGCTTTGGTTCGAAGACATACTTCGAACCAGTGCTTGTCTTCGGGCTTCGAACCAGGTTCCGAGCATCTTCGAAGAAGGTCTTCGGACAATCTTCGAACTAGTTGGCTATCTTTGTGCTGCTTCGGCAATAACCCCGAAGAGGAGATATTTTCCCCCAACAGTAGCCCCTCGAATACGCTTCTCCGTTTGACCTGTAATGTTAGGAGAGCAGTATACGGAAAGAAAAGATAACCAATCATAGGGGTTATTGATTTTTGTTTTATCTCCGAAATGCATGAAGATACGAACTTCGAATTGGTCATAAGGTAGTTACTTTTCGAACTATCTTAGAACCGATTCAGGAAGTTCGAAAGTCTTTTTAGACTTAGAAAATATAACCGTTAGTTTCTGTTTCTAACGGAGTTATAGGAGGCGTTATTTTCAGAGGAAAATAACAGACGGGAATGCGAAAGGGCAGAGCCCAAACGGTAACAAACAGAAAGTTTTAGGCTATAAATAAAGAACTCTGGAACTTACTCGATTACCTTTTCACCGCTTGCTCCCAGTCAAAAGTCTTTTGAGTTCTTGAGTTCTTGAGCCCTAACTTTCGAGTTCTTGAGCCCTAGTTCCCATTCTCTCAAGTTGATCCAGCAATTGCGATGGCGAAAACCAAAGGCTCTGCACCTCCTTCGACCTTGGCTCGTCAACAAGCGGCTGCGGCAGCGGCAGCGGCAACAGTGGCGGCAACGCCCTCGATGCAGGCGACAACTTCAATGGCGGCAAAGGGAAAAAATCCCCAAATCGCCGATGATCAAGGTCTGTGCCCTCCATCGACCAAATATCTGGACCAATCCTTTGAATTAGGACATTCAACCTGCAAAAGAGAGTCCCTGGCAATGGCAGTAGGAGGAAACATAGGTGCGGGAGTTATGATCCGAAAACCAGGGAAAGAAACAATCCCATCACCAAGATCCGGAGAAGTCGTAGTGTTCGAAGCTTTTTTCGAAGCAGGTTTGGGCCTTCCTGCTGTAGATTTCTTGGCTGAAGTCCTTGACTTATTTCATGTAACTCTCCCCCAGCTGTCTCCGAATGCTGTAGCTAGATTAGCTATCTTCGAGTGGGCTCTAAGAGCCGAAGGTTGTGAGGGGAGGGCCGAAATCTTCGCAGCATTGCATAGAGCAACTTGTCAGCCGAAGACCTTCGTAGGCTCCGGAGGTGAAAAAGTAGTGGTTGCCTTCGGAAGCATCAATTTCAGGCTTCGAGATGAATACGCTCTGCGATTCCCTGCTAAAGCCATCAATGCTAGATGGTATACTGATTGGGTGCTGAAATGGTTCTATGCCGAAGTCGGGGCAAGCAATCCTCTGGCTGGACCTCTTAAAGAAATCCAGTTCCGAAAAGAAGCTTTGGTGCGTCCCGACGAAGGCCAATTCGAAGCCCGTCTGAACTTGCTTGAAAAAGTTAGCCGAAGACTCAGTATGCGGGATTTGGCCGAAGAGTTCATTGGTCTTCAAATTCCTCCGTTGATGGCTGACTGGCCTATTATCTTCGAAGATGATTCCGAAGGTGGTCTTCGGAGATTTAACCTGACTTCAAGTCCTACAGGTAACTTCGAAAACAACATGCATTAAACATATTTACTTCGAAGAAAAACTGACTTGAATTATTTATTTTGCAGAATCTTCAGCCCCTGTTACTTCAGAGCAAATTGTAAGGGCTTCGGAGAAGATTTTGGGTGCTCCAACTCCGTCAGAAAAAGAATGGCGAATCAAATTAGTCGGAAGTTGGGAGCGTTTTAACAGAGTATGGGGAATGTTGGAGTTAACTCCGCCCCCTCTGATGGACTGGGTGCCTCAAGAGAAAAGACCCAAGAAGAGAGTAGCCGAAGCTGGAGCCTCCAGCTCCGTAAAGACTCCGACGAAGAAGGTGGCTCGGAAGCCGAAAAACCTCGCACCTTCGAGCTCAAGAGCTTCGGCTTCTAGCTCCAAAGAAGACGAAGGTATTTTATTAGTAAGATTAATTGATGAAGATGCAGTTCAACGAAATATTCACATTGAAGACACTGTAGGTATTCCGGAGCCTCAAGCCAACATCGAAGAAGTAAGAGCTCCGGATACCCAAGAAGAACAAATCGAAGCCCCTATGGGTGTAGATGAAGCTGAAGTGCCTGTGAACGTACCGGAGTCTGGAGATAATGCTGATCAACCAATGACTTCGGTAGTTCAAGAAGATACAACTCAAGCTGGAGTTTCTATGGACGAAGGTGGGGTCGAAGTCACTATGGCTTCGATTCCCGAAGAAGTAACGAGGACTCCCCAGGACTCCCCGTTCAGACTACACTTATGATCCTCCGATCAGCCCGATGCTCGATATTCCAGAGAATATCGAAGGTAAATTTTGCTTAATTCTTATCAATTTTTGCAAAATTATACAATGTGTAATATTTTTGGTTTTTCAGAGCCTCCTGTTGTCGAAGTATCCCTCGAAGATACAACTCTAAGACCTTCGACAACTTCGGGGCCGCAACCGGGAGTTGCTCTACCGGGGCCTGGAAGAGGAAAAAGACACATCGAGCCCCTCCCAGCTCAAGGATCGACTTCATCTGAGTCAACGGACGAAAGTGAATCGACTGAGGGGGGGCCATCTTCTGAAGTTCCAAGGGCCTCGGAAGAAACCTCCGGACCTTCGCTAAGCAGGGCTGACCAGAAAGCTTCAAAACTGCTTCCTCTCATAACTCCTTTTTTGGAGGAGAAAACCGGACTTGGGACTTTGGTTAAACCTTTGGGTGAAGCCAGTCGCCAAGTCGGGGAAACAGAACTGGTAGCCCGTTTAAGCAGAGTGAAGGGTTCGGAGCTTAACCTTGCTGTGGAAAGAGCAGCTTATCAGGTATAAAGCATCTTCGAACCAAATAATGAATTATATATGAATAATTTCTTATTCCAGTTTTTCTTTTTCTTAGCAAGCAGTCTTAGCCCGCGCTGCAGCTTTGTCGAATGAAAACGAAATTGCTCAACTTCGGGAAGAGAACGAAACTCTTCAAAGAAATCTTAACTTCTCCGAAGGTCGAGTATCTCAAATGGACAATGTGATAATAGCAGAGCGAAGAGCTAGGCAAAGCTTGGAGGCTGCAAAGAAAGAGCTCGAAGCAGAAAGAGTTGTGCTTCGAGCGGAGATTGAAAGACTGCGGACGGAGGATGCTGCGAAGGACTCCGCACTTGTAAGGCTACAAGAAGAGGCTGGCCAACTCCGAACTCAAAAGAATGCTTTGACTACGGAGAACGCTCGAATCTCCGGAGTTTTAGCTGAAACAACTTCGGCCAAGGATATGCTTATTGAAGAAAAGGTTAAGTCCGAGAAGGTGGCTTCGGAGGTCATCGAACAAATGTTAGGTGTCTTGGAGTACTTCGGTACTACTGGATCACTACCTTCGGATGACAATGTAACTCTGCTGCGCCGGCTAAAGAGGATCCAAGGAGCAGCGAAGCAAATGAAGACGGCAGGCATACGTTACGGAGAACTCTCCGGACAAGTGTCTGCCCTTGGAATACTTCGCTACTACGAGGATTTGGGCCGATCAATCACTCCGAGCGCACAGGGCTCCATCATCTTCGACGACGACCGACTTTTAAAACCTTCCGAAGGTGTAGCTGTTGCTTGGCGAGCCTTCCAGACTTCGTGGAGAGCCGAAGGTCGATCTGCGATCAAGGCTTGGATTGACGAAGGCCAACGCCAAAAGCAAGTTCGGAGCCAAGCTTCGAGCAGTCAGCCTCCTCCGAACCCGCAGGTTTAGGATTATTTAGGATTTTTTGATTATGTAAAGCTGATGCTTGTAAATATTTATCAATGAAAATCTTGTTTGTCATATTTTTAGGCTTTGCCTCTTATGGAAGATATCGAAGTGTTAGAGCTTAACAGCGAACTTCGCTCACTGTGGAACACCTTCGAACTTCTAAAGAGTTATAAACGTCCTCGATTCCTTATCCCTCGAGATGACTCCGGCGTTATTGCGCCCGAAGTAATCAAAGACATATTGTCTTATATTAAAGAGGAAGATAAAGAGAGCGACGCAAACACCTCGTCTTCTGAAGACACTAATTGGTCCGAAGACGAAGGTGAAGCCCAAAATAAAAGATCTGAAGATCTTAGAAGTTGGGAGAGAAGCCCCGAGCGGCTTCGAACTTGGGCCGAACTTCAACAAGAGCAGAAGGATTTTAGAGCTTCGAAGGGGAGGAAGAGAGTTAAACGTAAAGTTCTTAGAACTTCCGATGTTGGAACTAGTCGTTCCACCCCTAGCTCTCGGGACCGAAGAGGTCTCCGATTCCTTCTTGGTATAGATACCAATTTTTCATAATGTAATTTGTAAATACATTTGTTTTGATAATGAATGCCGATTTAAAATTGTCTCCATATTTACTAGCCCCTCTTTGGGTATAAGCAACTTCGAACTGTATTCGAAGATGGTTATGCGCAAAGAAAAAACTTCGGAGTACAATTTTTTGGGGGTTCGGAGCCCCTCTGTCATTTAAAGATCTTTTGAAATCTTATGAAATGTCTTCGACTATTTGTAGTCAGAAGAATGGTAACTTGGTACCTTTGTTTATTTCATGAAAGAAATCAATTGAGATAACTTCCAGGACACTTTAATGTCTTAAAAATTTTGTCACTTTGGACGCATATGAACAGTCATTCGAAGCTCATGGCTTAAATGCTGTTTTGCTTTAGCCACCTTCAGCTGTTTTTTGCAGAAATCTACCAGCCGGAGCTTGGATTTCGCAGAAATTGTAGCCACCTTCGGCTATTTTTGCAGAAGTCTACCAGCCGGAGCTTGGACTTCGCAGAATTTGGCCACTTGGGCTCTTTTTTGCAGAAGTCTACCAGCCGGAGCTTGGACTTCGCAGAATTTGGCCACCTTCGGCTCTTTTTTGCAGAAGTCTACCAGCCGGAGCTTGGACTTCGCAGAATTTGGCCACCTTCGGCTCTTTTTACGGAAGTCTACCAGCCGAAGCTTGGACTCCGTAGAATGTGGTATTGGCTCTTTTACGGATGCCTACAAGGTATCAGCTTGGGCTCCGGATGGATTTCAGCCACCACACCGGAGGCTTCGACTTTATAGGTACGAAGTCCGGAAATACAACCCAGCTTGATGACACTTCCCTCTCGATCGACTTCCGTCCCAGCGCGTCCGCTCGGGAAACTAGGAGTGTCAAGGGGAAGGCAAACCACAGGGTGTATGCTTTATTAATTTAGAGGTGATTACAAGCGGATTACAAGGAGCCTTTATGCGAAGTATCGCTTTAGGTGCTCCGCATGCCAAGTATGTGCTAACTCCTCACCTTCTAAATTAGCTAATTTAAATGAACCAGGGCGCCCCGAGCGGACGATTAGATATGGACCTTCCCATTTATTGCCTAACTTCCCTGGTGCTATAATGCTTCGTAGAACAAGATGACCCGGTCTTAACTCGCTGAGTTTAACCTTCGGGTCATACCAAGTCTTCGTCTGCTGATGATACTTTGATAAATTGGCTACAGCTCGAAGCCTTGTTTCTTCTGACAAATCTAACGAAGCTTGTCTTTCTTCTTCGATGTCTGGTTCGGTGCTGCGAAGTGATCCTCCTTTGAGCTCCGTTGGAGTCATAGCTTCATCTCCGAATAGTAGTCTGAACGGAGTAAAACCTGTGGACCTTGTTTGCGTAGTCCGAATGGACCACAGAATCTTCGGAAGTTCTTCGGTCCACAGTCCCTTTGACAACCCTACTATTCTTCGATTTAGCCCTGATAAGATATTTCCATTTGCTCGCTCAACGGCTCCATTCGACTGAGGATGTCTCACTGCAGCAAAACATAGTTGAATGCCTAGGTCTTCGCAAAACTTCCTGAAGGGTTCTGCGTCGAACTGTGTTCCATTATCAACTGTGAGATATCTAGGCACTCCGAACCGGCAAATAATGTTTTTCCAGAAGAATTTCTGTACATTATTCGAAGTGATAGCTGTTAAGGGCTCTGCTTCCACCCACTTAGAGTAATATTCGATGGCTACCACTGCGAACTTTAGATTTCCCTTTGCTAACGGAAAGGGACCAATTAGATCCATACCCCATCTGGCCATAGGCCATACCGGAGCAATGACTTGAAGAGCTGTTGGTGGGCGATGACTCCGTCGACCCATCCACTGGCATCCTTGGCAAGTGCGGACTAAGCTCTCCGCATCAGCTGTTATTGTGGGCCAATAAAGCCCCTGGCGAAGTGTTTTTCCTGCCAGAGCTCTAGGGGCTAAATGGCTTCCACAAAGGCCTTCGTGAATTTCTCGAAGAATTTCTTGGCCTTCGGCTTGAGATATACATCGGAGTAGAGGGGAACATACTCCGGCCTTGTATAATATACCGTTGATTAGCTGATAGTTTCTTGCTCTGAGCTTTAATCTTGACAATTGGGGTTCTTCGGGCAAATTTGTTCCTCCTTGCAAGAGTTCTATGATTGAATCCTTCCAATCTGCACTAGGAATGCAGAGAATCTCTGCAGAGGCAACTTGTGGCACCGAAGGTATATCGAGCTCTTCATAGAAAGCTTCGTCAGGCACATCCACAGCTCCGGCAGCAGCCTTCGCTAAAATGTCCGCTTGTACGTTTTCAGCTCTTGGTATACTCCGAATGGAAATACCCTTGAAATGTGCTTCGATCTTGCGAATTTCTTCCAAATACTTTGCAAGCTGTGGATGTCGGACCTGAAAACTTTTGTCTACGTGCCCTGCTACTATCTGAGAATCTGTTTTTATAATTATTCTTGTAGCCCCTAGAGCACGTGCTTTCCGAAGTCCCAATAATATTCCTTCGTACTCCGCTATATTATTGGTAGACTTAAAGTTGAGTCTTGCGGAGTACATTGCTCTTTGCCCTGACGGTGAAATTAATACTGCCCCAATGCCTGCTCCGGATGCTTGAAAAGCCCCATCGGAGTAAATAGTCCAAACTCCATCATCTGATTTCTCCGGAGTCAGCTTCGCAGGTGGAGTCCACTCTGCTACGAAGTCTGCTAGAACTTGAGATTTGATAGCTGTCCTTGCCAGGAAAGATATGCCGAAGGGTGCTAGCTCTACTGCCCACTTTCCAATCCTTCCGGTGGAATCTTTGCTTCGGAGCATATCTCCTAAAGGATACGAAGTTGGTACAATTACATTATGAGCCAAAAAATAATGTCTTAGTTTCCTCGAAGCCATTATCAGAGCATAAACGAACTTCTCAAGTTCGGAGTATCTTGTCTTTGCTCCTGACAATGCTTCGGATACAAAATAGACAGGATTTTGGACCAACTTCCCATTGATATCAGCTTCTCTGACAAGGACTGCGCTGACAGCTGAGCCTGTGGCTGCAAGATACAGAAGTAGGGTTTCGTCCGCAATAGGCACCGTAAGTGTAGCAAGATTGCTGAGATAATCTTTAATATCTTCGAAGCTTTTCTGACACTCCGGTGTCCATGCAAAATCTTCGGACCCTTTCAAAGCTTTAAATATTGGCAAGCTCCTCTCCGCAGACCTTGATAAAAACCTGCTAAGTGCGGCCAGACGTCCAGTCAGCTTTTGCACTTGCTTTAAATTCTCCGGAGGAGCCATCTTCTGCAGCGCAGTTATTTGAGTAGGGCTAGCTTCAATTCCCCTGCTTGAAACTAAGTACCCTAACAACTTTCCAGCCTTAGCTCCGAATATACATTTTTCGGGGTTAAGGCGGATCCCACATGCCCGAAGGCTATTGAATGTTTCTGCTAAGTCTAGGCTATGTTGGTGCTTTAAAGCACTCTTTATTACAATATCATCCATATAGGCCTCCACATTGCGACCTAATTGATGACCTAGAGCCTTAGCAACTAATCTTGAAAAAGTAGCCCCGGCATTTCTTAGGCCGAAGGGCATTCTTACATAGCAGAAGACTCCCGAAGGAGTTACAAAGCTCGTCTTGATTTCATCTTCGCGCTTCAACCATATTTGATGATATCCGGAATACGCGTCGAGGAAGCTTAGTAACTCCGAACCTGCAGTGGAGTCAACTAGTTGATCAATTCGGGGCATGGGGTAGGGGTCACGTGGGCACGCTTTATTCAAAGATGTGAAATCAATGCACATGCGCCATTTTCCGGAAGACTTCTTCCTGACGAAGACTGGGTTGGCTAGCCATTCTGTATGGGCCACTTCTCTGATAATCCCAGCCTTCAACAGTTTTTCAACTTCGTCCTTAGCTAGAGCAGCTCTCTCTGCGGACATCTTCCTGAGCCCTTGTCGAACAGGCCGGGCCTTCGGGTTTACAAGCAAACTGTGCTCAATAATATCCCGATCGACTCCGGTGATATCTTCGTCAGACCAGGCGAAGACATCCAAATTTTCTCCTACAACCTTTTCCAAGGAAGTTGCAACTTCGGGAGGTAAATCTTTACCAAACTGAAAAGTGTATTCTTTACCATCTTTGACAATGATCTTCGTTGCAATCTCTCCTTCGGGACTTGGTCTTGGAAACGACTTCTTCGAAGCTTCGGAGGAGGCTGAAAAAATTTCTCCATTTTCTTGGACACTGTTTACTTGCCTCGGATCAAGAGGAGGACCATGACCATATTCTGCTCTCCGAGCTATGGCTTGATCTCCAAAGACTGTCAGAACTCCTGATTGTGTGGGCATCTTCATGCACAAGTAATTGTGATGCGCCACAGCTCCGAACTGATTCAACATGCCTCGGCCAAAGATAACATTATAAGCATATGGGGCATCCACCACATCAAAGATAACTTCTTCAGTTCGGGCTAGTAAACCTTCCCCGAAGGTTACTTCCAGGCCTATCTGGCCAAGTGCATCTAGCGGGGGTCCTGCGAAACCTTGCAGAGGACGAGCCGCTGGAAGGAGATGCTTCCGGGAAATGCATAACTGATCGAAGGCTTGTACAAATATGATATCTGCCGAGCTACCTCCATCAATTAGTACCCTTCGGACTTCTGTTCCTGCAATATCAGCAGTGATAACCAATGGATCTGCATGCGGGAACTTGATACCAGCTGCATCCTCCGCAGAGAAAGATATTGGAACATGAGACCACTCCGGCATTGCAGCTGCAGATGACGAAGTTCCAATGTGGCCTACTTCTCGAACGTACTCTCTTCGCTGTCTCTTGGACATGCTTCCGAGGGTACCTCCTCCGGAGATAGGGAGAACCACTCTCTTCCCTCTATCTTGCCCTTCTTCTTGCTTCGGAGGTGGCATAACATTGGCCACCGGAGGATGTCTTGCAGCATCAAGATTTTCTATCCGCGCCACAGCCTGGACCGGCTCCGAGCGCACTGCTGCTGCTGGACTTCGGTCGGTACTACCTCGACCCGAAGTTCTCTCCAAGTATTCTCCCCGAAGGGTAAGAATAGCCTTGCAGGTGTCAGTTGCATGGCTTCGGTTCTCTCCATGAATACAGCAAAAAAGGGTCTGGCCCTTGCCAGCCGTTTTCCCTGGCGGCCTCCAGCCGCTGGACTTGTTCCCTGCAGACTGTGGAGCTCTTGGTGCAAACTTCTGCGGGGGTGCAATGTTTAAGACCTCAGAACGAGGGTGCTTTTGTCCTCTTCTTCTATCATGTTGCACTTCGAAGACTGGTTCTTGCGGCTGAGCCGAAGTCTTCACCTCTGCTTTAACTTCTGTCAACACTGTTGAAGTAGCAGTAGTCCTCCGAAGCCAACCTTCTTCCGACTTCGAGTACTCCTCGAAGTACGACATCAGCTGTGATACTGTGGTGATGCTCTTCCGATGCAATTTATCCAGAAGGCCTTTATGACTGACGCCTTCCCGAGCCGCATCGACCACTGAAGATGTAGACAGCCCCCGGATTTGCGACTTCGTGTGAGCGAAGCGCTTGAAGTACTGTCTCAATGTTTCTCCGGGGAGCTGCTTCACTTGGAAAAGGCTCCCTGTTGACATGGGGGGCACGAAGGTGCCCTGAAAGTTACTTATAAACTTCCTCTTCAACTGTGACCAGGAAATGATTGATCCTGGCTTTAAAGACCAGAACCATCGCAACGCCACTCCTTGAAGAGCTAATGGGAAGCACTTCGCCATAGTCTCTCTGTCTCCGCCGCTAGCCTCAATCGCTAGGGCATAAGAACGCACAAACTCACTGGGATCTTCGTCTCCAGCATACTTGTAGAGCTTCGAAGTTTTGAACTTCGGATTGAAGCGAATCTTCTGAAGCTCAGGATGCAATGGAGATTCATTGTCGTAAGAAGCGTTCTCCGGGGCTTCGGGATAATCAAGATCATCGTCTTCGTGCACTTCGGGGATAGCTGGGGTGACTTGAGGGCGAAGCCTGTTCGCAGCCTCCTGTCGCCACCTTGCTACCTCGGCTTGAAGATTGGCCATTTGAGTGGCCATATCTCGAAGGGTATCTTCATCTCCTCCGGAAGGACCTTCCGGGTCTTGAGAACTGGTATGATCAGTTCCAATCGGAATAGAGGGTGGCAGAGTGGCTCCGGGCGGTCGGAGTGTAGAAGGGGTTGGTGGAGAGGTTTCGTATCCTCGAGGGATAAAAGCCCCTTGCGGAGTTTGAGGTGGAGGGATAGTCGAAGACCCTCCGACTTCGACTGTGTCGAAGGGTATCTCTCCGGAGATCCGAGAGGACCTCCGAGTGGGATTGCGAGGTGCGCTCCGCTTAGGAGGCATGATGCAAGAGGTTGGTAGAGAACGAAGTTTTTTGGACTAGGTTTCCCGAACGGACGGCGCCAACTGTTGGCGTAAAAGATTACGCTAACAGGTTTCTGTAGAAAAGAAACTAACAAACGAAGTGTTTGCGAAGCAAACTGTTCCAAGCCTCCGAAAGGATAATAGCTTAGAATAGTTCGAAAGTGTGTATTGATTCACTGGTAATCGGTCCTCATTACAGGGTAAAATGGGGGGTATTTATAGGCCTAAACATTAAGGAAAAGACCTATTTACCCCTCTATTACAACCGACATTAAGGAAACTATTCGGTTTCCTTAATAGGGCTAAAATGGTAAAAGACTAATCTAATAGGATAGAAGATAAGTCTTCCATCTTAGCTGGCAGAAAAGATCTTGAAGAGCTTTGGTTCGAAGACATACTTCGAACCAGTGCTTGTCTTCGGGCTTCGAACCAGGTTCCGAGCATCTTCGAAGAAGGTCTTCGGACAATCTTCGAACTAGTTGGCTATCTTTGTGCTGCTTCGGCAATAACCCCGAAGAGGAGATATTTTCCCCCAACAACACTGATCAAGGAGTATACTTTGTGCATAGAGTTTACATATGTTCAGATTTGAAATTGCATGTAAAGTCTGAAAACAATAGTATTGAACAAGGTGTTTTAACTAATCCTATTATCTCGAGAGCATCTTGTTTTAATTTAAATACACAGGTTTGTTTTCAAGAAGGAGAGTGTGCTAAGCTGTTCAACAACACCACAGTTTTGTCTCCTTTTATCAAGGGTGATTTTTCACTCACACTTGAGCAACAAAATACTAAGGAGAGTTGGTTTCCTCCTACTCTCAATGTATCAAAAGAACAGGTGATACTGTACAATGATATTTTTTGCTAGGAGCTACAATGACTACGAATACAAGAACAAACCGAGGACGGTTTGAAGCCAAGAAGGAGAGAATGATGAGGACATCAATGGCTGGGTTATGACCATGCTTATGCATTATAATAAACAAGCCAAGGTGCATGCGTTCTATATTATATTTACATTTTATTTATTTGAACAATGTATGCTACACCATGAAATGTGTTGCTATTCAATTACAGAAATACTTACATGGATCAAGCGACATATTGAGAGTACATCAAGGGAACAGAACGTAATGGAAGTTGATTGGGGACCAAGTAAAGGCCATCCAAAGATAGTATATATGTTTGGGACGTCACTTTTGTTCCGAGAGAAGGTGGAGATAAAGTTCTACACGTTTTCAATTCAGACTCGGACTGCTGAGACAACACCAGATTCAATCATCCATAACTATTACTTGGAAGCTCCAATTTGGATGATCTTGAACATTTTGGAAATCTTGCGAAGTCCTCTTTCCAACCTATCCAGCCACACCTCCAGATTCTATCCGAGTAGATCGCAATCATCAAAACAATGTGTGTTCCTTTTCCAGTCCGAACCATTTAAGCCCATGGGCCTTGTAACCGAGTTGTATTCATCTAGGGTTACCTTTGGCCGACCTCCACACGTCCCTAGCCTTATAAATACCCCCCTAGCCGCCACTTTTAGATTGAGTTTTGTTTAGATCAAAGTTTAGCCTCGCTGCTTTGCCGTGTAATCCCGTGATCGTCTAGTTTGCCGGATACACGTTACAGAACTCCACATTGTTATCAATCTGAGTTGCTTGTTTATCTTGTTCTTGCTTGTTCTTCGATTGCTTGCGGGAACAAATACCCTCGTGGTTGGGTTGATCGTACTGCTGCAAGGACATGACAACCTCCGGAGTTGGTGTATCGATCGCTAAGGCGCAACACAAACGTCTTGTATGGTTGTAGTCAGATCGTCAACGTCATCTCCCTCTAATCGAACTTATCTTACCCTCTCATCGAAAGATCGGGACACCCCTGCCCTCATCAAAACGTACCCTAGAAATTACTCACCAATTTCCTTTTCAACTGCTCCCACGACTTAATTGATCCTGGCTTTAGAGACCACAACCAACGAAGGGCCACACCTTCCAATGCGAGGGGGAAACATTTTGCCATCATATTTCGGACCCCTCCGCTGGCTTCTATTGCAAGGGCGTAAGAACGAGAGAATTCTCTAGGATCAGACCCTCCGGAGTACTTGTGCAGCTTCGAGGCTCGGAACCTACGATCGAAGCTCACCTTCTGCAAGTCCGGATGCAACGGGGATTCGTTGTCGAAGGAGGCATTGTCTGCATCCTCTTGGACTTGAGGAGCTTCGGGATAATCATCAGGGCCACCATCTTAATGCACGTCCAAAGCAGGAGGGATGGCTTGAGGGCGAAGCCTGTTCGCAGCCTCCTGCCTCCATCTTTCTACTTCTCTCTGAAGTCGCGCTACCCAAGCAGTCGTGTCTTTAGGAAGGTTTTCGCTTCCTCCGGAGGGATCCTCCAGGTCTTGAGAATTGACATAATCAGTTCGAAGCTTAAACGGAGCTACCCGAGGGACTCCAGCTGCACAAGGTCTAATCACTACTTTGGGAGTTTGGGGAACGTCTGAAGGTCCTGCACCGGAGGTCCGAGGGGACCTTCAGGGAGGACCGCTTGGGAGGCATGACTTACGAAGCTAAGGCCCGAATACCAGAGACTTCGAATGATTGAGGAAGGCAAGAAAAGGCCTTCGAACTGTATTTTGAAGCCCCTTGCCGAAGGGTGCGCGGAATCCTAAGTGTTGGAACGACGGATCAGACCAGCAGGTTTTCTTAGTGGAAACGAGAGTAGTGTATTCAATGCTCCTTGAGTCTGTGTCTTACAACTATAGTTGAGGGTTATTTATAAGGCGCCCCGTCCAAAGGACCAAACGCCTCTGGACCGCCAACGGCTACCAGGCCAGACGCCGGTTGGTAGTACAGACAAAATGGATGATACACAGTACAGACAAGAAGATTCGACTCTAACACGTATCAGTCGTGGCTGCGCCGCCCGACACTGCTCAGAGGATCGCGATCCTGTCTCTCTGTATATTTGTCCAGTCCTTTTCCCGCCAACACTCCCTCCGAATTCATCACCGCGGGCCGAGGGATGGCCCCCGGCAATCTTCTCCCGGAGGGTGGCCTCCGGCATCCTTCTCCCGGAGGGTGGCCTCCGGCATCCTTCTCCCGGAGGGTGGCCTCCGGCTTCCTTCACTCAGAGGGTGGCCTTCGGCATCCCTCTCTCGGAGGGTGGCATCCGGCTTCATCACCCGTAGGTCCTGGCCCCTCCGGCACCAGGCTTCGGACCCCCTGGTTGCGGGCCCCCTTCATCCATCGGGATTATCTCCCCCAACAGTAGCCCCTCGCTTCTTTCCTCTCGAGAGCCCTGTGTTAAGAGAGGGTGGAAGCGCACATGATAATTCCGACAACTTTCATGAGGAACGTAACTTACATTGGGGTGCTGGATCTAGCAGCTGCGTGGCCCCCCTTCGACCGACGCGGAGGAGCTTCGAAGCAGGCAGGCGCGATCGGGCCCAGAGGCTGGGGGCCGCTTCGAACCTTCCTCTCGGCGGGTTGAGAGGAGTTTGACTGGGCCCGCTGGGTACCTGCGCACCTTTGACCGTGGGGTTCTGGCCCCGAGGAGGCGGCCAAACGCCACCTGAAGCAGTTAATGTCGCGCGTGTGCGAACGGCGTTGGGGAGGCAAACCGTTAGGGAGCCGCCACGCCCCAATGCGCTGGTTTGGCCTTAAATGCGGGTGCCATGCAACCGCCACGTTCACACGCGGAACGAACGGGAAAGGAACCGACGGCCTTGTGCTTAAATAGCTCCCGTCGCACGACCTGTTCTTCCTCCTTCACTTTGTCGCGCCCACTCTAGCCACCTCAGACAGCACCCCGTATTGCTTCCTGAGAGCTAACTCTTCTCTCGCCCCCCTTGCGCAATGGAGAGGAGCGCTACCCCAACCATGGCGATGGACCCGTGCTTCCTGTAGCGCCAGATGGCGGCGGAGGTGGCGGCGGCGACAGCATCGGGCCCGTCGGAGGCGCGTGGCTCCCGCGAGCTCCGTCCCGCCTCAGAGCGGTTTCGGGAGCAGACCCTAGAGCTAGTCCCGTCTACGTGCACGGATGCCTCGATCGAGCAAGCAACAAGGGCCCGCCTCGGTCCTGACACGCCGGCGATGAAGCCGGGTCGAGAGACGGCCCCGCAGCCGCGAGAAGGCGAGGTCGTTGTCTTCGAAGCTTTTTTCGACGCGGGGCTAGGGTTCCCCCCTTCGGAGCTCCTCGCCGGCGTGCTAGATGCGTTCCATCTAGAGCTCCCGCAGCTGTCCCCTAATGTCGTGGCACGCCTCGCCATTTTCGAGTGGGCCATGCGCGCCGAAGGCTGCGAAGGAAGGGCGGAGGTCTTCGCGCAGATGCACGAAGCTCTTTGCCAGCCGAAGAAGAAGGGGGGCCAGATACTGGCCTTCGGGAGCATCAATTTCCAGCTCCGGAGGAAGTACGCGGACTCCTTCACGACGAAGGCCATCAACGAGAGATGGTACTCCAAATGGGTGAACCGGTGGTTCTACGTCCGCGTGGGTGTCAGTTCTGGCCTCGCCGGGATCCCGTGCCACATTTGGTTCCGGAAGGAAGCGCGCATCGAGACCAACGCCGGCTCGGTCTCCACGAGGATCCAGCTTCTCCAGATCATCGCCCGCCGAATGAGTATGCGCGACTTGGCGGAGTAGTTCGTGGCCCTCGAGATCCCTCCGCTGAAGGAAGAATGGCCGGCGTCGCTCCGGAGCAGCCGGGACGAGCAGATGCCAGCGAAGCTCTCTCGCCAGCATGGTAAGCCTCCGCACCTATTAACTTCGTTCTCGTCTTTCATGCTCGAGGGGTACTCCGGTCCTGATCCTCGAATGCAGGGTCCCTCATTGCCCGAACCCCCGAGGAGGTGGCCCGCCACGGCCACAGCTTTCGCGGCGCGGAGGGGCTCCGGAGGGCGGAGCGACGCCTCCTGGCGCCACAAGGCCAGTTCTGCCTTCAGCCGAGCGTTCTCGGTGGCCAGGGCGTCGGCTTGGCTCCCGCTTCCTCCCGAAGCGGTATCGGGATCCCGCGAGCGGACGTAGTCGGTCCGAAGGGACACCACCGGGGGTCCGCCCGGAGCAAGCTGCTCCGGCGACTCCTCCGGCAACCCCGCCAGGTTGACGGAGGTTGGCTCAGGTACGCTGACAGGGCCCCGGGCCTCGGGCGTCCCTTCCGGCACCCGGGTTGGCTCCAGGGAGGGCGCCCCAACGGGCGCAACAACGGGGGCCGGAGGACTGGGGTCAGGGATCAGATCAGGCTCGACCCCGGCGGTGCGGGCTGACCGGCGCAGGGGGACCGTGCTTGCTCCCTTCCGACCTGACATGCTTTGGTGAATGGGTGTAGAGGACGCTAGCTTCTTGAACTAAGATCCCCACGGACGGCGCCAACTGTTGGAACGATGGATCGGACCAGCAGGTTTTCTTAGTGGAAACGAGATTAGTGTATTCAATGCTCCTTGAGCCTGTGTCTTACAACTACAGTTGAGGGGTATTTATAAGGCGCCCCGTCCAGAGGACCAAACGCCTCTGGACCGCCAACGGCTACCAGGCCAGACGCCGGTCGGTAGTACAGACAAAACGGACGATACACAGTATAGACAAGAAGATTCGACTCTGACACGTATCAGCCGTGTCGGACGCTGCCTGCGCCGCCCGACACTGCTCAGAGGATCGCGATCCTGTCTCTCCGTATATTTGTCCAGTCCTTTTCCCGCCAACACTCCCTCCAGATTCATCACCGCGGGCCGAGGGATGGCCCCCGGCAATCTTCTCCCGGAGGGTGGCCTCCCGCATCCTTCTCCCGGAGTGTGGCCTCCGGCATCCTTCTCCCGGAGGGTGGCCTCCGGCTTCCTTCACTCGGAGGGTGGCCTCCGGCATCCCTCTCTCGGAGGGTGGCCTCCGGTATCTTTCTCCCGGAGGGTGGCCTCCGGCTTCATCACCCGTAGGTCCTGGCCCCTCCGGCACCAGGCTTCGGACCCTCTGGTTGCGGGCCCCCTTCAGCCGTCGGGATTATCTCCCCCAACACTAAGACTCCGAGACTCCCTCCACAAACGCTCTTCGAAATACAGGCAGTGGTAGAGAACTAGCTTTTAGAACTAGGTTCCCCACGGACGGCGCCAACTGTTGGCGCAACGGATTACGCTAACAGGTTCTATAAAGTTAAGAACTGACAAACGAAGTGTTTGTGAATACGGACTATCTTAAGCCTCTGAATAGGATAATAGCTCAAATTTTGTTGGACCGGAAACGGCGACCAGAGGGGGGGTGAATGGGAGCTTTTAAAATTTCGGGCTAAAAACTAGCCTTCGGTTTTGCTTCTGTCTTCTGCGGAACAGGCTTCGAACACTACCTTCAAAGGTCTGGTTCGGAGGTCCTTTGACAACTCCGAACACAGGCTTCGCAGGTTCAAAAGTTCGAGGCCAAGAAGACTTCGCTCCACTTACAACCCTCGAAAATCTACTCTGCTAAGTCAGTGCAGGCTCCGCACACAGGGTGCTTCGAGCAGGCTTCGCACTTCACCCTTCGCAAGAGTGGACACCCCACTGAGGACTTCGACCAAGTACTTGGCAGCAGCAACTGGTGCTGGGCTTCGTACACGAAGGTCAAAATGCACACTAATAGACTTCGCTAGGGGCTTCGACACTAGAAGCAAAACGGGCTTCGATCAGGGCTTCGCTAGTAAACAGTGAGGTCTAGCCTCAAGTTACACAGAGCGAACGCGCACTGAAAAACACACTTCGCACAAAGACACCCTTCGCCTAGACAGGCTTCGGCGCACTACAACCAGCGAGGTATGTAAAGCGAGCTCAAGCAAAAAGCACACAGAAGCAGGGCTTCGCCGCTTGAACAAGGAACACAATAAAATTGAACTCTGGATGAATACAACGATGTGTGTGGCTACAGGAGCTCAACAGTAAATGCTCAAAGTGTTAAATGTTACCTACCAAGCCCCCATATTTATAGCCCACAGTTCACCCAAAGGAATTGACTACTTTACCCCTAGGGTTTACATTGCTTTTGTCTCTACAGAACTGAGGGGTACAAAAGGTAGTCAACTTTATTGGAGGCTTCTCTGTCAGCCTTTGCAGAGGGGACAGCGCCAGCTTTTTGCAGAGCAGACACTGTCAGACTTGAAGCCTTTGACCTTTCCGAAGCCCCCTTCGCACGCGAGGGGTGCGATAGCTTCGGTGAGAAGCCTTGAGCCAGGTGGCCTTCGCTTCACCAAAGTCAGCCTTCGATACAGTGACGGTTTTGAGCCGAAGCCGTCAAAGCCCTTGGGCCTTCGCACCAACACCTCCGGAGTGGACCACCACGGCTTCGCAGCTACTCCCAGCTCGAACTCCGTCAGTCCGTGTACCGAAGCCATGCAGGCCGAAGCACCACAAGACAACCACACTCCGAAGCCCCAACTTCGGAGTACCACCCTTCGAAGTCCCTCCTTCATCCAAGGCCTCCGCACGAAGCATTCCATGAGCACTTCGTCGCAGTGTCTCTCCCCGAGCACACTCCTCGACGAGCCTCACCCGGACCATGCCTTCGATGCGCCTCGACTTCTGAGACCTTCGTCGGCCACCTTCGAATGTCTCCCTCCGGAGCACACTTCGAACGCCTTGCCTCCGCAGAGGACTTGATCCATCCAACTCCGAAGTTACTCCATCCGGAGTACCTTCGAAGTGCCTCGCCTCCGAGGACTTTGTCTCGGAGTACCTTCATCCGGAGCCACACTCCGCACTCTCTGCCTTCACCTGGCGCACCTCGACCCGAGGACCGACCCAGACCCCCTTCGCAGCCACCGTGACGGAGCTCCCCGCTCCCCTGGCATCAAGCCTCCCGCTTGACCCAGGTTCACCTGCCGCGAACCTGTCCGTCGCCTCCGAAGTCCCTGCGCACCACAGACAAGCAGACAAGTGTATCCAGTACTCCAGAGACCTCTCCGAGTTAGCAACCTCTGGCACACACTCTGGTGTACCGCCCAATGTACCGAAGCCTTCGGTACAAACCCAGTCATCTTGTACTGTCGGACCCTTCCGACACGCACACTCCGCTGCAACAGCTGCAGCAACCAACCACCGAACACCCTTCGGTGAAACCACCTCCGAACACCCTTCGGAGGTCCAACCTCCGAACCCCTTCCGGAGGTACCCCTTCGAACAGAGGTTAAAAGCCTGTCAATCACTCATCACAAATAATGAGCAGAATTGCAGAGACATATAAAGCAAAAATATGCCAACAATAACACCAATGATCATGGGCTCAGCTCCAATTAATATTCTCGAAAAACATGATGAAGCATGTGATTTGATAATTTTTGAAATAAAAGCATCATCACTTAGTCAAGGAAACTAGACAAGTAAAAGCAGGGACTGCGCAAAGCTAGTCAAATTCTACTCTAGACAGACAAGTCCAGTTCAAATGGAGCATGAAAGCAAACTTGATGATCAAAGAATTTTGTTGTTCTTTTCTTAGTGCCAGGGGTTATTTGTTTGTCCACCTTATACTTCCCAATCAGGCCAAGCCTAGGAATGAAAACCATAAGAAGCTTAAGGCAATGATTTTGGCATACACTACACTATTCCAGTTCAGACCAATGTGCAATGGAAAGCAGTCTAGAATAGAGTAGTGCGACAAACAAACCCACCTGGATCTTTTCACTTGTGCAAATCATGGAGTTTTTGATTTTAACTAAGTGAACCAATTGTTGGGCACTTTATGAATATCCATGGAAATGTAGAACAATTTTTCAAGTTGCAATTTTAGCATCCAATGAACGGTGTCTTGCTATCAAGCAGATAAAAGATAGCTAAAAGCAGTCCTGCCAAAACATGCTAGATTCAAGACTAAGCAGTGAGCACGATTTGATTTTGAAAAGAAAACATCATGCACATGAATGTTTCAGATAAATTAAAAAGAGATGAGCTGTCATGATGTCATGGATTATAATCAGGCATATAAGTGCAAAAGATGTAAATGCAATTTCAACACAATTAGCAAATGCACATCCATCTAAATCTGCTCCCCCTCACAAAATGCCGTAAGGATGACAAATACCAAGTTCCCCACGCAAGTAAGCAAAACGAGAAGCATCGAGGGGTTTCGTGAAAATGTCGGCAAGCTGGTGTTGGGTATCAACATATTGAAGTTCAATATCACCCTTCTCATTGTGATCTCTGAGAAAATGATACCGCACATCAATGTGTTTGGTTCTGGAGTGCTGAACCGGGTTGTTTGCAATACAAATAGCACTAGTGTTATCACAGAAAAGTGGAACACTCTTATAATCTAACCCGAAATCCCGCAAAGTGGAAACCATCCACAAAATCTGAGAGCAACAGCTAGCTGCAGCAACATATTCGGCCTCAGCCGTCGATTGTGCAACACTAGACTGTTTGCGGGAAGACCAGCAAACCAAAGAAGTACCCAGAAAATGACAAGTACCAGAGGTACTCTTCCTATCAATTCTACACCCAGCAAAGTCCGCATCGGAATAACCTCGAAGACATAAAGATGAAGATGCTGAATACCATATGCCAAATTCAAGGGTGTGTTTGAGATACCTTAGAATGCGCTTGACCGCTTGGCGGTGCGAAGCTCGTGGTGAAGCCTGAAAACGAGCGCACAGACACACTGCGAAGTGTATGTTTGGCCTCGTGGCAGTCAAGTAGAGGAGGGAGCCGATCATGCTTCGGAACTCCTTCTGATCTACGGCTTCTCCATCTTCGTCAGGGTCCAATGCTACAGATGTAGCCATTGGAGTGGCGAGGGGCTTCGCATCGGACATATCAAACTTCTTGAGCAGGTCCTTGGTGTACTTTGTCTAGTGGACAAAAGTACCTTGTTTGCTTTGCTTGATTTGCAAACCAAGGAAAAAGGTGAGTTCACCCATCATTGACATTTCAAATTCCCTGCCCATGGTATCTGCAAACTCGGCAACCAAAGCATGAGAAGAGCCACCAAAGATGATATCATCCACATAAATCTGAACTAGGAGGAAATCTTTGCCATGCTTGAGAGTAAACAGTGTTTTATCAACAGAGCCCATCAAATACCCCCGCTCAAGCAGAAAAGACTTAAGTCTATCATACCAAGCCCGAGGGGCCTGCTTGAGTCCATAAAGAGCCTTATGAAGTTTAAGGACTTTATGTGGGTACTTGGGGTTTTCAAAACCAGGGGGTTGTTTTACATAAACATCTTCACCTATGAAGCCATTAAGAAAAGCACTTTTGACATCCATCTGATAGAGTTTGAATCCTCAGGATGTCGCAAAGGCAAGCAAAATCCTAATGGCCTCAAGGCGAGCAACAGGTGCAAAAGTTTCAGTAAAATCAATCCCTTCTAGTTGAGAAAAGCCCTGAGCTACAAGTCTAGCCTTGTTTCTAACTATAGTCCCATCCTCCCCTTGTTTATTTTTGAAAATCCATTTTGTCCCAATGAAATGAACATTTGGTGGAGGATCAACTAATGACCAGACTTGGTTTCTCTCAAAATTTTCAAGTTCCTCATGCATGGCATTGATCCAACTAGAATCAGAAAGTGCATGACTAACATCTAAGGGCTCGAAAGAAGCAACAAAAGCTGACTCAATGAAATGAGCATGAGAACGTGTTACCCTTTGATCAAGCTCACCAATGATCTGCTCGGGAGGGTGCATCCTTTGAACATGGTGTGGAGCCTCGCGGCGGGATGCAGTCTCCCCCTCAACTTGTGCGTTGGAGTGGTCCAAGATGACCGATGTTGAGGTAGTTGCTTCGGGACCTCGTGCCGAAGTAGTCGAAGCGGGGTCAGCTTCGGGGGTTGATGTCGAGGGTAGTATGGGTTCATCCTCGAATTCTCCGGGATCTTCTTCTTCGAAGATGGTCTGTTCCATGTCGTGTTCATTTGCCTGTTCAAATGCAGAACTAACAGAGGGGGTTGATTCATCAAAAGTCACATCACATGACTCGATGACAGTGTTAGTTTCCAAGTTATAAACACGATAAGAATGACCATGTGTAGTGTAACCCAAAAAGATCCCGTCAGAAGATCGCGACTCAAATTTATCCAAATTACCATGTTTTAGGATGAAGCAGCGACAGCCAAAAACTCGAAGATGAGTAACCTTGGGCTGTCTCCCAAAACGTAGCTCATAAGATGTCAAGTTTAAAATTGAGCGCAAGAAGATTCGGTTTGAGATGTAACATGCAGTGTTCAAGGTCTCAGCCCAGAATTTTCTAGGAGTCCTATGCTCATCAAGCATCGTCCTAGCCATCTCAACCAAAGTGCGGTTCTTCCTCTCCACAACACCGTTCTGTTGAGGAACTCGCGGAGCAGAGAATTGATGTTCTATGCCATGCTCCATGCAAAAGTCAACAAAGAGACTGTTTTTGAACTCGGTGCCATTATCACTTCGAATGAATTTCAATGCACCTGGGAGTTCAATGAAAAGTCTCAAAGCCAAGCTCCGAAAGTGTGAAAACACTTCATCCTTGCTGGCAAGAAAGAAGACCCAAGAGTAGCGAGAGAAATCGTCGACAATAACTAATACATACCACTTGCCGCCTAAAGAACTAACCCGAGAAGGACCTACAGTGTCCATATGGAGAAGTTCTCCGGGTTGTTCAGTCATCACTGTAGTGACTGGCGAATGTGAAGCGGCAATCATTTTTCCATGTCGACACGGAGCGCAAACTAAATTCTTCTCAAACTTGAGCTTGGGCAATCCTCGGATCAGGCCTAGGGCGCTCAGACGAGCGAGCAACTCAAAGCTCATATGCCCTAGTCTCCTATGCCACTTCCAAAGCTCAGAAGTCGAATGTGCAACAAGACAATGAGAAGAACCAGATGACTCTGAAAAATCAGCTCCAAAAACTCTCCCAACTCTAAAGATCTTACACACCACAATGCCATCAGAATTGAGCACTTGCGAAGTATCGCGATGGAATCGCACTTCGAAGCCCTCATCAAGCAACTGAGATACAGACAGCAAATTGTATCCCAGATTTTCAACCAATGCAACATCTTTGAGAGTGAAATTCGAGTTAATTCTTACCACACCTTTACCTTTCACTCTACTCCTTCGATTGTTTCCGAAGGTGATATGTTCCTTTTGCTTGGTTGTTGTGAGGCTGGAGAACCATGCTGCATCTCCGGTCATGTGGCGCGAACAACCGGAGTCCATGATCCACGTGCCCTCCAAGCCTCGATCTATTGCCTACACATGATAAGAATATCTCGATCGCTCAGTGCTGGGGTGAGTGAAATAATGACGAGGCATCCAGCACTGAGTGACCCGAGTAGTAGGCACAGAAAAAATAGACGGTCTACGCACAAGATAATCGTAATGATGCAAAGTGTGAGGTCTACCTACATGCTGTGATCGAACAACATGTCGAGGTCTCCTACTCTGATGAGGTACAAAGCTACTCGCCCGGGGTCTACCACCATATGGAACATGGTGAACACCTCGAGGAGCAAAACCTCTCCGAGAAGCACGAGGAGCCTCAAAAGCAGGACGATAGTAAAACTCAGACTCATGCATACCTAAAGATGGGTAATGCATGTCCTGGTAACTCATCGCCTGAGAGCGTCGCTCATCCTTGATGCGACGAAAACAGAACCCAACCAAATGACCCGCCCGCTGACAGTAGGAACAGTGAAAAACTCTCCTCGGGGCACTCTCATGGGTCTTAGGAGCAACTCTCACAGGCTCCTTGGGCTTCTGCTGAGTGGTTTTTTTGGGGGATTTTTCTTGGCAGGAGGTGTGGTTTTCTTTGGTGGTCGGGTAGGCTTTTTGGCTGATGGGGTATCTAACAGAGCTCTTTCTTTCTCTAGGGTAGTGGGAGAGGTAAAAACAGTTTTGGTCTTACTGTATGAAGGTATCCTCTCAAAACCCAAACCTAGAGCTACCCCTGCTCTGTCAGCACACAACTTGGTCTTGGCCAAGAGCAAATCCATCCTACCCTTTCCCTCAGTGCATTTATTAACCACGGAAAGAAGGTATTCATTTTCAGTCATAAGGTTCTCAGCTCGCTCTCTAACAGTGCCTAGCTGGTCCTTAAGGGTAATGCAAGTGTCACAAACAGGTTGCACATCCTTAGAACTACCGGCCCTCTCCAATCTAGCCTCTAAATCATGAATATGTTTATCACGTAAATTAATGCTCTCGCGCAATAAAGAACAGTTCATGCATTCAATAATATCATGAGGTCTAGAATCCACCTCCAAAAGCTGCTTCTGTGCAGTCTCAAGCTCAGATAGAGTTTGAGCATGAACAGAACGCAACTGAGCAAGCTCACCCATGACAACAGAACAGGACTCACATTCAGCATCATTAACTTTAGACTTAAGCATGGCATAATCAGTAGAAACAGATTCTAGCCTAAGTCTAAGGTCTTTTCTTTCTCTAGCGGCTTGCACAAGTAATCTATCCTGACCAAGAACTACTTCATTCAGCTCATCTAGTTTTATTGAAAGCTGGTCATAGGATAGAGGTACCTCAGATGAGTCAAGCTCATCGCCGCTGTGATCGCTGTCGGCCATGAAGCAAAGGCCGGTGAAGTCTCGTCCCTTCTTGTCCTTCTTGTCCTCCTTCCTTGGGGACTCCTCCTCCTCAGAGCTCAACTCCTCAGTTGAGGAAGTGTCGATGTCGCTGAGAGCAGCAACAAAAGCCCTGGAAGCGGCTTTGGCTACTTTCTTAGCCACCTTGCCGCGCTTGCCCTTCACAAAGGGTTTCCTCTCCTTTTTGTGGTATTTGAGGCGCACACTCTCATCTCTCTTCTTGAGTTTTGGGCAATTAGCCTTGATGTGAGAAGTGTCACCGCATTCAAAGCAACCACTAAAACCACTTCTCCTCTGATCCCGTCTCTCATGATGAAAGCGGGTGAACCTCCGGGCAATGAGAGCAAGCTCATCATCATCTAGAGTGTCCACCTGCTCCTTTGTGACGGAGACCAGGGAGGACAAAGCAAAACCATCTGTAAGAACACAAGTGCCAGATGAGAAACCATGTTGAAGAATATGGTTTTGATATTCCAGATGTGATGAGTGATTGTCAACGGAAGTCAAAGGAAGGGAGAGATGAAGACCTGCTGAGTCTGAGGCGCATGTGACTCAGGTACACGGGCAGTGAGCGACGGCCGGGCAGAGGAGCTGCGGAGTCGGGCTGGCCCAATCCGGGTACATGGCTAGGAGCGGCAGATGATCCACTGGTCTGTTGACTGGGTTTGACTCAGGTACACGGGCGGCGAGCGATTGCCGGGATGAGGGAGCTGCGGGGTCGGGTCGGCCCAATCCGGGTACCCGGTGCGAAGACGGTGGACGCTTTGTCAGTTTCGGCGTAAAACTGACAATCTATCATTAATTCGTTTTTAGGATATTAATAATTAGTTTTTAAGTTTAGAATATTTTTATTTGAGTCAGGTGATTTTTCTAATAATTTTTTAGTAATTTTCGGAATTTATTTTAGAGTCAGTTTATTTACCTGAGGGTAAAGTAGTCTTTTCATGTATTAGGATTTGCCTATAAATAGGCCCCTATCTCCATAGGGATAGATGACTGTTTTTAATAGATCAATCTACAGTCCAGTTTTTAGTTTTCATCTCCACAAATTTTTCCGGCGAAATTTTCCACGGAGTTTCTCTTGTTTTTCTCCCGTGCGGCGGTCTTGTCTTACAGGGGCTGTAACTTTGCTTTGGCCGGCAGAGAAGATCCAGCCGGCAGCCCGCTCGAGGCCATGCAACAAGCAGCAAAGCTGCTGCATTTTCTGTCAGGTGTGTGCAGTGCGTGAGAAAGGAAGGCACAGCAAGGCTGGCGCACGACATTGCAGGCAGTCTTGACGTGACGTGCGTGGGGTCCACATACAGGGCATGATAAACGAGTTCTTGTGAGATCCGCCGGCAGGACGCAGAGGAAGCAGAGCGCACGCCATCGGATCTTATGTGACGTACGACGACGACTCAACAGCCATGCAGATAAGCGGTTTTTTAATCTCCTATTTGTTAGCTAGTTAGATTAAGTCTATTAGTTCTCTATCTTTTAATTAGCCTGCAAAAAATAATTTCGTAGGTAACATTTAATCTGTTAAATTTTTAGTCATCTCATATTATTTATTTCAGTATTTTTAATCTGCTTAATATAAAAAAGGGGGTAAAATTATTTATATTATTAGTTGTATCAATATTTCTATCCTAGATTACATGAAATATTTTAGATTTATTTCTGAATTAATTTTTAATGATCCAAGGTTTATTCATTTGATTAGTATTTTATTTCTAGACTAAAATATAAATATTTCGTGATTGTTTTCTAGGTGTTTTTATTAACTACAGTATTTTTATTTAGATTACTTTTTAATATCATTTTAATTAGGACACCGATCATTTTAAACTAGACAACTTTAATTCCTGAAATTTGCTTTGCAAATATTATTTGTCTGGTTAAGTTCTTTTAGGTGGTGGGATTAAAATATACTTTAACAAGAAATTTTTAGGCGCCCATTCACCCCCCCCTCTGGTCGCTACTTTCGGTCCTACAAGTGGTATCAGAGCAAGGTTAGGTTTTTCTAATATCTTAACCGATTCAAAATCTAGGTAGTGACCATGACGTCTTCTGGTAAAATCCCATCCCTAGAGGCTTTTGGCTACACTTATTGGAAGACTCGCATGCGAGCATACCTTCACTACAACAAAACAAAAGATTTTCGTCGGCCAATATAACTTCCGTCGGCTTTTGGGCAAGCCGACGGAAGTTAAATAACTTCCGTCGGCCTCTGGAGGCCGACGGAAGTTAACTTAACTTACGTCGGCTTTAATGCTGGCCGACGGAAGTTAGCGGGGATTTTTCCTTGGCCGCTCGGATCCCCCTAACTTCCGTCGGCCAGCATTAAAGCCGACGGAAGTTAGCTAACTTCCGTCGGCTTTAATGCTGGCCGACGGAAGTTAGGGGGCTTTTCCCCCAACCGCGCACGCGTACAGGGAGCCCTAACTCCCTGTACACGCGCGCACTCCCGCCCGTTCCCCGCCGCCGCTCCTGCGCCCGCCGCCTCCTGCGCCCGCCGCCGCTTCGCCGCCTCGGCCGCCGCCCGCCCGCCGCCGCCGCTTCGCCGCCCGGCCGCCGCCCGCCCGCCCGCCTGCCCGCCCTCGCCCGCCCGGCCGCCCGCCTGCCCGCCAATCCGCCCGCCCGGCCGCCGCCTCGGCCGCCCGCCCGGACAGCCGCCGCCCGCCCGGCCGCCCGGCCACCGCCTCGGCCGCCCGCTCGGCCCGTCCGGCGGCCGCCGGCCACCGCCCTCGCTGCCTCCTGCCCGTGGCGCCGCCGCCTGCCCTTGCCGCCTCGGCCACCCGGTGCTCGCCTCCTCCTGGCCATCGCCGCCATCCGCCCCACTGCCGTCTTGGACGTCGCTGCCCGGCCCGTGCCACCCGTCTCGGTGAGACAATGCTGTTTTTTATATTGGCAAATTAATGTTTGTTTGTTTCAATGTGCATGTATGCTATTTTTTTGTTTGCTATACAATTGAGAAGCCTCAATGCTATTCCTAAACAATTGAGAATTTGTTCTGATCATAGTAATTTTAGAGTAATTTATATGTACATGCATGTTGTTTACATTAATATAGTGTGAAAAGTGTGTTGGCCATTCTAGTTTACATTAATCCACCTCTTTCGTAGCTAGCTGGCCACCAATTGTGTGGTTATATGCATTGTGCATTGTACAGGGGATGTCTTTGGATTGTGTATTAATATGTTTCATATGCGATGTGCAGCCGGCCGCCGCCCGTCGCCGCCTACTATCCTTCAGCGCCCGTCGACCTCCACCGCCCGCCGACCTCTGATCCATCGCTGTCAAGTAAATTTTTCTTCTTTAAGAATTTTCTTCACTTTTGATTTGTGAATTTTGTCGTAGTGGATTGCAATGATTTCTCCAGGTTTGCAAAAATAAATACCAAGAGTAAAGTAGCATTCACAAAGTAATTAATAAAAACAAAAGTCAATTAATTTTATGCTTTTACAAGTGTTTACTATGAGATGTGCTATTATATATGATCTTAATTATATTCTTGTGTTAATTTGTGGTTTGTTGATGATTTCATTGGGTGATTAGTATTATATATATATATACTTTATTATATATACTCCTTTTCGTATGCAATTTTTTATTTGACAACAACGTAGATAGTGTAACGAAACCTATGCGTCACCCGTTTCGGACCAACATGTCTCACACGTGTCATGCGTGTGAGATGTGCAGGTCCGGAATTGTCCCTTTTTGGACAGCCTCAGAGTGGGCGACAGAGCGTGGTTTTATGATGAGTCATGAGTCCGAATGAGATTTCAGTAACATAACCTTGTTGTTCTCCATTGCACCACTATCAGGCGTGCAATTGGAGAACAGCGGGGTTATGCTGCTGAAATTTCGTTCGGACTCATGGCTCGTCATAAATACCACGTTTTGTCGGTCACTCTTGGGTGGGTTTAGGACCTATCTTTTCCTATAGACCATGGTTGTCACGGCATCGCCTGCGTCGACTAGGCGTCCAGGCGGTCACCGCCGGACGCCATGGTGAATCGCGTCGCCGGTGGGCTCTGCTTCCCCTTGCGTCGTCGGCCGCCCGGCCGCCTCTACTTCCCCTCCGTTGTCCGGAGGCGGAGGCGGGGGGTGGCCAGGGTGTGTGTTTGTTGCGAGCCCTTTGATTGAATGAATGTTTTGCATATAGAATGGCTGAGGATGACCGACGGTGGATGTATAGTGGTTGGATGAAAAGTGGAGCTCACACGAGGGAGTGGGTAATCAACACTGAGAAATTTGTTGATCGTGCATTCGCTTTGACAACAAACACTGGCGCGAGGTGCCCATGCATGAAGTGCAGAAATTCTCGTTGGCAACACAAGAGGACGTTGTCATTGCATATTTGCAAATATGGTTTCGTGCCAGGTTATGAAGTTTGGTCTTTTCACGGCGAGACAGGCCTTGAAAAAACGGTATTAGTAGTGGAAGAAGAAGATGATAGCGTTGCTGACGATAGGATGGATGAGATGGTTGATGCTATACGACCGGAGTTTGAATCAAACCCCGAGGATCCTCCAACACCGGAGGTTCAAAAGTTTTTCGACATCCTTCGAGCTTCAGAAGAGCCATTGCATGAGCACACCACCGTAAGCGTTCTCGCTTTCGTGACTCGTATTATGGCTATTAAGTCAAAGTTTGCATTTTCAAACAATTGTTATAAGGAGCTCTTGAATCTGATCAGCGATATCCTTCCTAAGAACCATAAGGTGCCGAAAGACATGTATCAGTCAAAGAAAATGCTTTCTGCTCTCGGTATGGAGTATGAGAAGATTGATGTGTGCCGAGATAATTGTATGCTGTTCTGGAAAGAACATAGTAATGAGGTGAAATGCTTAAAATGTGGTAAACCGAGATTCGTAGAGGTCATAAATGAAGACGGAGAGAAGGTGATGACAGAGGTTGCTCATAAGCAACTTCGTTACATGCCTCTTACACCTCGGGTGAAACGATTGTTTCTATCAAAGAAAACCGCTAGACATATGCGATGGCATAAAGAAGGTGTACGTGAGAATAATCAAGTAATGGTGCACCCATCTGATGGTGCGGCATGGAAGGCTCTAGATGATTTTGATGCAGACTTTGCTAGTGATGCAAGGAATGTTCGCATCGGGTTGGAAACTGATGGATTCACGCCTTTCAATGTAACGGCATCGTCGTACTCTTGTTGGCCCGTGTTTGCTATTCCATACAACCTTCCACCTTCATTTTGTATGAAATATGAATTTATGTTCCTGTGTCTCATTATACCTGGTCCAGATCATCCTGGAACACGACTAAACGTGATGTTGAAGCCCTTAATTGAAGAGTTAAAACAATTGTGGAAAGGAGTTGAAGCATATGACTATGACCAGAAACAAAAATTCAATCTTCGAGTTGCGTATTTGTGGTCGGTCCACGATTTTCCGGCATACGGTATTTTTTCTGGTTGGAGTTGTCATGGAAGGTTGACATGCCCGATATGTGCGAAGGACACAGATTGTTTCCGTCTGAACTTCGGGGGAAAGATTTGTTACTTTGATTGCCATAGATGCTTTTTGCCCATGAATCACCCATTTAGGTTACAGAGGAACAATTTCAAGAAGGACAACATTGTTGTAAAGGGACCACCAAGGCGTTTAAATGGTACAGAAATCGCTGATATGCTGAATGAGTTGGTCCTTAATGAAAATGAGGATGGATTTGTAGGATTCGGAACCGAACATAATTGGACCCACATATGTGGTTTATGGGAACTGCCGTACGTCAAATCACTAATTCTGATGCACAACATTGACGTTATGCATCAGGAACGTAATGTTGGTGAAAGCATTATAAGTACATGTATGGATTTTACTGACAGGACAAAAGATAATGTAAAGGCGAGAAGAGATTTAGCTGAGATTTGTAATCGACCAACCCTTGAGTTGACGAATAGTGGTGGCAAGCCACGTGCCCCATTTTGTTTAAAACCTAAAGAAAAAAAACAAGTAATGAGGTGGTTGAAAAATTTGAAATTCCCAGATGGTTACGCCGCAGGATTTAGAAGAGCTGTGAACTTGAAGACAGGGAAATTAAATGGATTGAAAAGTCACGATTACACATAATAATGGAAAGACTCCTTCCTGTAATGTTTCGTGGGTACCTGAATGATGATGTGTGGAAGGCGTTAGCTGAGCTGAGCCATTTTTATAGACAACTTTGTGCGAAAGAAATTAAGAAAGATATGATGGAGATGCTAGAGAAAGAGATCCCGGTGCTTTTATGTAAACTGGAAAAAATATTCCCTCCAGGGTTCTTCAATCCAATGCAACATTTACTGGTTCATCTGCCATATGAAGCTAAGGTAGGTGGCCCTGTGCAATATAGGTGGATGTATCATATTGAAAGGTCCCTAAAGAAGCTTAGAGCGATGGTTGGTAATAAGGCCAGAGTTGAAGGTTGCATCGCAGAAGAATTTAAATTGAAAGAGATAGCATACTTCACTAGTGTATACTTCGCTGAGCATCACAATGTCAACACACCTGCTACACGGTACCATATGGATGAAGACCATCCTTGTAGTGATCTCCAAATATTTGGGTGGAAGGGCATAACTGTTGGTGTTTCCACGACATATTATGTAACTCAGGAAGAACGAACAAATGCCTTGCTCTACATGTACTCAAATATGGAAGAGATGGAACAATATTTCGCGTAAGTGATTCGTTTTAGTTTTATATTTTACCTCCAAATTTTATACCCGTTTGTTTACCTATTCGTTACATTGACAGTATGTTTGATTCGAAATACTTGACTTCTGGTCGTCAACCAACGGAGAAGCAATTAGATAAATTGCGTCGAGAAGGAGTAAATGGCGGGCCTAGTTTTCTCACTTGGTTCAGAGAACATGTAAATCCTTACCTTTTCTGACACGTATTATTTTACTCTACTGGGTTAATTATCTTATAATCTCTTATGATTTGCAGTGCGTGCTCGCTGACAATGTACATATAGACTTGCGACAGCTCTCTTACGGGAGTATTAGTGCCAAAAGTTACGGTCGCTATGATGTTAATGGTTTCCGCTTCCGTTCAACTATATTTGAAGCATATCGACCTCTAGCGGCAACAACTAATACTGGTGTTGTTACAAGGGTCGTTGATGGACAAGGACACGAAACTATGTATTATGGAATCATCAAAAATATAATCGAGTACAAATTTGCCGGGAATAAGGAGATTAAAGTAGTCTTCTTCGATTGTGATTGGTTCGACCCTAAACATGGTACTCGTGAAAACCAATTTGGGATGGTTGAAGTCAAACACGCGGAACGATTATCTAGTTGCGACAATTTTGTCCTTGCTCATCAAGTCGAGCAGGTGTATTATATGCCCTACCCATGTGAAAAACTAAGTGCTTGGTGGGTAGTCTACAAAGTGAATCCTCGGGAACGTCTACACACCCCTAGTGATGACGCTTATCAATTGGAGGTTGAAGAGGTCGATGAGGTTTATCAAGATGATGAATTGCCGACTTCGTTTAATGTAGAGTCAGAATCGTCGACAGATTCTTTTCTCGGCGATTCTAATGATGTGGCAGTTCCCGAGAAAAGGAAACACCAACATAAGAAGAAAAAAGTAACATGGCGTGCTTTGGGGAGAAAAGGACAAATTGATCCTGATTTTGATGATAATTGACAAGTAATTGTTTTCATACATGGATATGCAATATACTTCATATTACATGTTTTTTCATATGTACAAACCTTCTTTACTAATAAATGCTTGTTTGTGCTTATTTTGAACAGGATGTCGAAAAAGATGAAGAGTGTCACGAGGAAGCTCTTCCGCTTGGGGAGTTCATCGGCGAGTACTCCGGCGAGTACACCGACGAGTCAGGAGGACACCCTATTCCAGGGTAGTTCCTCTTCTTCAAACAGACGTCGTCAAGAGCAGCTCCTGAGATGCATAGATCCGACATTAATTGGTCGGCCTATTGCATTTCAACTAGATGAGGAGGTAACTTTCAGATTGTTTTTTATGCCAGTTATAAACTATTACTAATTGTTTCAATACTGTTTTGTAGGAGGAAGAACACTTGGAGAGTGCGGGTCATGAGGATGATCCGGTGGGTGGCGGGCAAGAGGGGGATGTCCCAGAGTGTGCGGCACAGAGGGATGACCCAGAGGGTGTGGGGCAGGGGGATGACCCAGAGGGTGCGGGGCAGGGGGATCTCCCGGAGGGTGCGGGTCAGGAGGAAGGTGCTGAGGCTGCCGGCGGGTCCTCGGTAACTTTCAGGACGAGTCACTTGGTCGCTCCACCAGTAGTCACTTCCGGTGGAGCCAAGATCGAGATTACGCCTGTTGGTGACGGGTAAGTGTAATACTCTTCTGTTGTTTTGCTTTTGTTTTCAAAAAATTTCTTTCACTAAACTAATTAACTTTATTTATTATGTATTTCTAGATCTTGGATTGACTCTAGGTTCGACGGCACTTCGAGGGTCAGGCAGGTTAACCAGATATTGGGTAACATGTGCCGTCTGCACTACCCAGGGGTGCTGACAATGCCGACCGGTGAGCGGGTTCTATGCCAGACATGGGACCAGTACCGGTTCGCTCCTGACGGGCGCCACGGAACTGCTCAGGGGGCGGTGTCTCATGACTTCTGGGTATGCAAGTGTTTTTTCAATCTACTTTTAGGCTTTTCGAGTTACAACACTGTACTAATCATTACTTTTGCAGTTACGCTTTTGCTTGCCAGAAGTCGGCAATCACCATAACCATGCGCTTCAAGTCTTCAACAACAATGCACATAAGGTGGTGAAGGACGCCATTTCGTATGCCCGCATTCAAGCGAACAATGCTTACTACAAGGAGAAGCTAGGGCAACGAATGAGCAAGGCGACGGGCTCATCGTCAATTTATTGGACTGAAGAAGAATACCGTTCGGTAAACAATTCTAACTTTTTACTCTTCGATTGTTGAGATTTGTTGTCATATAATACAAATAGCATCTCTGTTCAGGTGAGGATTCCGTGGTTTGCAAACCGCGAGGACGCATATTTCGAATTCTGCAAGATTTGGTCTTCAGCCGCATTTAAGAAGACTTCCGAGCAGAAAAGACAATGCCGCGGGACGGATCCGAAGCACAGATATGGTGCCGACGGACATATTCGCCACGCTAAACGCTTGGTAAGACCGATCTGTCACTCTCTAGCTATAGATACATTGTAATGCGACTAACTCATTTCTAATGTACAGGAAGCTAAATCTGGCAACGTGCCAAGTGACATAGAGGTGTATACCTCTGGTCACAAAGGAAGCGATCCGGCACAGCCAGATGTCTTGTGTAGCCAGACAGCCACGGACCATTTGGTGAGATGTTATTAAGAGTTGACGTAATTTCATTTTTCTGCGTCTAGCTAATCGGACATGTTTTTTGCAGGCGCAGTATGGTGAACACATGATTCGACTCCATGGAGAGGACTATGATTGGCGGAGAGAACCTGTGGACCAAATGGCCGTGTACTCCAGCGGAGGTGGCAAAAGCCATGGACGGTGAGACAGTGTTTTTATTAATGTTTTGTGTATGGTTTTGTGATGGTAACTAACCCCTGTTAATGTTGCAGGTACTCCATGTTCAATGGAGTTATTGACTCGAGAGCGGTGAGAGCTCAGAAGTCAGCTCAGTCGTCGCAGAGCTCCGTCGGAGTTGGCTCCAGCCGTCGTCGCTCAGAAGAAACCCCGGAGATGGTTCGGATGAGGGAGGAAATGAGGCGGCGCGACGAGCACTACAGCAAACAACAAGAGTACTATACCGCCTGCTTAGCACAACAGCAGGCGATGATCCAAGTAAGCTTACTTTAGAGTGTTGCAGTTCAAAAGTATTCAGAAATAGGTTTAGAACTAACTGATTACATTACAACATGTGTAGCAACTAGCCCAGCAAAACAGTGGATTTGACATGTCTATGTTCCAACCACTACCTCCCCCGCCACCACCACTATCTCCTACATCACCTGAGGTACCTCCTAAATACCTAAGTTAGCGTTTAGAAGGGTAGTTGAGTTCGTTTCTAATTTTGTCTATTTCTTCAGTGTTTCCGTACGCCTGGCCAGGATGGAGCCTCCGGGGCAAATGTGAACGAAGCAGGAGGCAGTGGCGGCGCCCACGACCCAAATGTGGGCGATCAGTGAGTATATGGACAAATATGACTTTGTATGTGGCTCTCGCTGTGTTTTGTGAATTTGTATGTGAGTTTGGATGTTATATGTGAATTCAGATGTGTATTGTGACTTTGGATGTGAATTCAGTTATATTATGTGATTTTGGATGTGATGTGTGAAGTGTGGATGTGAATTTGGATGTGAGATGTGATTTTGGATGTGAGATGTGATTTTGGATGTTATATGTGAAGTTTGAATGTGATTTTGGATGTGAAATGTGATTTTAGATGTGTATTGTGAATGTATGTGAAATTGTGGTTGGATGTGAGTGTGAGTAGGGGAACCAGGAAAAAATAAAAAAAATACCAGGTAACTTCCGTCGGCTTTGACCATAGCCGACGGAAGTTAGCTGGTTTCGGCCACGTGGGCAGAAAGGCTAACTTCCGTCGGCTTCGGCCCTAGCCGACGGAAGTTAGCTGCCCCTAACTTCCGTCGGCCAGGCTGGCCGACGGAAGTTAGAGCCCCCCTGGTGACGTGGCAGTGTTCGGCGCTAACTTCCGTCGGCCACATCAAGCCGACGGAAGTTAGCTAACTTCCGTCGGCGGCCGACGGAAGTTAGCTAACTTCCGTCGCCGCGCTTCCGTCGGCCAAAGGCCGACGGAAGATAGCGTTTTGCCGACGGAAGTTGGCTTCTTCCGTCGGGAAAGGGCTAACTTCCGTCGGCCAAAGTTGCCTGTTTTGTTGTAGTGCTTATGAGCCAGAGCTCGAACATATGGGAGATTTGTGTTCATCCTAATTTCACCATAACGACTATTGCTGCGGATACTGCTGCTAATGTAATTACCCAGCATCAAAATAATAGTAAGGCAGTGAACATTTTATTTTCTGGTCTAGGTCCTAGTGAGTTTGACCGTGTTAGCCATCTCACCACTGCTAGAGAGATCTGGGCTACCCTCCAGGCACATCATGAGGGGACAACTCAGGTCAAGGCTAGACTATATCAGACCTACCGGCGTGAGTATGAAAATTTCTCACAAAAGCCGGGTGAGACTGTTGAGGCCTTGTTTGGTCGTTTTCAATCGATCATTAACAAGCTTCGTGTTAACAAGGCCGAGGGTGATCAGCTGGTCTCGGATCATGAACAGGCTCTTAAGGTACTCCATACCTTGGACCCTAAGATCTGGGATATCAAGGTCTCGTCTATTATTGAGAGCACATCATATGATACCTTGACCATCGCAGAGCTTTTTAGTAAGCTCAAGGCCTCAGAGGTCGATATCCAGTTGAGATCAAATCTCACTGGTTCTGGATCAAAGACTCTTGCGCTTGCGACACCATCTGCTGATCCTAATGCCATGAGTTGTACTGCGTTTTCCTTGATGTCTATTTCCGAGGAACAACTTGATACTCTAGGAGATGATGATTTGTGCTTGTTTAACAACCGGGTGCGGCGTGTCTATGATAAGCGAATGATTAAGAGACACAGCACAAAATCCGGATGCTTTGAGTGTGGTGACCCAGGTCATTTTATCGTCGATTGTCCCAAGCAGAAGAATTACAAGAAGGGAACTGGCAACAACTCCTACAACTCTGGCAAGTACGACAACTCCACGAAGGGCAAGCCCAAGACAAGGTTCTTTCGAAAGGCTCTGAAAGATTACAGGCGTGAGAACAAGAAGCGAGACGAAACCTTCTTTGCCGACATGGAGAAAAGATACTCCAAGAGATCCTCGTCTTCCTCATCGTCTTCAAGTTCAAGTGATGAAGATATCATGATCAGGAAGGGGAAGGACAGGGACAATCCGGCGGGCCTCTGTTTCATGGGCTTCAGGGATAAGCTGAAGAGTCGCTCACGTCACAGCCGAAGACCCCACAAGAGCTTCTGCTCAATGGCTCTTGGGGAGAAGAAAGAGAAGGACTCCTCCGATGACTCCGACGATGACGACGATGAGAATGCATCTTCATATGAACAAGAAGTTGTTAATTTACTAGAACAGAACAGTCAGGAGTTGAAGTATAGGGAGAAACTGCTTAGAGGGGCTAAGAAGAGGATAGATGAGCTTGAGAGTGAGCTTGCCACGACAAATGGCAAGATTAAGAGTCTGTCTTCTTCCCCTTGTTTGGGTGATAGTGGTGAGTGTCCTAACTGTGAGGTGTTGTTGTGTGACCTGACGACTCTCAAGTCCAGGTACACAGAGAGAGTAGATGAGAGAGACGCTTTGGCCACTGAGCTTGAGAGCGCTCAGCAGGAGCTAAAATATGCTCATGCCACTGTCGTCGTACCCTGTGTAGACTGTCCATCTCATTTAGCTAGTATAGCTGAGCTGAGAGCCAAGAGTGATGAGCAGTTGAGCGAGTTAGCTGGAGTGAGAGGTGAGTTGGAGCAGACTAAGCTAGAGCTTGAGACCTTGTCAGTTCCATCCACTATTTGTGAGAAATGCTTGTCCATTAGAATGGAATTGATCAAGCTAAAAGCTGAGAAGTCTATCAAAGTTAGTAAAGAGTGTGAGATCTGCTTGTCTCAGGTGGAGGTGTTAGCTACTTTGAGAGAGGAGCTAGCTGATGTTCAGAACGAGAACTTTTACCTCCGTTCAATCCTGAGTTGGATTAGTGCTAGAGAGCCACAGCTCGGCTTGATGATCCAGCAGTTCAAGAGACAGGATGGTTTTGGGGTAGGGTACACATATACCAAGGCTGATTTTGAGAGCGCCATTAGCCGTGCAGTGGAGTGGAGTAAGATGACTCCAGAACAGAGATATCCCAAGACTCACTCCACTGAGTCCTTTAAGGATAGTTAGCCCAAGGATGGAGTGATTCAAGAACAACCTAAAGCTCCACCTAAGAAGCAGATCTGGATTCCTAAGCCTAAAACTCTACACACCTCTCTTGATTCTTTACCTGGACCCTCTCACACCAAAGATGCTTCACCCAACACCACCAAGCCTAAGAACCTTAAGCCACAACAACATTCCAAGAAGCCTACCTATCACTGTGAGTTTTGTCTGAGAGACGGGCATCTTGAGGAGTTTTGCTTCAGGAGGAAGCGGGTTGAGCGAGCAGAGAGAGCTCGAGGTGGGCAGGAGCAGTTCTACCAGCAGGTTGGTAGGCAGAGAGTCCCTCGACGTGGAGAGAGGCTAGAGGCCAGGCCATGTCATGTAGGTGGTGGTAGAGGAGACGGTTTTCACTACCGTGCTTCGGATGGTGGTTTCCGTTCCGACAGAGTTCCAGATCGTCATGGATACGTTGTTGGATCTCGCGACCGTGATTTTAGGAAGAACAGAGGACCGCGCTTTGATTCGCGCTTCAGTCCAAACTCATATGATTCCTTTTACTTTCCTACATACACGCAGATGGCTCGACACTAGTTCAACACTTTTACTAAACCTGGCATTGGACCGTTTGGTCCCACTCATGATTATTGATCGTGTTTTGGGAGTTGTGTATCCTTTTTAGGATATTTTGAGTTAGCTTTTCTTTGGTATCAGTTTTTTTTATTTTCTTCTTTATTTTTTATTATTGAGTCTTTTTGTGTGTGTTCATATCATGCATAATCATAAATCACATTTTGAGCTCGCTTCTGTTATATGATTAATCTGCTTTACTTTCTCTAGCTAGTATATGTTTTTGATTAACTGTCGATGATCATGTTTTGTTTCAGTTCACATGATATATCTGATATTTGTCATATGCATTGCTTTTGTGCTTTAAAATTGAAAAATGATCACCATTGCTTCTGGTAACTAGCATGTGTAGGCTGAATGCTTTCGCTATCTTTTACATGCCTTGTAGCTAGATCCTTACTTAGATGCAGATATGCAACTTGGACATTTATATGCTTTAAATATGCAAAATGTGCTATACAAATGATAAAAATTCAGAAAAATAAAAATTTATGCATTTTTATGATTATCAGAAAAGATCCAGGTGGATTTGTTTTTGTCGCATTGCATTGTTCTAGACTGCTTACCATAGCACTTTGGTATGAACTAGGACGGTGTAATGTATGCCAAGAGCAGTGTCTTAAGCTTCTGATGGTCCAGTTCTGGCCTAGGCTTGACTTGGTCGGTTAGCATAAGGTTTGACATGCAAATAACCCCTGGCAGAAATGAAAAATATAAAGAAAAAAGTCTGAAAAATTTAAAAAGATGACAGGTTTGCTGAAGCACTTTGTTTTGGACAATGCTTATCTTGGTAGATATCATTTAGCTTTTGCATCTCATGCTTTATTTTGCTTGTTATCTAGAAAATGTGGTGACGCTTTTGTTTTGCAAAAAATCGAAAAATGCGTGCTAATGACTTTCTTAAGATATCATCTATTGTACTGATCATGTCATGTATCTTAGACAGTATATCTTTAGCTATATCTGTTAGATGTTGTAATAGCAGTCAATCATATCTAAGAAGCATGCTTTTCACACTCCACCTGCACCCCATCTGCATTCATAGCATATTTTGAGGGGGAGCTGCATTTCAGGGGGAGTTTGTGTTTATGTCTCTTTAAAGTGCATTTTAGTCTCACTTGATGAGTCCAATTGTCAACAAGGGGGAGAAATTTTGATATATTTTTAGCTTTCTCTGGGATTTATTTCAGGGGGAGTTCCTTGTTGGTAATTCTGAGATTTGATTTGCACGTGTTTTTGAGTCTTTATTTTTGGTTAACTATAATGACCGTTTTCGTGCTTCTATTTGGCTTTTGGTCATTAGGGTTAAACTTTTATTTTCTTTCTTCTATTTTTTTGTTTTTTTTTGTTTCCACATGTTTTGCAGGTTCGGGAGACGAGCTGAAGAGGGTGTTGACAATGCACTCATCAAGGGGGAGATTGAGAAACCATGTTGAAGAATATGGTTTTGATATTCCAGATGTGATGAGTGATTGTCAACGGAAGTCAAAGGAAGGGAGAGATGAAGACCTGCTGAGTCTGAGGCGCATGTGACTCAGGTACACGGGCAGTGAGCGACGGCCGGGCAGAGGAGCTGCGGAGTCGGGCTGGCCCAATCCGGGTACATGGCTAGGAGCGGCATATGATCCACTGGTCTGTTGACTGGGTTTGACTCAGGTACACGGGCGGCGAGCGATTGCCGGGCTGAGGGAGCTGCGGGGTCGGGTCGGCCCAATCCGGGTACCCGGTGCGAAGACGGTGGACGCTTTGTCAGTTTCGGCGTAAAACTGACAATCTATCATTAATTCATTTTTAGGATATAAATAATTAGTTTTTAAGTTTAGAATATTTTTATTTGAGTCAGGTGATTTTTCTAATAATTTTTTAGTAATTTTCGGAATTTATTTTAGAGTCAGTTTATTTACCTGAGGGTAAAGTAGTCTTTTCATGTATTAGGATTTGCCTATAAATAGGCCCCTATCTCCATAGGGATAGATGACTGTTTTTAATAGATCAATCTACAGTCCAGTTTTTAGTTTTCATCTCCACAAATTTTTCCGGCGAAATTTTCCACGGAGTTTCTCTTGTTTTTCTCCCGTGCGGCGGTCTTGTCTTACAGGGGCTGTAACTTTGCTTTGGCCGGCAGAGAAGATCCAGCCGGCAGCCCGCTCGAGGCCATGCAACAAGCAGCAAAGCTGCTGCATTTTCTGTCAGGTGTGTGCAGTGCGTGAGAAAGGAAGGCACAGCAAGGCTGGCGCACGACATTGCAGGCAGTCTTGACGTGACGTGCGTGGGGTCCACATACAGGGCATGATAAACGAGTTCTTGTGAGATCCGCCGGCAGGACGCAGAGGAAGCAGAGCGCACGCCATCGGATCTTATGTGACGTACGACGACGACTCAACAGCCATGCAGATAAGCGGTTTTTTAATCTCCTATTTGTTAGCTAGTTAGATTAAGTCTATTAGTTCTCTATCTTTTAATTAGCCTGCAAAAAATAATTTCGTAGGTAACATTTAATCTGTTAAATTTTTAGTCATCTCATATTATTTATTTCAGTATTTTTAATCTGCTTAATATAAAAAAGGGGGTAAAATTATTTATATTATTAGTTGTATCAATATTTCTATCCTAGATTACATGAAATATTTTAGATTTATTTCTGAATTAATTTTTAATGATCCAAGGTTTATTCATTTGATTAGTATTTTATTTCTAGACTGAAATATAAATATTTCGTGATTGTTTTCTAGGTGTTTTTATTAACTACAGTATTTTTATTTAGATTACTTTTTAATATCATTTTAATTAGGACACCGATCATTTTTAAACTAGACAACTTTAATTCCTGAAATTTGCTTTGCAAATATTATTTGTCTGGTTAAGTTCTTTTAGGTGGTGGGATTAAAATATAGTTTAACAAGAAATTTTTAGGCGCCCATTCACCCCCCCCCACTCTGGTCGCTACTTTCGGTCCTACACCAGATGTGCTTGGTTCTGCAGTGGTGCCACGGCTAGTGCTAGAAATCAATGCCAATGGCTGTGGCACAGAGCTTCTGTGCACTGCAAGAGATGCCTTGGCAATCTCTATGGACTTCAGCTTGCTGAAGAGCTCATCACAGGTCAATGTGTCATAACCTGCAGACTCTCAATGCTGGATATCTTCACTTCCCATATGCTACGATCAAGAGCATAGAGAAGCTTGATAGCCCTATCATGATCATTGTAAGCAAGCGTCCCGTTGGATCGTAAGTTACTCACTATCGCATCAAAGCGAGAAAACATGGCATCTATAGATTCACTAGGTGCCTGCACAAACAGCTGATACTGTTGATTGTATGTGCTTTGGCGCCTGGCCTTAATCTGAGTAGAGCCCTCATGAAAAATAGTAAGTGTTGTCCAAATCTCCCTAGCAGTCCTAAGGTGCTGCACCCTATCAAACTCACTCCTACTCAAACCAATGAACAGTATATTTCTTGCCTTGGAGTTGGCATTATACTGATCCTTCTCTGTTTGAGAGGTGCGAGTCTCAAGGATGGAGTATTGTGAGTCCACAATCTCCCAAATTGCATTTCCTTGGCTTAACAGGTAAGCCTCCATGCACACCTTCTAGTATGCAAAATCAGTCTCATCGAACAGAGGAATTTTACTGCCTCTATCCATGTCGCCAACAGATCACAAAACTAGTTAAGGTCAACTGGTGATCTTAACCCACTCTGATACCAATTGTTGGACCGGAAACGGCGACCAGAGGGGGGGTGAATGGGAGCTTTTAAAATTTCGGGCTAAAAACTAGCCTTCGGTTTTGGTTCTGTCTTCTGCGGAACAGGCTTCGAACACTACCTTCGAAGGTCTGGTTCGGAGGTCCTTTGACAACTCCGAACATAGGCTTCGCAGGTTCAAAAGTTCGAGGCCAAGAAGACTTCGCTCCACTTACAACCCTCGAAAATCTACTCTGCTAAGTCAGTGCAGGCTCCGCACACAGGGTGCTTCGAGCAGGCTTCGCACTTCACCCTTCGCAAGAGTGGACACCCCACTGAGGACTTCGACCAAGTACTTGGCAGCAGTAACTGGTGCTGGGCTTCGTACACGAAGGTCAAAATGCACACTAATAGACTTCGCTAGGGGCTTCGACACTAGAAGCAAAACGGGCTTCGATCAGGGCTTCGCTAGTAAACAGTGAGGTCTAGCCTCAAGTTACACAGAGCGAACGCGCACTGAAAAACACACTTCGCACAAAGACACCCTTCGCCTAGACAGGCTTCGGCGCACTACAACCAGCGAGGTATGTAAAGCGAGCTCAAGCAAAAAGCACACAAAAGCAGGGCTTCGCCGCTTGAACAAGGAACACAATAAAATTGAACTCTGGATGAATACAACAAAGTGTGTGGCTACAGGAGCTCAACAGTAAATGCTCAAAGTGTTAAATGTTACCTACCAATCCCCCATATTTATAGCCCACAGTTCACCCAAAGGAATTGATCACTACTTTACCCCTAGGGTTTACATTGGTTTTGTCTCTACAGAACTGAGGGGTACAAAAGGTAGTCAACTTTATTGGAGGCTTCTCTGTCAGCCTTTGCAGAGGGGACAGCGCCAGCTTTTTGCAGAGCAGACACTGTCAGACTTGCAACCTTTGACCTTTCCGAAGCCCCCTTCGCACGCGAGGGGTGCGATAGCTTCGGTGAGAAGCCTTGAGCCAGGTGGCCTTCACTTCACTGAAGTCAGCCTTCGATACAGTGACGGTTTTGAGCCGAAGCCGTCAAAGCCCTTGGGCCTTCGCACCAACACCTCTGGAGTGGACCACCACGGCTTCGCAGCTACTCCCAGCTCGAACTCCGTCAGTCCGTGTACCGAAGCCATGCAGGCCGAAGCACCACAAGACAACCACACTCCGAAGCCCCACCTTCGGAGTACCACCCTTCGAAGTCCCTCCTTCGTCCAAGGCCTCCGCACGAAGCATTCCATGAGCACTTCGTCGCAGTGTCTCTCCCCGAGCACACTCCTCGACGAGCCTCACCCGGACCATGCCTTCGATGCGCCTCGACTTCTGAGACCTTCGTCGGCCACCTTCGAATGTCTCCCTCCGGAGCACACTTCGAACGCCTTGCCTCCGCAAAGGACTTGATCCATCCAACTCCGAAGTTACTCCATCCGGAGTACCTTCGAAGTGCCTCGCCTCCGAGGACTTTGTCTCGGAGTACCTTCATCCGGAGCCACACTCCGCACTCTCTGCCTTCACCTGGCGCACCTCGACCTGAGGACTGACCCAGACCCCCTTCGCAGCCACCGTGACGGAGCTCCCCGCTCCCCTGGCATCAAGCCTCCCGCTTGACCCAGGTTCACCTACCGCGAACCTGTCCGTCGCCTCCGAAGTCCCTGCGCACCACAGACAAGCAGACAAGTGTATCCAGTACTCCGGAGACCTCTCCGGGTTAGCAACCTCCGGCACACACTCCGGTGTACCGCCCAAAGTACCGAAGCCTTCGGTACAAACCCAGTCATCGTGTACTGTTGGACCATTCCGACACGCACACTCCGCTGCAACAGCTGCAGCAACCAACCACCGAACACCCTTCGGTGAAACCACCTCCGAACACCCTTCGGAGGTCCAACCTCCGAACCCCTTCCGGAGGTACCCCTTCGAACAGAGGTTAAAAGCCTGTCAATCACTCATCACAAATACTGAAACCAACCCTTGGTTTCTCAAGTTCGAAGTGGTATATTGAATATCTGAATATTCGATGCCTATTACAGGCAAGAAGGGGGGTATTTATAGGTAAAATCTCTAGGGAAAAGACCTTTTTACCCCTCAATCACAACCGACATAGTGAAAACTATTTCGGTATCCCGAATAGGGCTAATATGATAAAATATGCTCGAAGGATATCGATGAAGTAGGTGTCCCATCCTTCTGGCTGTTTTCCACTTCGGAGGGGAAACTTTTCGGAGGGTCTCTTCAGATCGGAGCCTAAATTGACCCTCTGTCTTCAAATCTTTCAATCCAGAGATAAGTCTTGGGATCTGAGGTTATATCTTACCATTATATTAGAATCTTGAGGATCGTGAGAATGAAGTATTTTCCCTCAACAATGATTAATTATATGTATATAGAGAGAAGGAAGGGGTGCGGCCAACGGACGTGTCGCTTGGCCAACGGGTGTGAAGCGGCGAGCAGACTCGTTTCTTCGCTAATAGTCACGTGCTTCATTGATTAGGAGGAGATTAATTTCAACGCTATCAAAGTCCGGCGGTTAATCACCGAGGTGGTAGTTGCTACCTGATCTGTGGGCCGGCTCGATGCAAATACGGATGGAGATTTGCTACGCGGTCGTGAGAGAGAGAAAGAGCTGGAGATTACACATGCACGGCGACACGCGCATGCGTGATGAGTCGCGTCGCAGTCGTGTACGCACGCACTGCGCAGACAAAACATCATGCCGTACACACTATTTATATGTCAGCAGGCATGCGGCCTATTAGCTAGCTAGTACGTATACAGGCACTCCATCAATGCTAATAACCAAGCTACATTATTAAGACGAATGAAAAAGATTAGTACGCCCTGATTTAATATATAAGATGTAACAATATAGGAGATTCGTCCGTCTGATCTTGAATATTAATGACGAAAGAAAATTTCAAAAATATTAAGGAAAAAACTAAGGACGAATGAAAAAGACTAAAGGAGGCGTTTAGCTAAGGTATAAAATTAAATGAGGAATAGTTGGTGAAAAAGTAGTATTTTGTAGCAGATAATTATATATATCACCGTACCCCGGGGCTAGTAGTAATTAATTTGGTAGTATTAATTAAATAGTAGTAGTACTACAAAGTAACAAATACATGACATTCTTGGCATGGCGCTGTACACAGCTAGGAGTACTACTAAACACTGCATGCAACGCGGTAGCTCGGGGCCGTGGGCAGCTGCCCAATAACTAATTAAACACTAGACAAACAAGAAACCAAGCTTAACAAGCATATGCATGATGGTATACTATGTAAGTAGTATAAGCTTAGCGATGCAGCTGCGCGCGCACGGGCTAATTATTTGGCTGTGGCCGCCATGATGTCCGCCGGGTAGATGGTGAGATCCCAAATACTGATGCCGCCGCCGGCTTCGTCCAGGACCTCCAGGGCCACCTCCTGGAAGCCCTCCAGCCCAAAGTCCTCCGCCTTGGGCAGCCGCGTCACGTAAGCCTCAAAGTCCTCCTGCGGCTGCATCGCCATCACCGTGTAGTTGTCGTCAAGCTGCTGCAGCTGCTCATCAGATGATGAGTTGGAATTGGAGGCATCGGCACCATCGCCGGAGTAGCTGCACGGCGTCGCTGGCTGCACGTTGTTGTTGTTGCTGCTGATGTACCGGTTGTGGGGATCAATAACAGCAGCAACTATAGCTTGCTCATGATGCTGTTGATGGCCGAGGTTGAGGCGCGCGCAGTTGCCGTAGAGCGCCTTGGCGGCGGAATCGTAGGCGTGGGCGGCGTCCTGAGCGGTGTTGAAGGTGCCAAGCCAGAGGCGGGCGCCGCGGTTGGGTTCGCGGATCTCCGCCACCCACTTGCCCCAGGTGCGCTGCCGCACGCCACGGAAGGAGCAGCGCTGGTTCTCGGGGCCGCCCTTCCCCTTCATGCACCCCTTGCGTGACCGCCGCAGCGGGCAGCACTTCTTCAGCGCCGACGCCGCAGTGCCGGCCGCCGGCCCCTCCTTCTTGCTGCTCGCCTTCTCCTTCCTCCGGCCGCAACAGCTCTCGCCGCCGCCGCCATCGCCATCGAATGACTCCATGCTACCGATATGGATGGAGAAAACGAGACCTCGAGAGGAGAGAGAGAGGGAGAGCTATGAGAGAGCTAGAGACGGAGACACGATATCAGGAGCCAGCGCGCGGCAGGCCCTCCAACGATATATTGATACGGTGGTCTCGTGCATTACATGCGTGCCAGGTGCTGATATTACACATGCGCCGCATGCACTGCGACACGCTCATGCGTTACGTCGCAGCCTGGACAGACGTACGGACAACGTGTCAACGTGTGCGCGGCTGCGCGCGCACCCGCCGAGCTGGAATCGTACTTAGCAGCTAGCCCGGCCCCCTGCGGACAACGCACAACTGTACACCATGTGTCAACATAGGAAGCTTCCAGCAGGCCAGGCAGGGCCGCCGTCATCTCTCGATAAAGCACGATGGCGACACGTGTAGTATTAATATCGGTCGATCTCATCCACCGACTACTAATATCGACTCATGTCTTCCAGACACGATGAATGATTGTCAACCAAAAATATGATAATGAAATTTTCCAAAAGGAAGCACTTCTTCGAAAGAGGAGGAGGTCTTGTCGTGGCGTTGACCGGTATGATAGGTATACGGATAAATGATTACTGATCTGGAGGAGCCGCAGAATTATAGAGGTCCAATCTGGGTATATGATGCACGAACGACAAGTAAGTGTCGTGACATTGGTCATGTGACTTAGGTACACGGACAGACGATTGTTGGGCTGAGAGACTAATTGGGTCGTGATGGTTCAATCCAGATACACTGTGCAAGGACGACAAGAGACTTTTGTCAGTTTCGCCTCAAACCCATCGGATCATAAATTAATTGTCATGAAAAGACCAAGAAATAGAATTTTATTTTTCAGGACAGTAGGTTTAAATATTAGTACAATAGGTATAGTCTTTTAGTATTTTTTTGAATTTTTAATTCTGAAAAATATCTAAAAGATATTTTAGGAATTCTAGGCTTTTTATTTTCTTTGTACAAATACCTCAGGTGCATTTTAGTCTTTTCCTTAATTGCATTGTGTTTAGGTTATAAATACCTAGGGCTAGGTTTAACCCTTTTTACCCAAATCAATACATATTTCTGAAATCTTTTATTTGTGTGTTCCGGCTGATGTTTCTTCAAGCCACCACCATGAATTTTTTTCTGCACCGTCGGCTAGGTTTGTCTCGCAACCCGCGAGCTCTTGTACTGTTGCTCGCGAGTTCTGGTTTTTTTGTTTCTACCTGATCGTGTGTTGTTCCATTTGTGCGTCAACATGATTTGCTTGCGATCTTTATCTTCATCATTCGGTTTTATTTCTCCACTGCACTCATTTGTGCAGCATATTCTGTGCACGGGCGCTTACATCAACTGGACGCGTGAGAGATTTTTTATACCCGAGATCACAGTTTTCTTCATTATGTTTTGTCGCTGTCAGTCAGATACTCCAGATCTTCAGTGCGTGCCATCGGTTTGTGTGTGTTTCTCAGTTGCATGCCCTCCTCGATTGTCACCGGACATCAAAATAGTCCATAAACATTAAAATATTTCTATAAATAAGATAAATTATTTTAGAAGTAGTCTTTATAATGATCTTTAGTAAAAAGTACCCATAAATTTATGGGCTGTCCATATGAAATAAAATAACATTTGTTGTCGTACAAGATTACGCCAACAGGTTTAAAAAACTGTATGTGTGACAAACGAAGTGTTTGTGAAAACGGATTATCTCAAGCCTCCAAATAGGATAATAGTTCGAAGTAGTTCGAAGTTGTGTATTGAATATCTGAGTATTCGATACCCTTTATAGAGTGAAGAAGGGTATTTATAGACTGAATATTAAAGAAAAAGACTCTTTTACTCTCTAATTACAACCGACTAATAAGATATTGTTTAATACTCTTCATAGGGGTAAAAAGGTAAAAAACGAATTTAATCAGAAAGAAGATAAATCTTCTATCCTCGCTGGCAACACCACCAAGGGTGGAAAGGATTCGGGAAACTTCGTTACGCCGAAGCCTTAACGGAGGTATTCGCTGTACAATACTCTTAATATAGCAAAACCTCGATGCTTTTAGGATCTTCGAAGATCGAGGCTTCTGACTTCGTCCCTTCTACTTGTGTCTTCAGGGGAATGTCTTTGATCTCTGGAGGATGAAATATTTTCCCCCAATAGTAGCCCCTCGAATACTTCTCTCCGAATTGCCTATACAATAAGAGGGCAGTATTCGCAAGAAATAATTTCATACTTAGAATCAAGAACTTAATGAGTTTTACCATTCTTTGAAGCATTCGGAGGTCCAGAATCTTCAGACTAACTTTTGTGCGAAGGTACGTATCGAAGGGGCTTCGAAGATAGATCCTTGCTCCTTGTGAAGCTAAAATAACCGTTTAAACTCAAAGAAATAGCCATTACCTTTTTTAAAGGCTAAACTGTCGCTTCGTTTCTGGAGACGTGATTTCTCATGAAGAATCGCAATGAATCATAACGGTAAAGAAGATGTAACGGCGCACACGAACGGTACACTGCAACTGCAAGTACACGTTATAAATAAGAGTGCAAGGGTGAGTTTTGGATACTTTACCAACTGCTCCCGCATTTTCCCCTTTCTGCTTCCTGAGCCCATCTTCCAACTTCATCTTCTCTAATGGCGAAAACGAGCCACAAGGTTCCCGTTCCTGCTTCATCCTTGGCCAGGCAACAGGCGATGGCGGCAGCATCAGCGGCGGCGTCTTCGGATAACCCTCGCCTAGCCGGTCCTCATGATCTCCTCCCAGCATCCACCAAATATACAGATCAATCGTATAGTTTGGGGCCCTCAACTTGTACGAAGAAGTCAATTGCGGCGGTGATGGCTGGGAAGACGGCATCTGGAATCAAGATTCGCCATGCTGGGGGAGAAGTAATTCCTGCACCACGAGTCGGAGAACTGGTGGTGTTCGAAGTATTCTTCGAAACTGGATTGGGGCTTCCAGCAGTGGAGTTCCTTTCAGAGGTATTGATCTTGTTCCACGTTATTTTGCCTCAACTTTATCCAAATGCAATCGCTCGCCTAGCCATCTTCGAATGGGCGATGCGAGCCGAAGGGTGTGCCGGGAGAGCTGAGATTTTCATGGCTCTTCACAAAGTTTCATGCCAACCGAAGACCTACACTAGAGCCGGAGGACAAAAGATGGTGATCGCCTTCGGAAGCATCAATTTTCGACTTCGCGACGAATATCAAGACCAGTTCCCAGAGAAGGCCATTAATGCCAGGTGGTACACGGACTGGATTCTTCGCTGGTTTTATGTCGAAGTAGGAACAGACAGTGCCTTGGCCGGACCTCTAGAGGACATCTTCTATCGGGGGAAGCGGAGGTCCAACCGGATCCAAGTCAACTCGAAGTCCGCCTCAGGCTGCTGCAATCCGTAAGTCGTCGCATGAGCATGCGTGACTTAGCGAAGGAGTTCATCGGACTCTGGATCCCACCCATGATGGCTAACTGGCCAATCCACTTCCAAGAGAACACGGAGGGTGGACTCCAAGAGATTACTTCAAGTGCTACAGGTAAACTTTTTGTATGTCCTGCAAAATATTTTTACACGTAGTATTGATTCTACAAAAATGATTTAACCGAAAGAAAATCTTATCTTTTAGCTCCACGCGTCACCCTCACTTCGGAACAAATTGTCTGAACTTCGGAGAAGATCCTCGGGGCTCCTACGCCCGTTGAAAAAGAGTGGAGGGTGAAGTTGGTTAGTAGCTAGGAGCGATTCAACCGAGTATGGAGTGTACTTAGAGTTGAACCTCCAATGCTTCCAGATTGGATCAGCTCAGAACAAGCTCCGAAGAAAAAGAAGGCCGAAGCAGGGACTTCAGCGCCAGCCAAGACACCTGTTAAAAAGGTAGCTCGAAAGCCGAAGGCCCCTGCTCCATCCAAATCTCCAACTTCATCTTCGGAGTCATCGGAAGATGAAGAAGCAGACCGAACAATGGGGGAGGAGTTCGAAGCTCTCCTAGTAGGGGATGAGGGGTCTCGAATAGGGGCTGAAGTCCCCGTTCAAGACGACGTGATGGCGGCGCCTACCGTTAAAGGTAACCCCGAGCAGGCGGAGACTGAAAATGTCCTGACTAGCTAGGTAAATGCCCCTGTTATGGGAGAAGGAGGAGTCGAGACTATGGAAGTCCAAGCCCTGTTGCACCTCCGAAGCCAGCTCCAGCCGTAACACAAATGACTCCGGTCCGAGAAATGGCTTCAAAGAAGATGATGGGTCCTAGAAAAGGCAAAAGTAAAGGTTGGTCTTTGTCTGCTCCTGTTGTAGGGTGGACTCCATTAGGATCCACGAACGGAGGTCAATCTACAGAAGCCTCTGAAACTGCTTCTCTACGCTCCGGTCCATCTCTGAACGAAGATGGTCAGAGCGCCTTGTCAAGGCTCCCCATCTTAGATCCTTTTTTGGAGCGGAGAACTAGACTTCGGACTTTGCTAGAGCCTTTGGCTCGGTCTAGTCGTGAAGTTGGGGAGACTGACTTGGTTTCCATCCTTGGAGAAGTGGAGGGGTCAGAGCTGGATGCAGGTTTGGAGCGGGCAGCCTACCAGGTACGAAGTATCTGCAAAAATAGAGTTAGTTCAAACATATGTACATAATTTACTTACATTGTTCTTCTTCTTCCTTCGCAACAAGTAGTTCTAGCTCGGGTTGCAGCTATATCACATGAGAGAGAATGTAACCGACTCAAGGAGAAGGTAACAACTTTTTAAGGGAGTCTTGTTAGCTCCGAGACTCAGACTTCGAGCTTGGAAGAAATGGTAGCCATAGAAAGAAATGCTAGGACTAGCTTGGAGGCTGCCAAAAATGAACTCAAGGCTGAGTGGGTTGTGCTTTGGGCCGAGGTGGAAAGACTTCGAGGAGTGCAGGCAGCTGCGGGAGCCGAAATGGTCAAGCTTCGAGAGGAGCAACTAAATTTGCTAAAGGAGGCCAAAAAATTGCTCGGACAAAAGAATTATTTGATGACGGAGGCAGCTAGACTTTAATCTTTGAGAGACGAGCTGACTTCGTCAAACAAGACTTTGTCTGAAGAAAAGATAAAGTGTGAGAAGGTGGCTTCGAAGACCATGGACGCCCATCGGGGTGTCCTATAATACTTTGGCACTTCTTGCGCTTCTTCTTCGGCTGGCAACGACTTCCTGCTGTGAAGAATGAAGATGATCCAAGCAGCGACGAAGACTATGATGGCAGCAGGTACTCGGTACGAAGAGATCTCCGGCCAAATGGCTTCTCTCGGAGTACTACATTAATACGAAGATCTTGGGTTATCTGTTTCGCCGGAGCCCGGAGCAGCCCCCGTCAATTTTTGTGACGACCGACTTCTGACTCCTTCGGTTGATATGGCCGCGACTTGGGAGACCTTTCAACCATCTTGGAGAGCTGAAGGTCGATCGACTATAAAAACATGGATTGATGAAGGTCTCCGTCATAAGCAAGCACGGTCGCAACATTCAAGCAGCAAACCTCCTTCGGACCCGAAGGTTTAGTTCTCCTTAGGGCTCCGCCTATGTACAAACTTATGTTTTTGTTCTCTTTTGAATGAAAAGACTTATTTTGAAATGTTTTTAGGCTTCCCAACCTTTTTTGGATGAGCTCGAAGTGTTAGAAATTAACGAAGAACTTCGCCTACGATGGGCCACCTTCGAAGCTTTAAAGCCTCACAGGTGTCCTCGATTTTCAATTCCTCGGGGAAGTTCTAGAGAGGTTATACTCGATATATATAAATAAGTATTAGCTTATATTAAAAAGGAGGAGAAAGAAGTTAGTATAGAAACTTCATCTTTAGAGGACGTTGAATGGTCCGAAGAAGAAAATGTTGATGAAGAGCAAGTAGAAAAGAGCCCTGAACGACTTCAAAGCTGGGAGAGGAGCCCCGAACGACTTCGGACCTAGGCTGAACTTCCGCAAGAACAAAAAGACTTACGAGTTTCCAAAGAAGGGAAGAGAGTTAAGCACAAAGTTTTAAATACTCCAGGCTCCGGGACAAGTCGTCTTTGAAGTCGGGCTAATTTTGAAAGCAGCTCTGAGGATCGAAGAGATCTTCGCTTCCTTCTTGGCATAGACATAGATTTTTCATGATGTAATGTAGTCTGTTTAAATAATATAAACTAGAAAGTTTCAAAATTGTCTCATTACTTCCTAGCCCCTCTTTGGGGGTAAGCACCTTCGAAATTTGATCGAAGGTGGTTACGCACAACAAAGATGACGTTAGTTAGGAGTACAATTTTGGAGGCTCAGAGCCCCTTATCATATTAAAGAGGAATTAAGGACTGGAAGTCCAAGAATGGTCACTAAGGACCTCGAAAATATCTTCGACTCTATTAATTTGGAGTCTGAAAACTAGTAGCTTAGTACTCTTTTTTGAATGTGGTTACTATGGACTCTTTTTCGGACGCATTAGAATCTGATTATAATGTTCACTTTGGACTCTTTTTACCGACGTTTTCAAGCTAATTGCTCGGAGTCTGTATTGTTTGGTCTCCTTCGACTCTTTTCATGGATGATATCAAACCAGTGGTTCAGAATCCTCTTTTTGTGGTCTCCTTGGACTCTTTTTACGGATGCTTTCAAGCTGGAGCCCGGAATCCGTGTCATTTGGTCTCTTTGGACCCTTTTTACGGATGCTTTCAAGCCGGTGGCTTGGAATCCATTTTTTGTGAATTTCCCACCTCGTCGGAAGCTTCGAACCAATGGTTCGAAGTCCGTAAAATTGGTTCAAATGAATGACACTTTCCTTCGCAATCAACTCCGCTCTCCTAGTGCGTCCACTAGAAGTAGGGAATGTTTGAGAAGTAGGCATTATCTGAACCATGGGTTTTATTTATTCAGAAAGTGTTTACAAATGATTACAATGAGCCCCTATGCAAAATATCGCTTACGATGCTCCGCATGCCAGGCATGCTTTAATTCTTCACCTTCTAAATTATCTAATTTAAAAGAACACGGGCATCCTAAACGAAGGATGATATATGGACCTTCCCATTTATTTCCTAATTTCCCTGGTGCTATAATGCTTCCCAAAACTAAATTATCTAGCTTAAGTCCATTAAGTTTAATCTTCGGGTCATACCAAGTCTTCGTCTAATGTTGATACTTTGTCAAATTTGCAACAGCTCGAAGCCTTGTTTCTTCTATTAAGTCTATGAAAGCTTGTATTTCATCTTTTTTTTTTCAGGTTCAATGGTGCGAAGAGATCCTCCTTTGAGCTCCGTCGGCATCATGGCTTCATCTCCGAATAGTAACCTGAAAGGGGTAAAACCTGTGGACCTTGCTTGAGTGGTCCGAATGGATCATAAAATCTTTGGGAGCTCTTCGGTCCACAGCCCCTTCGCCAATCCTATTGTCCTTCGATTCAGGCATGATCGAATATTACTGTTTGCTCGCTCGACGGCTCCGTTAGATTGAGGATGACGGACAGCTGCAAAACACATTTCTATGCCAAGACTTTCACAGAACTCTTTGAAGGGTTCGACATCAAATTGGGTGCCATTGTCGATTGTCAACCGTCGAGGCACTCCGAACCTGCATATAATATTCTTCCAGAAAAATTTTTGTGCATTTTTTGAAGTGATAGCTGTGAGGGAATCTGCTTCGACCCACTTGGAAAAATATTAGATTGCTAGCACTACAAATTTTAGACTTCCTTTTGCCATTGGAAAGGGGCCGATGAGATCCATGCCCCATCTGGCCATGGGCCAAACTGGAGCAATAACTTGAAGAGGTGTTGGCGGATGATGACTTCGTCTTCCCATCCATTGACAACCTTGGCAAGTGCGGACCAAGGCCTCCACATCAGCTATTATTGTGGGCCAATAAAGCCCTTAGCAAAGTGTTTTTCCAGCCAAGGCTCGAGGGGCGAGATGGCTACCACAAAGGCCTTCATGAATTTCTCAGAGTATATCTTGGCCTTCAGCTTGAGAAATACATCAGAGCAGGGGAGAACATACTCCGGCCTAATAAAGAATACTGTTGATAATATTATAATTCTGGACTCTCAATTGCAATCTTGAAAGTTTTGGGCCTTCGGGTAAATTAGCTTCGCCTTGCAGTAATTCCATAATTGAACTTTGCTAGTCGGTGTTCGGTATGCAAAGGACCTCCGCAGGAGGGAGTTGGGGCACCGAAGAAGTAAGATCTTCATAAAAATCCCCTTCCGGAATATCTATTGCTCCGGCTACAGCTTTTACCAAGATATCGGCTTGTGCATTGTATGCTCTTGGTATACTTTGGACAGAAATCCCTTTGAATGCTGCTTCGATCTTACGGATTTCTTCTATATATTTAACAAGTTGTGGATGCCTGGCTTGAAAATTTTTATCAATGTGCCCTGATACAATTTGAGAATATGTTTTTATAACAACTCTTGTAGCACCAAGGGCACGTGCCTTGCGAAGACCCAGCAAAATTCTTTCGTACTCCGCAATATTATTGGTGGACTTAAAGTTGAGCCTTGCGGAGTACATTGCTTTTTGTCCCAAAGGTGAAATTATCATTGCTCCTACGCCTGCTCCGGATGCTTGAAAGGCTCCATCGGAGTATATGGTCCATATTCCTTCATTTGATTTTTCCGGAGCCCACATTGCAGACAGAGTCTATTCTGCTACAAAATCAGCCACCACTTGTGACTTGATTGCTGTCCTTGCTACAAAGGAGATGCCGAAGGGTGCTAGATCAATGTACCATTTGCTTCGAAGCATATCTACCAAAGGATAAGAAGTTTGTACAATTACATTATGTGCTAGAAAATAATGTTGTATTTTCCTTAAAGCCATCACCAGAGCATAAATGAATTTTTCCAATTCGGAGTATCTTGTTTTTGCTCCGGATAAAGCTTCTGATACAAAATATACTGGATTTTGTAACAACTTCCCATTGAAATCCACTTCTCGAACAAGTATCGCACTGACAGTGGAGCCGGTAGATGCAAGATAAAGAAGACGGATTTCATCTGCCATGAGCATAGTGAGTGTTGCGAGGTTGCTGAGATAATCTTTAATATTGTCAAAACTCTTTTGGCACTCTGGTGTCCATGCAAAATCTTTGGAACCTTTCAAGGCTTTGAATATGGGGAGGCTTCGCTATGCGGACCTTGCCAGAAATCTGCTAAGTGCTGCAAGGCATCTAGTATGCTTCTGAACATGTTTCAAATTTTCTGGTGGAGCCAATATTTGCAGTGTCGTTATTTGAGTTGGTCTATCTTCAATTCCCCTGCTCGAAACTAAATACCCTAACAGTTTCCCAGATTGAGCCCCAAAGATACATTTTTCGGGGTTGAGGCGAACTCCACATGCTCGGAGGCTCTCAAATGTTTCTGCTAAGTCTAGACTATGCTGGTGCTCTAAAGCACTCTTTATTACAATGTCATCCATATAGGCTTCGACATTACGGCCTATTTGGTGACCTAGATCCTTAGGAATTAATCTTAAAAAAGTTTCCCCGACATTTCTTAAGCCAAAGGGCATTTTTACATAACAAAATACTCCCGAAGGAGTTACAAAGATCGTCTTGATTTCATCTTCGCGCTTTAACCATATTTGATGATACCTGGAATACGCGTCGAGGAAACTCAAGAGCTCCAAACCAGTAGTGGAGTCAACTAATTGATCAATGCGGGGCATGGGGTAGGGGTCATGTGGGCATGCTTTATTCAAGGATGTAAAATCAATGCACGTGGTGAGGTCCACTGTCTTCTTCTCCTTCTTCTCCTTCTTCTCTTTCTTGGGAGGCTCCTCTTCCTCCGAGCTTGGCTCCTCTCTTGATGTACTATCGATGTTGCTGAGGGTGGCCATAAAAGCTTTGGCTACTCTTTTAGCCAATTTTCCTCTCTTCCCTCTGAAGTAGGGTTTCTTATTCCATTTTTGGTGCTTGTGCTCATTTTCATTTTTCATTTTCAGTTTAGGGCAATTCGCTTTTATGTGAGACGTATCTCCACATTCAAAACACCCCTGTGACCCTCCTCTCCTTTGGTCTCATCTATCATTGTAGAAGCGAGTGAACTTCCTGACAATGAGAGCTAGCTCCTCATCATCTAGAGCGTCCACTTGTTCTTTTGTGACAAAGACAAGGGAGGACAAGTCAAAAGCACCAGAATAAGCACAAACTCCAGAAACGCCAGACAAATTACCTCCAAATGAGGTACCACTGCTAGGACTGGAAACCAAAGCAATTGAAGGCAACAAATCTTTTCCAGCTCCTAGTTGAGATGCCTTGGCAATCTCGGTGGACTTAAGCTCACTAAAGAGTTCGTCGCAAGTCAGAGTGTCAAAGTTTGCCGACTCTTCAATACTGGATATCTTCACCTCCCATATGCTACGATCAAGAGAATAGAGAAGTTTGATCACCCTATCGTGGTCATAGTAAGCCAAAGTCTCAGTGGAGCGCAAATTACTGACAATCCCATCAAAGTGCGCAAACATGGCCTCTACCGATTCGTTGGGGCCTTGCACACACATTTGGTACTCTTGATTATATGTGCTTTGCCTCCTAGCCTTCATCTGGGTAGTGCCCTCATGAAAAGTTCTCAAAGTGGTCCAGATATCATGAGCAGTTCATAGGTGATGGACCCTATCAAACTCTTTGCGACTCAGTCTGACAAAAAGTATGTTTCTCGCTTTGCTATTGCACTCATACTTTGATTTATCAGTCTCTGAGGTTCGAGTTTTAGGGATCACAAATTGGGAATCGACGATGTCCCAAATAGCACTTCCCTGGCTTAGAAGGTAAGCCTCCATGCGCACCTTCCAATAAGAATAATTCGAACCATCAAACATCAGGATTTTCGAATTTCTTTCCATGTCGCCAAAACAAGGATCACAAACCGGTTAAGGTCAACTAGTGATCTAACTGGCTCTGATACCAATTATGGGATTGGAAGGGCGACTAAAGGGGGGTGTTGGGGGAAAATATCTCATCTTCAGGGTTATTGCCAAAGCAGCATGAAGACAGCCAGCCAGTTCGAAGATTGTCCGAAGGCCATCTTCGAAGGTGCATGGAACCTGGTTCGAAGCCCGAAGGCAGGCATTGGTTCGAAGTATGTCTTCGAACCAAAGTCCTTCAGGATCTTTTCTGCCAGCTAAGATGGAAGACTTATCTTCTATCCTATTAGATTAGTCTTTTACCATTTTAGCCCTATTAAGGAAACCGAATAGTTTCCTTAATGTCGGTTGTAATAAAGGGGTAAATAGGTCTTTTCCTTAATATTTAGGCCTATAAATACCCCCCATTTTACCCTGTAATAAGGACCGATTACAAGTGAATCAATACACACTTTCGAACTATTCTAAGCTATTATCCTTTCGGAGGCTTGGAACAGTTTGCTTCGCAAACACTTCGTTTGTTAGTTTCTTTTCTACAGAAACCTGTTAGCGTAATCTTTTACGCCAACAGTTGGCGCCGTCCGTGGGGAACTTAGTCCAAAAAACTTCGTTCTCTACCAACCTCTTGCATCATGCCTCCTAAGCGGAGTGCACCTCGCAATCCCACTCGGAGGTCCTCTCGGATCTCCGGAGAGATACCCTTCGACACAGTTGAAGTCGGAGGGTCTTCGACTATCCCTCCACCTCAAACTCCGCAAGGGGCTTCTATCCCTCGAGGATACGAAACCTCTCCACCAACCCCTTCTACACTCCGACCGCCCGGAGCCACTCTGCCACCCTCCATTCCGATCGGAACTGATCATACCAGTTCTCAAGACCCGGAAGGTCCTTCCGGAGGAGATGAAGATAGCCTTGGAGACATGGCCACTCAAATGGCCAATCTTCAAGCCGAGGTAGCGAGGTGGCGACAGGAGGCTGCGAACAGGCTTCACCCTCAAGCCACCCCAGCTATCCCCGAAGTGCACGAAGACGACGATCTTGACTATCCCGAAGCCCCGGAGAACGCCTCTTACGACAATGAATCTCCGTTGCATCCCGAGCTTCAGAAGGTTCGCTTTGATCCAAGGTTCAAAGCTTCGAAGCTTAGCAAGTATGCCGGAGACGAAGATCCCAGTGAGTTTGCGCGTTCTTATGCCCTAGCAATCGAGGCTAGTGGCGGAGACAGAGAAACTATGGCGAAGTGCTTCCCGTTAGCCCTTGAAGGAGTGGCGTTGAGATGGTTCTGGTCTTTAAAACCAGGATCAATCACGACATGGTTACAGTTGAAGAAGAAGTTCATAAGTAACTTCCAGGGTACCTTCGTGCCCCCCATGTCGACTGGAAGCCTTTTCCAAGTGAAACAGCTCCCCGGAGAAACATTGAGGCAGTACTTCAAGCGCTTCGCTCACACGAAGTCGCAAATTCGGGGGCTGTCCACATCTTCGGTGGTTGATGCGGCTCGGGAAGGCGTCAGTCATAAAGGCCTTCTGGATAAATTGCATCGGAAGAGCATCACCACAGTATCACAGTTGATGTCGTACTTCGAGGAGTACTCGAAGTCAGAAGAAGGTTGGCTTCGGAGGACTACTGCTACTTCGACAGTGTTGACAGAAGTTAAAGCAGAGGTGAAGACTTCGGCTCAGCCACAAGAACCAGTCCCCGAAGTGCAACATGATAGAAGAAGAGGGCAAAAGCACCCTCGCTCTGAGGTCTTAAACATTGCACCCCCGCAGAAGTTTGCACCAAGAGCTCCACAGTCTGCAGGGAACAAGTCCAGCGGCTGGAGGCCGCCAGGGAAAACGGCTGGCAAGGGCCAGACCCTTTTTTGCTGTATTCATGGAGAGAACCGAAGCCATGCAACTGATACCTGCAAGGCTATTCTTACCCTTCGGGGAGAATACTTGGAGAGAACTTCGGGTCGAGGTAGTACCGACCGAAGTCCAGCAGCAGCAGTGCGCTCGGAGCCGGTCCAGGCTGTGGCGCGGATAGAAAATCTTGATGCTGCAAGGCATCCTCCGGTGGCCAATGTTATGCCACCTCCGAAGCAAGAAGAAGGGCAAGATAGAGGGAAGAGAGTAGTTCTCCCTATCTCCGGAGGAGGTACCCTCGGAAGCATGTCCAAGAGACAGCGAAGAGAGTACGTCCGAGAAGTAGGCCACATTGGGACTTCGTCATCTGCAGCTGCAATGCCGGAGTGGTCTCATGTTCCAATATCTTTCTCTGCGGAGGATGCAGCTGGTATCAAGTTCCCGCATGCAGATCCATTGGTTATCACTGCTGATATTGCCGGAACTGAAGTCCGAAGGGTGCTAATCGACGGAGGTAGCTCGGCAGATATCATATTTGTGCAAGCCTTCGATCAGTTATGCATTTCCCGAAAGCATCTCCTCCCAGCGGCTCGTCCTCTGCAAGGCTTCGCAGGACCTCCGCTAGATGCACTTGGCCAGATAGGCCTGGAAGTAACCTTCGGAGAAGGTTTACTAGCCCGAACTGAGGAAGTTATCTTTGATGTAGTAGATGCCCCGTACGCTTATAATGTTATCTTTGGGCGAGGCATGTTGAATCAGTTCGGGGCTGTGGCGCATCACAATTACTTGTGCATGAAGATGCCCACACAGTTAGGAGTTCTAACAATCTTCGGAGATCAAGCCATGGCTCGGAGGGCAGAATATGGTCACGGTCCTCCTCTTGATCCGAGGCAGGTAAACAATGTCCAAGATAATGGAGAAATTTTTTCAGCCTCCTCCGAAGCTTCGAAGAAGTCATTTCCAAGACCAAGTCCCGAAGGAGAGATTGCAACGAAGATCATTGTCAAAGATGGTAAAGAATACACTTTTCAGTTTGGTAAAGATTTACCTCCCGAAGTTGCAACTTCCTTGGAAAAGGTTGTAGGAGAAAATTTGGATGTCTTCGCCTGGTCTGACGAAGATATCACCGGAGTTGATCGGAATATTATTGAGCACAGCTTGCTTGTAAACCCGAAGGCCCGGCCTGTTCGACAAGGGCTCCGGAAGATGTCCGCAGAGAGAGCTGCTCTAGCTAAGGACGAAGTTGAAAAACTGTTGAAGGCTGGGATTATCAGAGAAGTGGCCCATACAGAATGGTTAGCAAACCCAGTCTTCGTCAGGAAGAAGTCCTCCGGAAAGTGGCGCATGTGCATTGATTTCACATCTTTGAATAAAGCGTGCCCACGTGACCCCTACCCCATGCCCCGAATTGATCAACTAGTTGACTCCACTGCAGGTTCGGAGTTACTAAGCTTCCTTGACGCCTATTCCGGCTATCATCAAATATGGTTGAAGCGCGAAGATGAAATCAAGACGAGCTTTGTAACTCCTTCGGGAGTCTTTTGCTATGTAAGAATGCCCTTTGGCCTAAGAAATGCCGGGGCTACTTTTTCAAGATTAGTTGCTAAGGCTCTAGGTCATCAACTAGGTCGCAATGTGGAGGCCTATATGGATGATATTGTAATAAAGAGTGCTTTAAAGCACCAACATAGCCTAGACTTAGCAGAAACATTCAATAGCCTTCGGGCATGTGGGATCCGCCTTAACCCCGAAAAATGTATATTCGGAGCTAAGGCTGGAAAGTTGTTAGGGTACTTAGTTTCAAGCAGGGGAATTGAAGCTAGCCCTACTCAAATAACTGCGCTGCAGAAGATGGCTCCTCCGGAGAATTTAAAGCAAGTGCAAAAGCTGACTGGACGTCTAGCCGCACTTAGCAGGTTTTTATCAAGATCTGCGGAGAGGAGCTTGCCAATCTTTAAAGCCTTGAAAGGGTCCGAAGATTTTGCATGGACACCGGAGTGTCAGAAAAGCTTCGAAGATATTAAAGATTATCTCAGCAATCTTGCTACACTTACGGTGCCTATTGCGGACGAAACCCTACTTCTGTATCTTGCAGCCACAGGCTCAGCAGTCAGCGCAGTCCTTGTCAGAGAAGCTGATATCAATGGGAAGTTGGTCCAAAATCCTGTCTATTTTGTATCCGAAGCATTGTCAGGAGCGAAGACAAGATACTCCGAACTTGAGAAATTCGTTTATGCTCTGATAATGGCTTCGAGGAAGCTAAGACATTATTTTTTGGCTCACAATGTAATTGTACCAACTTCGTATCCTTTAGGAGATATGCTCCGAAGCAAAGATTCCACTGGAAGAATTGGAAAGTGGGCAGTAGAACTAGCACCCTTCGGCATATCTTTCCTGGCAAGGACAGCTATCAAATCTCAAGTCCTAGCAGACTTCGTAGCAGAGTGGACTCCACCTGCGAAGTTGACTCCGGAGAAATCAGATGACGGAGTTTGGACTATTTACTCCGATGGAGCTTTTCAAGCATCCGGAGCAGGCATTGGGGCAGTATTAATTTCACCGTCAGGCCAAAGAGCAATGTACTCCGCAAGACTCAACTTTAAGTCTACCAATAATATAGCGGAGTACGAAGGAATATTATTGGGACTTCGGAAAGCACGTGCTCTAGGGGCTACAAGAATAATTATAAAAACAGATTCTCAGATAGTAGCAGGGCACGTAGACAAAAGTTTTCAGGTCCGACATCCACAGCTTGCAAAGTATTTGGAAGAAATTCGCAAGATCGAAGCACATTTCAAGGGTATTTCCATTCGGAGTATACCAAGAGCTGAAAACGTGCAAGCGGACATTTTAGCGAAGGCTGCTGCCGGAGCTGTGGATGTGCCTGACGAAGCTTTCTATGAGGAGCTCAATATACCTTCGGTGCCACAAGTTGCTTCTGCAGAGATTCTCTGCATTCCTAGTGCAGATTGGAAGGATTCAATCATAGAACTCTTGCAAGGAGGAACAAATTTGCCCGAAGAACCCCAATTGTCAAGATTAAAACTCAGAGCAAGAAACTATCAGCTAATCAACGGTATATTATACAAGGCCGGAGTATGTTCCCCTCTACTCCGATGTATATCTCAAGCCGAAGGCCAAGAAATTCTTCGAGAAATTCACGAAGGCCTTTGTGGAAGTCATTTAGCCCCTAGAGCTCTGGCAGGAAAAACACTTCGCCAGGGGCTTTATTGGCCCACAATAACAGCTGATGCGGAGAGCTTAGTCCGCACTTGCCAAGGATGCCAGTGGATGGGTCGACGGAGTCATCGCCCACCAACAGCTCTTCAAATCATTGCTCCAGTATGGCCTATGGCCAGATGGGGTATGGATCTAATTGGTCCCTTTCCGTTAGCAAAGGGAAATCTCAAGTTCGCAGTGGTAGCTCTTGAATATTTCTCTAAGTGGGTGGAAGCAGAGCCCTTAACAGCTATCACTTCGAACAATGTACAGAAATTCTTCTGGAAAAACATTATTTGCCGGTTCGGAGTGCCTAGATATCTCACAGTTGATAATGGAACACAGTTCGACGCAGAACCCTTCAGAAAGTTTTGCGAAGACCTAGGCATTCAACTATGTTTTGCTGCAGTAAGACATCCTCAGTCGAATGGAGCCGTTGAACGAGCCAATGGAAATATCTTATCAGGGCTAAATCGAAGAATAGTAGGGTTGTCAAAGGGACTGTGGACCGAAGAGCTTCCGAAGATTCTGTGGTCCATTCGGACTACGCAAACAAGGTCCACAGGTTTTACTCCGTTCAGACTACTATTCGGAGATGAAGCTATGACTCCAACGGAGCTCAAAGGGGGCTCACTTCGCAGCACCGAACCAGACATCGAAGAAGAAAGACAAGCTTCGTTAGATTTGTCAGAAGAAACAAGGCTTCGAGCTGTAGCCAATTTATCAAAGTATCATCAGCAGACGAAGACTTGGTATGACCCGAAGGTTAAGCTCAGCGAGTTAAGGCCGGGTCATCTTGTTCTACGAAGCATTATAGCACCAGGGAAGTTAGGCAATAAATGGGAAGGTCCATATCTAATCGTCCGCTCGGGGCGCCCTGGTTCATTTAAATTAGCTAATTTAGAAGGTGAAGAGTTAGCACATACTTGGCATGCGGAGCACCTAAAGCGATACTTCGCATAAGGGCTCCTTGTAATTCGCTTGTAATCACCTCTAAATTAATAAAGCATACATCCTGTAGCGTGCCTTCCCCTTGACGCTCCTAGTCTCCCGAGCGGACGCGCTGGGACAGAAGTCGTTCGAGAGGGAAGTGTATTAAGCAGGGCTGTATTTCCGGACTTCGAACCCTTAAAGTCGAAGCCTCCGGTGTGGTGGCTGAAATCCATCCGGAGCCCAAGCTGATACCTTGTAGGCATCCGTAAAAGAGCCAATACCACATTCTACGGAGTCCAAGCTTCGGCTGGTAGACTTCCGTAAAAAGAGCCGAAGGTGGCCAAAATCTGCGGAGTCCAAGCTGCAGCTTGTCAGACTTCCGTAAAAAGAGCCGTAGGTGGCCAAATTCTGCGAAGTCCAAGCTCCGGCTGGTAGACTTCTGCAAAAAAGAGCCCAAGTGGCCAAATTCTGCGAAGTCCAAGCTCCGGCTGGTAGACTTCTGCAAAAAAGAGCCCAAGTGGCCAAATTCTGCGAAGTCCAAGCTCCGGCTGGTAGACTTCTGCAAAAATAGCCGAAGGTGGCTACAATTTCTGCGAAATCCAAGCTCCGGCTGGTAGATTTCCGCAAAAAACAGCCGAAGGTGGCTAAAGCAAAGCAGCATTTAAGCCATGAGCTTCGAATGATTGTTCATATGCGTCCAAAGTGACAAAATTTTTTAAGACATTAAAGTGTCCTGGAAGTTATCTCAATTGATCTCTTTCATGAAATAAACAAAGGTACCAAGTTACCATTCTTCTGACTACAGATAGTCGAAGACATTTCATAAGATTTCAAAAGATCTTTAAATGACAGAGGGGCTCCGAACCCCCAAAAAATTGTACTCCGAAGTTTTTTCTTTGCGCATAACCATCTTCGAATACAGTTCGAAGTTGCTTATACCCAAAGAGGGGCTAGTAAATATGGAGACAATTTTAAATCGGCATTCATTATCAAAACAAATGTATTTACAAATTACATCATGAAAAATTGGTATCTATACCAAGAAGGAATCGGAGACCTCTTCGGTCCCGAGAGCTAGGGGTGGAACGACTAGTTCCAACATCGGAAGTTCTAAGAACTTTACGTTTAACTCTCTTCCTCCCCTTCGAAGCTCTAAAATCCTTCTGCTCTTGTTGAAGTTCGGCCCAAGTTCGAAGCCGCTCGGGGCTTCTCTCCCAGCTTCTAAGATCTTCAGATCTTTTATTTTGGGCTTCACCTTCGTCTTCGGACCAATTAGTGTCTTCAGAAGACGAGGTGTTTGCGTCGCTCTCTTTATCTTCCTCTTTAATATAAGACAATATGTCTTTGATTACTTCGGGCGCAATAACGCCGGAGTCATCTCGAGGGATAAGAAATCGAGGACGCTTATAACTTTTTAGAAGTTCGAAGGTGTTCCACAGTGAGCGAAGTTCGCTGTTAAGCTCTAACACTTCGATATCTTCCATAAGAGGCAAAGCCTAAAAATATGACAAACAAGATTTTCATTGATAAATATTTACAAGCATCAGCTTTACATAATCAAAAAATCCTAAATAATCCTAAACCTGCGGGTTCGGAGGAGGCTGACTGCTCGAAGCTTGGCTCCGAACTTGCTTTTGGCGTTGGCCTTCGTCAATCCAAGCCTTGATCGCAGATCGACCTTCGGCTCTCCATGAAGTCTGGAAGGCTCGCCAAGCAACAGCTACACCTTCGGAAGGTTTTAAAAGTCGGTCGTCGTCGAAGATGATGGAGCCCTGTGCGCTCGGAGTGATTGATCGGCCCAAATCCTCGTAGTAGCGAAGTATTCCAAGGGCAGACACTTGTCCGGAGAGTTCTCCATAACGTATGCCTGCCGTCTTCATTTGCTTCGCTGCTCCTTGGATCCTCTTTAGCCGGCGCAGCAGAGTTACATTGTCATCCGAAGGTAGTGATCCAGTAGTACCGAAGTACTCCAAGACACCTAACATTTGTTCGATGACCTCCGAAGCCACCTTCTCGGACTTAACCTTTTCTTCAATAAGCATATCCTTGGCCGAAGTTGTTTCAGCTAAAACTCCAGAGATTCGAGCGGTCTCCGTAGTCAAAGCATTCTTTTGAGTTCGGAGTTGGCCAGCCTCTTCTTGTAGCCTTACAAGTGCGGAGTCCTTCGCAGCATCCTCCGTCCGCAGTCTTTCAATCTCCGCTCGAAGCACAACTTTTTCTGCTTCGAGCTCTTTCCTTGCAGCTTCCAAACTTTGCCTAGCCCTTCGCTCTGCTATTATCACATTGTCCATTTGAGATACTCGACCTTCGGAGAAGTTAAGATTTCTTTGAAGAGTTTCGTTCTCTTCCCGAAGTTGAGCAATTTCGTTTTCATTCGACAAAGCTGCAGCGCGGGCTAAGACTGCTTGCTAAAAAAAAAGAAAAACTAGAATAAGAAATTATTCATATATAATTCATTATTTGGTTCGAAGATGCTTTATACCTGATAAGCTGCTCTTTCCACAGCAAGGTTAAGCTCCGAACCCTTCACTCTGCTTAAACGGGCTACCAGTTCTGTTTCCCCGACTTGGCGACTGGCTTCACCCAAAGGTTTAACCAAAGTCCCAAGTCCGGTTTTCTCCTCCAAAAAAGGAGTTATGAGAGGAAGCAGTTTTGAAGCTTTCTGGTCAGCCCTGCTTAGCGAAGGTCCGGAGGTTTCTTCCGAGGCCCTTGGAACTTCAGAAGATGGCCCCCCCTCAGTCGATTCACTTTCGTCCGTTGACTCAGATGAAGTCGATCCTTGAGCTGGGAGGGGCTCGATGTGTCTTTTTCCTCTTCCAGGCCCCGGTAGAGCAACTCCCGGTTGCGGCCCCGAAGTTGTCGAAGGTCTTAGAGTTGTATCTTCGAGGGATACTTCGACAACAGGAGGCTCTGAAAAACCAAAAATATTACACATTGTATAATTTTGCAAAAATTGATAAGAATTAAGCAAAATTTACCTTCGATATTCTCTGGAATATCGAGCACCGGGCTGATCGGAGGATCATAAGTGTAGTCCTCATCCGAATCGGCCGTTAAATTTTGAACTACAGGAGCCTCGTCCTGAAGAGCCCTCGTTACTTCTTCGAGAATCGAAGCCATAGTGACTTCGACTCCCCCTTCATCCACTGAAACTCCGGCCTGAGTTGTGTCTTCCTGAACTACCGAAGTCATTGGTTGATCAACATTGTCTCCAGACTCCGGTATGTTCGCAGGCACTTCAGCCTCATTCACACCCATAGGGGCTTCGATTTGTTCTCCCTGGGTATTCGGAGCTCTTACTTCTTCGATGTTGGTTTGAGGCTCCGGAATACCTGCAGTGTCTTCAATGAGAATACTTCGTTGAGCTGCATCTTCGTCAATTAATCTTACTAGTAAAATACCTTCGTCTTCTTTAGAGCTAGAAGCCGAAGCTCTTGAGCTCGAAGGTGCGAGGTTTTTCGGCTTCCGAGCCACCTTCTTCGTCGGAGTCTTTGCGGAGCTGGAGGTTCCAGCTTCGGCTACTCTCTTCTTGGGTCTTTTCTCTTGAGGCACCCAGTCCATCAGAGGGGGTGGAGTTAACTCCAACATTCCCCATACTCTGTTAAAACGCTCCCAACTTCCGACTAATTTGATTCGCCATTCCTTTTCTGACGGAGTTGGAGCACCCAAAATCTTCTCCGAAGCCCTTACAATTTGCTCTGAAGTAATAGGGGCTGAAGAAGCTAAAAAATAATTCAAGTTAATCTTTCTTCGAAGTAAATATGTACTATGCATGTTGGTTTCGAAGTTACCTGCAGGGCTCGAAGTATAGCTTATTTTGCGAAGACCGCCTTCCGAGTCATCCTCGAAGGCGATAGGCCAGTTGGCCATCAATGGAGGAATTTGAAGACCGATGAATTCTTCGGCCAAATCTCGCATACTGAGCCTCCGACTAATTTTTTCAAGCAGGTTCAGGCGGGCTTCGAGCTGACCTTCGTCGGGTTGCACTAGAGCTTCCTTCCGGAATCTGATTTCTTTGAGAGGTCCAGCTAGAGGACTGTTAACTCCGACTTCGGCGTAAAACCACCGCAGCACCCAATCAGTATACCATCTAGCGTTGATGGCCTTAGCAGGGAATCGCAGAGCGTATTCATCTCGAAGCCTAAAATTGATGCTTCCGAAGGCAACCAATACTTTTTCACCTCCGGAGCCTACGGAAGTCTTCGGCTGACAAGTTGCTCTATGCAGTGCTGCGAAGACTTCAGCCCTCCCCTCACAACCTTCGGCTCTCAGAGCCCATTCGAAGATAGCTAATCTAGCTACAGCATTCGGAGACAGCTGGGGGAGGGTTACATGAAACAAGTCAAGGACTTCGGCCAAGAAATCTACAGCAGGGAGGCCCAAGCCTGCTTCGAAAAAAGCTTCGAACACTACGACTTCTCCGGGTCTTGGTGATGGGATTGCTTCTTTGCCTGGTCTTCGAACCATTACCCCATTGCTAATCTTACCCCCTGCTGTGATTGCCAAGGACTCTCTTTTGCAGGTCGAAGGTCCCAATTCAAAGGACTGATCCAAATATTTGGTCGATGGAGGGCACAGACCTTGGTCATCGGGGATTTGGGGATTTCTCCCCCCTGCCGCCATGGACATTGCCGCCTGCATCGAGGGTGCCGCCGCCAATGTTGCCGCCGCTGCTGCTGCGGCTGCCTGCTGCCGAGCCAAGGTCGAAGGCGGCGCAGATCCTTTGGTCTTCACCATCGCGATTGCCGGATCAACTTGAGAGAATGGGAACTAGGGCTCAAGAACTCGAAAGTTAGGGCTCAAGAACTCAAGAACTCAAGAACTCAAAAGGCTTTTGACTGGGAGCGAGCGGTGAAAAGGTAATCGAGTAAGTTCCAGAGTTCTTTATTTATAACCTAAAACTTTCCGTTTGTTACCGTTTGGGCTCTGCCCTTTCGCATTCCCGCCTGTTATTTTCCTCCGGAAATAACGCCTCGTATAACTCTGTTAGAAACAGAAACTAACGGCTATATTTTCTAAGTCCAAAAAGACTTTCGAACTTCCTGAGTCAGTTCTAAGATAGTTCGAAAAGTAATTACCTTATGACTGATTCGAAGTTCATATCTTCATGTATTTCGGAGATAAAACAAAAATCAATAACCCCTATGATTGGTTATCTTTTCTTTCCGTATACTGCTCTCCTAACGTTACAGGCCGAACGGAGAAGCGTATTCGAGGGGCTACTGTTGGGGGAAAATATCTCATCTTCAGGGTTATTGCCAAAGCAGCATGAAGACAGCCAGCCAGTTCGAAGATTGTCCGAAGGCCATCTTCGAAGGTGCATGGAACCTGGTTCGAAGCCCGAAGGCAGGCATTGGTTCGAAGTATGTCTTCGAACCAAAGTCCTTCAGGATCTTTTCTGCCAGCTAAGATGGAAGACTTATCTTCTATCCTATTAGATTAGTCTTTTACCATTTTAGCCCTATTAAGGAAACCGAATAGTTTCCTTAATGTCGGTTGTAATAAAGGGGTAAATAGGTCTTTTCCTTAATATTTAGGCCTATAAATACCCCCCATTTTACCCTGTAATAAGGACCGATTACAAGTGAATCAATACACACTTTCGAACTATTCTAAGCTATTATCCTTTCGGAGGCTTGGAACAGTTTGCTTCGCAAACACTTCGTTTGTTAGTTTCTTTTCTACAGAAACCTGTTAGCGTAATCTTTTACGCCAACAGGGGGTGAATAGGTGCCTCGACACTTTCATGCAAATGTGATGGCCTGTTCAGATCACCCAACGCACCTCAAATGTTGATCAAATAAATTTTGAACAAAGTAGTACAATAACAGTGCAAGACTTGATTCAAAATCACAGTTTAGAGCAAATCGATGTTTGAACAGTCGATCTGTGTTGTCGGTATTTGAAACTCCGAAATACAGATACTATCTTGGTAAACGAACAGTCGATAGAAAGGTGTCGATCAATGTAACTCTGACATATTTTAGAGAATCAAAAAAATACTCGGAAATTCAAATCAAGTTTCAGAATTCAGTTTTACTACAAAACTGTTCAGATTCCTAAATCAAATTAAATCAAACATATCTAACTTGAAATTGCAACTTCTTGAAAATTTCAGGATGGTGAACAGTAACTTCTCAAAATTCAGAAACTAGATTTCAGCTTTAAACTAGAACTCAATTAATTCAGAACTCAGATTTCAACCTCAAAACAAATTTCAGTTCTGAAACAAAATTCAAATTCTACATAATATCCAATTTGCAATCTATTCTCCAAAAATATACTCACCAAGCAAATTCAATTCAGTTCATCAAAACAATTGAATCATATTGCAGATTACTGTTATAAATCTAAAATTGAGCTCAGGGTTAAATCAGAGATTCAGATTGATTTTAGATTAAATTGTAATGCAAAGTTCTGAAGCTACCAATCAGGTTATCCTAAAAACATTTCAGTTTCAAATCAGTGTATGAATCAAGATTAAATTTGAATCAACTTCTGAATTGAATCAAAACAACACTTTTAGTTAATAACGGAATTTTTCAGAACACTCTATTTCAGTGCTTCAGATTAGAATTTAATTCAAACTACCAATTCTGCTCAATCAACTCAAATCAACTCATCTGAAAGATCTTGGACAATGAATAGTTTCTCCAGATAAAATCAGAGCTCAACCTTTGATTGATAACTCTAAAACAAATTGCAAGGTTAAACCAATTCAGGGTCCCTTTGGTTTGGCTTCCGGAAGCAGCTTCTGCTTCCTGGAAGCCAAAAGTCAAACCAAAGGTCATATTTCTAACCAGCAGCGTTTAGTAAAAGCAGCTTTTTGTGCAGTGTAAATGTGAAAGCTCCTTCGGACCTGCTTTCTGCGGCTTTTGTCTTTTGGCTTCGCAACCATACAAAATTTCATAAATTGACATTTCAAATTTCATACAACCATACAAAATTCTATAAATTGACATTTCAAATTTCATACAACCATACAAAATTTGCATAAATTGACGTTTCAAATTTCATACAACCCTACAAAATTTCATAAATTGACATTTCAAATTTCATACAACCATACAAAATTTCATAAATTGACATTTCAAATTTCATACCATACAAAATTTCATAAATTGACATTTCAAATTTCATACAACCATATAAAATTTGAAAAATTGTCATTTCAAATTTCATACAACCATACAAAATTTCATAAATTGACATTTCAAATTTCATACAACCATACAAAATTTCATAAATTGAATTTTTTACATAGCTCACAGCTCAAAGCAGCTTCATAGTCATTTTAGCCAAACGGCTTTCAGCTTTCTCACAGCTAACATCCCACAGTAGCTTTTCTACAGCCCACAGCCCACAACAGCTTTTTTCCACATCCACAGCTCAACATAACACACCCTTAGGTTTACAGATTTCAGAATTGGGACAGTTTATAAATAGTTCTGAATCAATAAGCAATCACATGAAAATACACTTGTCACTAAAATGATTTGGTGCTGTTCAGAGTAGATCCAAAAACTCCTGAAGAAAGCTGAATGAATGCCAGTTACAGGACAGTGCTGACAAGACCACTTCTAGAGTAAAATTCAGAACACACAACCTGTATCAGTTCTAGCAATCAGAGTGAACAACAAACTATTTCAGCTATTCAGATTCTTGTAAACAAAAATTCAGAATCATATCTACACAATATGAAACCTTCATTGATGGTAAACAATACTTTTATGAATACTCAATTTCAGAATTATGCACTCAGATTAAGCTAGATAATACACAGTGTGCTGATTTAAATCTCAGAATTCCAAGTTTCAATTCACACAAAATTCAAACAGACTCAATTGAAGGATCAGCTACTGAAATCTTCATGATGGTGAATAGTACTTCAATTTTGCATTTGGACAGTGAAGACAAAATTCAAAATGTAGCAATTCACATGAAGAATTTAGATCTGAACCAGAAATAAAACTGAATAGAGATCTCAGAGATCAGATCTAAACTAACAAATTTAATTTATCCTTGAAAACAAATTTCAGATCAGGTTTCAGTTGAATTCACAATATTTCAGAAAGAAACTATAACACAAACCGCTCTTAGTTTCAGCAAAACAGTTAAAGTAATCTAACACAACTTTTATTGAAACCTAGATGAAGAACAATATAACTATGAAAACTATATATCCAATTCAGTTCAGTTTTGAATTCAGTTTCAGATCACAAGTGATCTAAACAGAATTTTGAGAACCTGAAAACATCAACTACTCAAGGAAAACAGAAGAGAAATCAGACCTTCTCTGCAGGTACAAAAAGAGAGATAGTAGTAAAGATTAATCTTCAATTTCTGCAAAAATAGTTATGGAATATCTTTGAATCCCTTCAACCATGATATCATTCAAGAAACACTTCAAGAATCAGCCAAGATGCTGATGAACAATTGAAGCAACATTTCATCAAACATGTAGAAGGCTAAACCAAAATCTGAAACAATTTCTCAGAGTAGTTTTTCAGAGCTGTGGTGCCTCTTTTGAGCAGCAAAAATATCAAGAAGATATTGCAGAAATCACTTGCAACTTTAAAAAATGGATCATTCAAAAAATCCACAACAACAGTTACTTAGACATCTATATCAAGTTCTTCACTGGATTCACCAGAAAAGAGCTCACAAAATCGAATTCAGCCACAAAACTGACCTGCGCTAGGAATTGGAGTTCTTCATCGCTGCACCGTTCAAGTTGTCCAATGATGAATAGTGATGCGCAGATTTGAGCAAAAGCAGCAGAAAATGTATGAAATTGATATTTGGTTCAGCAAAAAGAATAGCCAAAAAACCCCCACCTGCCCATGGATATGGTCCCCTATTTATAAGCCAACAATGAGGGGTATTTTCTAAAAAGAACCCTCTAGAATTGAAAATTACACAAAAGTCCTATTCCTTGTAATATATTTTTAGAATTAAGAAATTCTGAAAAATATACCAAAGGAGTACAATAGCTCTAGACACTTACTAAAATTAAACCTAGTTTATTACACAAAGACTCAACAATAAAAAAGGACTCAAAACTATTGAAATTAACAAAACTAGATTTGCGACGGTTTTCAGCAAAAACCGACAAAGCCTCTGAACCCTTCGACTCGCAACACCGCTTTGCCACTCCGAGCGCCATCAAGCCACTTCCGCTCTTGATCCCCTCGAGCTGCTGAATGCTTGCCCTGGCCTCCCTCTCGTAGACTCGGTCATCACGCCGTCGCAGTCAGCCGTCCGTCCAAGTGTCTTCGTGCAGTCTTGAGATCTTTTCCAACTTCGCCCAGCCTCCCCGATCCTCCGGCATCGAGCTCCCCGCTTGACCCTTGATCACTCGCCATCGACAGTCGGTCAGCATCTTGTAACACCCTAAGAATTAAAAGAAAATAAAATAATAGAAAAATATTATTAAAAATATTTCTGAATTTATTCATTAAGGAAAAACCCTAAAAGAGCCCTATTAAAGCCAAACAGGGAAGAATATTCAAAATTTGGACTTGAAAATTTTATGGGATAAACTAGAGGACAAAATATAATTTTAGGAATTTTTACAAATTTTTATCAACAGTGCTTCAATCCTTAAACAGATATATGAATTACTGTAATTATTTTAAATCGGAAAACAATTTAAATTCTAAGCGGGCCGCCAACCTCCAAAGTGCCCTCAGCCCGGCCCAGTCCGACCGCCAGCCACTGACAGGTGGGACCCGCCCGTCGGCGCACACCCACACTTCTCTCTCCCGCCCGCGTCCCTCATGACCCCACCAGTCAGCCTCCGCCGTGCCCCGTTTCTCCCTCTGACAGCCGTGGCCCGCCTGTCGGCCCCTTCCTTTTCTGTTTCACCCGCTGACAGGTGGTGGCCACCTGTCAGCTTCGTCTTCTTCGTTGGAAGGGGATCCCCTTCCTTATCCGGCGAGATCCCCTCCCAAATCCGCCGCCGGCCGCCCGATCTCACCCAACCGAGCCCTGGATCGTGATCCCCTGACTCCGGCGATCTCTTTCCATCCAAGCCCAATGCGGATTCATGGATATAGAAGCCTAACCATACGCATGGAAGCTCGCCGGCGCAAAAATGGAACCCCTCGGATTTCAACCGGCATCCTTCCCTTCTTGCGCCAGAAAACCCCCTATTTAAACCCCCTCGGCCACCGCCCTCTGCCCACGCCGCCTTAGCCAAGCCCAAACACACCAGAGCGCCCCGACAACCTTTTTCGGGTTTTCCCACTGCTTCAACTCCGGCCGCCGTTCGCCATCGACTCCGGCCCCCTCCGTCCACGCCACTGCCACCGTCGTGACCGCTGGAGCCCACCCAACCTCGGCCACCCCTCGGTTGGATGTGGAACCCGCCGGATCACCGTCGCCGACGACCACCCGAGAAGACCTCGCCGTCTACTCTCGCCGCCGGCCGCCATCCTCCGACCATCGTCGCCGCTGCAGGTACGGTTGGAACCGTCGTCGTCTCCCCTCTCCATTTCCGGCAAGATCTAGGACCATAGGCCCCCGCCATCATCACCGCCACCGCACCCGAGGCCACCGTCGCCGGAGACGAAGGGGGTACGTACCCCTTACGCCCGTGCCGTGCCGGAATGCACCGTGGCCGTCCGATCGTGATCGGAGGGCTACGATTAAATCCCGAAGGGATTTAATCTGGGCCCTCGGATCTGGTCAAAATGGTATCGAGGCCTCTCGGCCGTCGATCATCACTTAACCCGCCCGATCGATCCGGTGCGTCCACGTCATACCGATTCGCGGGTTTTAATCTCCGCCGTCCATTTCCACTTAAACCTCCCGCCTCTCATCTGGCCGCCAGATCTAGATCTAACGGATCTGGATCAGTCGGTCCACGCGCACAGTACCAAGGTCCACTGTGAGCCTGGCTCATAGTGGACCAGAGCCCTTTTTTCAGTTTAAATAAAATTCCAAAAAATTGTTTAAACTTTGAAAATTCATAACTTGCTCATTTTAACTCCAAATTTCACCATTCAAATTTTGTTAAATTCAGTATATTATTCTCTTCACATTAATGCCATAAAAACAATATGTTACTTTGGCACAAAATAATCTTAGCAATTAAATGAATAAAAACCCCTTAGGGATAAATTAATAATTAAGGAAATAAATTAGTAAAAACACCTAAAATGTAACTTTTAATAATATTAAATATAACCTCAGTACAATAAATCTCAATTCACATATTTAAACAACAAAACTTGTTTGCTTATGTTTTGTGGTGATTTATTGAAATAAGTTGTTTATCTTTCCGTATCGAGAAGACTATGAGTTCGTCGAGGAGCCGGAGTTCTACCCCGAGGTTCCTCCATCCCCAATTGCTGATCAAGGCAAGTCATCGACCACCTCTGTGGAAACAGTTGATCATCATTGAGCCCATGTTTTAATAAATTATCGCTATAACTCATAGGTTAATATTGCATTAGTCCAATATCAATCCCTACACTTATATTTATTAGATCCCCGTCCTTGTGTGCAACCCAAGCCATGCTTATTGAGCCTTAACTCCTTGTCACTCTACAAATATTATATTAGCTAGTGCCCAATGTACCGGCACAACTGCTATAGGATGAAAAGAATGAGACGTAGATAGCTAGATTCTGATATATGAATTTCCCCGTTATTCTCGTCTCTGGACTTTGTTGGAGTTGGCTATGTTATAAGTATGGTGGGTTCCGGGTGCAAGCTCGGACATTGGTTGGTCGCACCCGGGGCACTATAAGAACCGGTCTGCGGGATCTGTTGCAAAGCACTTCCGTACCAACCACAAGTCTAATGGGTATGTCCTAACTGGAAGTGTGGAACACTCCGACTCGATGCACCATAGTGGAGGGGGCAAGGGGCAAGCCTATGGGCGACTTGTACCGACGAGGCTCAAGAGGGGTATGGTGAGGCACCAACGGGTCGAGGCACCATATGAAACCTATAAGAGGGTGCATTTGAATCGAGGCGAACCATACGGAAGGTTTTGGCACGAGTTCCCGTGAAATGGGTCATCTCATTACACTTTGGTGTAAGTGATGAGTGCGTGCCTTGTGGGTATAGTGGTACATCTCTAATCAGAGTAAATCAATCTTTTCGAAAAGCCGAGCCCATGGTCAAGGGCGGGTTGTGTGACTACTCGCAGTTAGTTTACAATTGTTTGAATGGTTGAGTTATTCATGGTATGTAAGGACTATTGTGCGAGGAGGTAAAATGTACTCCTCGAGTTAGAAGATGATGATGCATACACATGTTTACGTTTCAGTACTAATAAATGGTTCACATTTAATTGCTCACAAATTACGCGCTTCCGCAAAATTAGCCACTGTCTCCCTTGTTATTATCTTGCATTATATTTGCATTCGGTGGCTTGCTGAGTACACCTGTACTCACCCCGTTGACTTACACCATTAGAGCCCGTCTTCTACGAGGAGGATGCAGGTCTGGAGTAGCAACCCAGTCAAGGCAAGACTGGAAGGAGGCGTTCATCTAGAACCCTTTATTTTATTAGTTTCTCTTCACTTTCATTCACTTTTGTATTAATGCGGTCTACGAACCATGAATGATTGCCCGTAACGTACGTGGTCGCTTGATGAACGTCTTGGTTTATTGATTTTCTTTGGAATTTCAATAAAAGTCCTGATTTATTAAATCGGGGCGCGACAAGATGGTATCAGAGCTGACTTGACTATAGGAAGCCAAACAGACCTGACCTTAGGACTTATATTAACCGTAATTTCTTACTAAACTACTTAACTTCTCATCTTCCGAGATTTTCACAAAAATTCTCTCTGTTTTGTAGATGTCGGTCCGTACCATGAGTGGGAACCTTCGTGATGAGGCCGGATTCATCCGCGAGCTACGCATGCTCGTCGGTTTCCTCGGATTTGAGCACGAGCCAATGTTCCATGGAGTCTTCCCTGACGAGGAAGAAAGCTACTGTGAGGTCACCGTCGTCGTCCAGCCCTCTCCTCAGACAGCCCACACTTATCGAGGTGGAGGACCTACCTTCTTGGTAGCCAGCCAGCGCACCGCCCTCCAGGCCCTCACTGAGCTCCGGATGATCTACGACAGTGAGCTCTACGACACGGATTATCGCTTTGTGCCCCTTCGCACTCCAGGGAGTCCCCACAGTGTCTACGTCAGCACACTCTCCTAGAGCCATTCTGCGATTGGACACACCGTACGTTTGTTGGAAGCAATGGATGATCTCCACTACAAGGCACTGCAGGATGCCAACGGACAGCGCGACACGATCGATTTTTACCGGCACTCTTCCGAGGATCTGAACCGCGAGAACGGAGATTTTCGACGCCGCATCAGAGGAGTTACGTCATCAGAATGAGCTCCTATGGCAGCGCGTCGCCACCAATCCTTAGCTCCGCCACCAGATTGAGGAGTTGAAGAAGGACATCGAGGAGATCGCACCCCTTCCACCCCGCAAGAAGAAATCGCTTCGGATCCCCACCGTGAGGCCAAAGAGGATTTCACGCAGTGCACCACACGCCGGACCCTCCAATTCCATGACTCCGACCATCTCCCACGAGCCCGTGATCGAGCCATCCCGAGAGCTGCCCTAGACGCAGATTTTACGATTGATTGTTTTCTTTTACTTGCTTGTATTGCCATTCATGTCAAATATAAGGCATGAGTGAAGAATTAAATAAAAGAAAATAAATGTAATCGCAAAAACGACCTTTTTTTTGAAATAAAAAGCTTAGCATTTGCTTCCCCTAAGAAGATGATTGTTTTTTTGGAAACCCCAGAATGACCAACACTCAAGGTTCTGACGCTCCCCAAAACGGAGGAGAAAACAATGGCAACTTGCCACAATGGGGAGCAACTGGACAGAGGCAAGCCCCGGTTGCCAATCACCCCACTCTGGCCGAGATGATGGCCACACAAAACCAATTGGTATCTGCCCTCCTGAACCAAATGCAACAGCAACAGCAGCAGATGCAAGAGCAGCAGGCTCACTTCTTCCGTCTCCACCAACAGCCCGAGCTGCCCCACCCCACCACTCCAGCTCCTGCTCCCGATTCTCAGCTCTCGGAATTCCTCCGAGTCCGCCCACCTACTTTCTCAAGTACCACCAACCCCATGGAGGCTGGGGATTGGTTGAGGACTATCGGGAAGAAACTCGACCTCCTGACCTGCACCGAGCAGGAGAGGGTGGCTTTCGCCACCCATCAACTCCAAGGTCCCGCCGCGGAATGGTGGGACAATCTGTGCGAGACCCTGCCCGAGGGACACATCCATACTTGGGTGGAGTTCTCGGACGCCTTCCGTGCCGCTCACATCCTCGACGGCATCATTGCACAGAAGCAGCAGGAGTTTCGAGACCTACAGCAGGGGAGCAGATCCGTGACGGAATACCTGCATGAATTCAACAGGTTGGCCAGGTACGCACCTGAGGAGGTCCGTACCGATGCGGCCAGGCAGGCAAAGTTCCTCCGGGGACTAAAGGATGAGCTGTCCCTACAGCTTATTTCCGGAGATTACGCCAACTTCCAAAAGTTGGTGAATAAAGCCATCATTCAGGAGACTCAGCAAAATAAGGTTGACCTAAAGAAGAAAAGGATGATTGCTTTCAAGCAGAACCAAGGCATGGCACAGAGGCCTCGCTTCATACCTCCTCCACCGGCGCCACAGTACCACCCCTGCCCAGTGTATCGTTCGGCACCACCTGCCGCCAATGCTGGAGCCGGACAATCTCGCCCCGCTCCCGCCACACCAGCCGCCCCAACCGCCCCGGCCAAGAAGGCAGAGACTCTACGCGACAGGCATGGCAAGCCTGTGATATGCTTCAACTGCCGCCAAGAGGGGCATTACTCTAGTCAGTGCCCCCATCCCAAGCATGCTCAAGGGGTTGCAACAAATCTGGCCTCACGCGCCCGCGTCAATCACGTCACGGCTGAAGAAGCCCAGGCCGCCCCAGAGATTGTCATGGGTAAGTTTACAGTACATTCAACCCTTGTAGTCGTTTTATTTGACACTGGAGCTACGCACTCTTTTATATCAACGACTTTTGTGGAAAGAAATGGCCTGGACATAAGTGAACTGCCCAGACCCGTATTAATAGCCACCCCGGGCAAACAAACTCTCGCCTATTCCTATAGTCCAAGGGTATGGGTAGATATCCAAGGCACAATATTTTGGGCCGACCCCATCCTAATAGAATGCCAAGGTTTGGATCTCAGTCTAGGGATGGATTGGTTAAATAAACACCAAGGAGTAATAGAATGTGCACAGAGAAAAGTAATGGTGACCAGTGAAGAAGGGACTGCCGTCACATTCCAGATGCCAAGTCTGAAGTCTGGAAGGCCAAGACTGCACCAGATTACCTTGGATGAAATACCAGTGGTCAGTGAGTACTCGGACGTATTTCCAGAGGATTTACCAGGGATGCCTCCTAAGAGGGACATCGAGTTCAGGATTGACTTGGTACCCGGGACCACCCCTATTTACAAGCGACCATACCGGATGGCCGCTAATGAGTTAGCCGAGATGAAGCAGCAGTTGGAGGATCTCGAGAAGAAAGGCTACATCAGACCAAGTACATCATCGTGGGGTGCCCCCGTCATCTTCGTCGAGAAGAAAGAAGACAAGGCTACGCGTATGTGTGTGGATTACCGCGCTTTGAATGAAGTAACCATCAAGAACAAGTACCCGTTGCCTCAGATCGATGATCTCTTTGACCAGCTGAAGGGAGCTACGGTATTCTCGAAGATCGACCTGTGGTCTGGTTATCATCAGTTAAGGATCCGAGAAGAGGATATACCCAAGACGGCTTTTACCACCCGCTACGGATTATATGAGTGTACTGTTATGTCCGTCGGATTGACCAACGCCCCTGCTTTCTTCATGAATATGATGAACAAGGTATTTATGGAGTATTTGGACAAATTCATCGTGGTCTTTATAGACGACATCCTCATTTATTCCAAGGACCAGAAAGAGCATGAGACTCACCTCCGGTTAACCTTAGGAAAGCTAAGGAACACCAGTTATACGCCAAGTACAGCAAGTGCAAGTTTTGGACGGTGGAAGTAAAGTTCCTTGGACACATTATCTCTGCTCAAGGCATTGCAGTAGATCCTGCCACCGTGGAAGCGGTTACAGATTGGTTGCCACCCACAAACGTATCTGAGATACGAAGTTTTCTGGGTTTGGCCGGATATTATCGGAGATTCATTGAGAATTTTTCCAAGATAGCCAAGCCGATGACCAAGTTGTTGCAGAAAGGAGAAAAGTTTGAATGGACTCCCGAATGTGAGGAAAGTTTCCGCACCCTCAAGACCCGCCTGGTGTCAGCACCCATACTAACCCTACTAGATATCCGGAAGGACTTCCATGTCTATTGCGACGCATCTCGCCAAGGATTAGGATGTGTACTTATGCAAGACGGAAAGGTTATTTCTTACGCCTCTCGTCAGTTGAGACCCCATGAGTTGAACTACCCGACCCACGATTTGGAATTGGCCGCTGTAGTGCACGCCCTTAAGATATGGAGGCATTATTTGGTCGGAAATCGCTGTGAAATCTTTACGGATCACAAGAGTTTGAAGTACATCTTCACACAGCCAGACCTCAATCTGAGGCAAAGACGATGGTTAGAATTAATCAAGGACTACGACTTAGGTATTCACTACCACCCCAGAAAAGCCAATGTGGTAGCTGATGCATTAAGTCGTAAAGGATATTGCACCACCGTCATGATTCAAGATCACGCGTCGTTGCTATACAAGGAGATGGAAAGGTTGAACCTTGGATTAACCACCGGAGCGTATCTACCACCTTGGAGACCCAACCAGTCCTATTTGAGCAGACCCGTGAGGCTCAGCTAGAAGACCCAGATATAGCAGCCATTAAGAAGAACATGAGACAAGGAAAAGCCCCAGGATTCTCAAAAGACGAGAATGGCACCATATGGTTTGGAACCCGGATATGTGTGCCGGATAAACCAGAGATAAAAACCCTTATCCTAAGAGAAGCCCATGAAACTTTATACTCCATTCATCCCGAAAGTACCAAGATGTACCAGGACCTGAAGGAACGTTATTAGTGAGTTAGCATGAAGAGGGAGATTGCTCAGTTCGTCGCAGAATGTGACACCTGTAGAAGAGTAAAAGCTGAACATCAGAGACCTGCAGGACTGTTACAGCCACATAAAGTGCCTGGATGGAAGTGGGAGGAGATCGGTATGGATTTCATCACCGGACTCCCAAAAACCCAACTTGGATATGATTCTATATGGGTGATTATTGACCGACTCACGAAAGTAGCACATTTCATAGCCGTCAAAACGACCTTCAGTGGCCCTAAGCTCGCAGAGTTATATATGGCCCGCATCGTGTGTCTTCATGGAGTGCCCAAGAAGATAGTATCCGATAGAGGAAGTCAGTTCACCTCTCATTTTTGGAAGAACCTTCAAGAAGAGATGGGAACAAGATTGAACTTTAGCACTGCCTACCACCCTCAGACAGATGGACAAACGGAAAGGGTAAATTAGATATTGGAGGATATGCTTCGGGCATGCGTCTTGGATTTTGGAGCAACTTGGGATAAGAGCTTACCGTACGCTGAGTTTTCGTACAACAACAGCTATCAAGCCAATCTTCAGATGTCTCCTTTTGAAGCCCTATATGGACGTAAGTGCAGAACGCCTCTACTTTGGGATCAAACCGGTGAATCTCAAGTATTCGGAACAGACATCCTTCGAGAAGCTGAAGAGAAAGTACGGATCATCAGAGACTGGCTCAAGACAGCCCAATCATGACAGAAGAGCTACGCAGACAATCGGTGCCAAGACCTAGCCTTTGAAGAGGGAGACCACGTCTACCTTCGAGTTACGCCTCTCCGTGGTACTCAACGGTTTAACATGAGAGGAAAGTTGGCCCCTCGATATGTTGGACCATTTCCCATTGTTCGACGCCAAGGCGAAGTTGCTTATCAGTTGGAACTACCGCCCTCATTGGCTGGAGTACATGACGTGTTTCACATGTCCCAACTCAAGAAATGTCTCCGAGTCCCTACAGAGCAAGTAGACCTACAACAGTTGGATGTTCAAGAGGATCTAACCTATGTGGAAAAGCCCGTCAAGATATTGGAAGTCAAAGAAAGGATCACCAGGAGTCGGGTCATCCACTTCTGCAAAGTGCAGTGGAGCAATCATCCTGTAGAGGAAGCTACATGGGAAAAAGAAGATGAGCTCAAGGCACAACATCCTGCGCTATTCGAGGATTGATCCGAATCTCGAGGACGAGATTCTCTGTAAGGGGGATAGGATTGTAACACCCTAAGAATTAAAAGAAAATAAAATAATAGAAAAATATTATTAAAAATATTTCTGAATTTATCCATTAAGGAAAAACCCTAAAAGAGCCCTATTAAAGCCAAACAGGGAAGAATATTCAAAATTTGGACTTGAAGATTTTATGGGATAAACTAGAGGCCAAAATATAATTTTAGGAATTTTTACAAATTTTTATCAACAGTGCTTCAATCCTTAAACAGATATATGAATTACTGTAATTATTTTAAATCGGAAAACAATTTAAATTTTAAGCGGGCCGCCAACCTCCAAAGTGCCCTCAGCCCGGCCCAGTCCGACCGCCAGCCACTGACAGGTGGGACCCGCCCGTCGGCGCACACCCACACTTCTCTCTCCCGCCCGCGTCCCTCATGACCCCACCAGTCAGCCTCCGCCGCGCCCCGTTTCTCCCTCTAACAGCCGTGGCCCGCCTGTCGGCCCCTTCCTTTTCTGTTTCGCCCGCTGACAGGTGGTGGCCACCTGTCAGCTTCGTCTTCTTCGTTGGAAGGGGATCCCCCTTCCTTATCCGGCGAGATCCCCTCCCAAATCCGACGCCAGCCACCCGATCTCGCCCAACCGAGCCCTAGATCGTGATCCTTTGACTCCGGCGATCTCTTTCCATCCAAGCCCAATGCGGATTCATGGATATAGAAGCCTAACCGTACGCATGGAAGCTCGCCGGTGCAAAAATGGAAACCCTCGGATTTCCACTGGCATCCTTCCCTTCTTGCGCTAGAAAACCCCCTATTTAAACCCCCTCGGCCACCGCCCTCTGCCCACGCCGCCTTAGCCAAGCCCAAACGCACCAGAGCGCCCCAGCAACCTTTTTCGGGTTTTCCCACTACTTCAACTCCGGCCACCATTCGCCGTCGACTCCGGCCCCCTCCGTCCGCGCCACTGCCACCGTCATGACCACCGGAGCCCACCCAACCTCGGCCACCCCTCGGTTGGCTGTGGAACCCGCCGGATCACCGTCGCCGACGACCACCTGAGAAGACCTCGCCGACTACTCTCGTCGCCGGCCGCCATCCTCCGACCATCGTCGCCGCCGCAGGTACGGTTGGAACCGTCGTCATCTCCCCTCTCCATTTTCGGCGAGATCTAGGACCATAGGCCCCCGCCATCGCCGCCGCCACCGCACCCGAGGCCACCGTCACCGGAGACGAAGGGGTTACGTACCCCTTACGCCCGTGCCGTGCCGGAATGCACCATGGCCGTCTGATCGTGATCGGAGGGCTACGATTTAATCTGGGCCCTCGGATCTGGTCAAAACGGTATCGAGGCCTCTCGGCCGTCGATCGTCACTTAACCCGCCCGATCGATCCGGTGCGTCCACGTCATACCAATTCGCGGGTTTTAATCTCCGCCGTCCATTTCCACTTAAACCTCCCGCTCTCATCTGGCCGCCAGATCTAGATCTAACGGATCTAGATCAGTCGGTCCACGCGCACAGTACCAAGGTCCACTGTGAGCCTAGCTCACCGTGGACCAGAGCCCTTTTTTCAGTTTAAATAAAATTCCAAAAAATTGTTTAAACTTTGAAAATTCATAACTTGCTCATTTTAACTCCAAATCTCACCATTCAAATTTTGTTAAATTCAGTATATTATTCTCTTCACATTAATGCCATAAAAACAGTATGTTACTTTGGCACAAAATAATCTTAGCAATTAAATGAATAAAAACCCCTTAGGGATAAATTAATAATTCAGGAAATAAATTAGTAAAAACACCTAAAATGTAACTTTTAATAATATTAAATATAACCTCAGTACAATAAAGCTCAATTCACATATTTAAACCACAAAACTTGTTTTCTTATGTTTTGTGATGATTTATTGAAATAAGTTGTTTATCTTTCCGTATCGAGAAGACTACGAGTTCGTCGAGGAGCCGGAGTTCTACCCCGAGGTTCCTCCATCCCCAATTGCTGATCAAGGCAAGTCATCGACCACCTCTGTGGAAACAGTTGATCATCATTGAGCCCATGTTTTAATAAATTATCGCTATAACTCATAGGTTAATATTGCATTAGTCCAATATCAAGCCCTACACTTATATTTATTAGATCCCCGTCCTTGTGTGCAACCCAAGCCATGCTTATTGAGCCTTAACTCCTTGTCACTCTACAAATATTATATTAGCTAGTGCCCAATGTACCGGCACAACTGCTATAGGATGAAAAGAATGAGACGTAGATAGCTATAGGACTATTGTGCGAGGAGGTAAAACGTACTCCTCGAGTTAGAAGATGATGATGCATATACATGTTTACGTTTCAGTACTAATAAATGGTTCACATTTAATTGCTTACAAATTACGCGCTTCCGCAAAATTAGCCACTGTCTCCCTTGTTACTATCTTGCATTATATTTGCATTCGGTGGCTTGCTGAGTACACCAGTACTCACCCCATTAACTTACACCATCAGAGCCCGTCTTGTACGAGCAGGATGCAGGTCTGGAGTAGCGACCCAGTCAAGGCGAGACTGGAAGGAGGCGTTCATCTAGGACCCTTGATTTTATTAGTTTCTCTTCAGTTTCATTCACTTTTGTATTAACGCGGTCTACGAACTGTGAATGATTGCTCGTAACGTACGTGGTCGCTTGATGAACGTCTTGGTTTATTGATTTTCTTTGGAATTTCAATTAAAGTCCTGATTTATTAAATCGGGGCGCGACACATCTCCACCATCACATCCAAGACAAGCCAAAAAAAGAACACGACGCACCGCCGAAACCCTCGGCACACACTCCTCCATTTAACATCAAACCCCTCGATGCACTCAAACCAATCTCAACCACTCAACCGCTCAAACGCTCATCCTTGTGAATCACTTATCATCTGGACTGAAACCACCCTTGGTTTCACACTAGGAGTGGCAGGGGATCCATTGGTCTGTTGGTCGGGGTTGACTCAGGTACACGGGCGGTGAGCGATTGCTGGGCTAAAAGAGCCGCGGAATCGGGCCGACCCAATATGGGTATCTGGTGCGAAGATGGTGGACGCTTTGTCGGTTTCGGCGCAAAATCGATGCCCAATCCAGACCGCTGATACAAGATCTAGCCGTCCAGAAGCGAAGCCGTAGCTGCTACGAAAGCTCTGCGTCAGGACAAGTTATCTTTATTTAGGATTTTACGATTTTGCTTTCTAGGCCCACAGTGTGTTAATCGAGTCTGTAAAAAACCTAAGGGCATTATGATCTTTTCCATTTTATTTTTAGCGTCTGTAAAACCCTAAGGGTATTTTGGTATTTTCCCTAGTTTATTGGGCTGCCTATAAATAGGGCCCCAATCCCTAGGGTTAGGGCAACTCACTTGCAATAGAAAATCATAGCTCACTTTACCCTTTTGTCTCAATCCTGCACTGTTGTCTTTCTCCTTTGAAAATCCTCAGCCGCCGCACTGTTCTTGCGATTCAATCCACTGCAGTAGGGCTTCGTCTGATGGCGAATGGCATCGGGAGCTGGAGGACTTGACGCGCGCCAGAGCTAGCAGGCACAATAGCGCGAGCAGATGCGTGCAGCACCAGGATACCTTGCATGCTGAAGCAGCACTCCAGGGCGGCGTAATCAGGCGCATGGAGAACCGCCCCGGTTTTTTCTCTTGAGTTCTTTCCAGTGCTGGTTTTTCTTGATCGGTCAGCTAAAACCAGTAAGGCACGTCATTCGAGAGGCGCTCGGTGCTCGCGTGGTGTGCAGGTGTTTTCCAGGAGCTGTTTCTCCTTCCTGTTGTGTTGCGACGCATGGCCTGGAGGATGCCATTCACATCGGTGGCATGTTGAAGCAGCTACTGCTTGGACTATGGTGCTCCAATAATGCAAGGACTACTACAAACCGCCACTGTAGTGGCGGTGGGAAAAAACACTGTAGTGGCGGGCTATTAGACGCCCGCCACTACAGTGGTTCCAGGCACTGCCGTGCTGGTGACTGCCACTACTAGTGGCGATCGGTGCTGACGTCAACCCGGACCGCCACTACTTTACCAATAGTAGTGGCGGGCGCTGGTGCTACCCACCGCTGCTACGCTATCCGCCACTAATGTATTGATGACATCACTTGCGACCGCCGCTACTATTCTGGCTGTAAATGCGTACCTTCTTCCTCCCCGAGCCTGAGGCTACCGGAGTTCGCATTTAATTTGCTCCGTACAATGGCGACAAAAATCAAGATAAAGAGGTGGAGGCTTTGTTTTAGTTTCTTTTGAAGGATTTCATTCTAGGAGGTAAATCCATGCTGAATCCCACATTTATTTTGTATTTAATCATGTATATAATGAGTTATCAGCATTTTACTAATTTAGGTTTTGTGAATAGAAATTTTCAAAAATTCTTCCATTTATAGTGTTTCTTTCCCCCAAATGAAGAAATATGACCCTCGTCACAATTATTCATCACTTGTATACATTTTTACATCATTTTAATCTATTTTTTAATTTGATTTATATGATTATAGATCTAGAGTTATGTTGTTTGGAGAGAGAAACCGATGTAGTTAATTTATTTAATATTTTTTTCAACTTAATACATAGTTTGAATTAAAGCATTTTTAATTAATGTTGTTATGAGAGATAAATCAATATATTTTCAATTTGTAAATTACTAAAATCAACAATAATGAATTTATTAATATTTTTTAAAATAATATATATGTTTTAGATGGAGCACAAGTCCTGGATGTACTCGTCCATTGACGGAGATGTGGTGACATATTTTAACAGAGTAACTGAATTTACTGAAGCTGCCGCACAATATGCTTCCCGTCAGAGTGAAGCGGCAATATATTGTCCTTGTAAAGTTTGTAAAAACGAAACAATGTATCCGTGTTCATATCATGAAACCATACAATTTCACTTGTTGAAAAATGGTTTCGTGAAGAACTACTATATATGGACGAAACACGGTGAGATGGGTCAAAATCCTCCTGATGATTCTAATGTGCCGCAAGATGCTCATCAACATAGAAGAGGTTGGGATCATACAACTGACATAACACATGATGTTGATCAAAATGATGATGATGGCGCCTTTGATGTGGAGGAACTGATACGAAATGTTGCGCCTGAGGTGTTGTTGCAGAGAACTACAACGAAAGGCTACGATAACTTTGAAGCACTTGACAAAGCATCGAAAAACCTTCTATATGAGGAACGCCGCGGTTGCGACAAGCAGTATGTTGTGTTGTACACAACTCTTGAGCTTATGAAACTGAAGGCCAGCAATGGATGGTCCAACACTAGTTTTTCAGATCTTTTACAACTCCTCAAAAAGGTTTTGCCGAAACCCAATGGTCTGCCATCTGATACGTACCAAGCAAAGAAGATGATTTGTCCGTTGACTTTGGGCGTTCAGAAGATTCATGTATGCTCAAACCATTGTATCCTATATCGAAAAGAGTATGAATTGTTAGAGAGCTGTCTGTAGTACAACACAAGTCGATACAAACATGTAAATGACTGTGTGGTGGACTACAATGACCACCGAAAGAAGAATAAGAGGTTGCAGAAGAGGAAGAAAAATGTTATTGATGACCAGTACAAATATAAGATGGAGATGAAAGTTCCAGCCTTAGTAATGTGGTACCTACCGGTGATTGATCACTTGAAATGTATGTTCTCTAATCCCAGAGATGTTGAACTATTAATCTGGCATTTTGTTGGGTGGAAGAAGGATGGAAAACTTTGGCACCCTACTGATGCTAGGCAGTGGAAATCATTTGACCTGACCCATCCAGATTTCTCGGAGGATCCCAGAAATATCAGGATGGGACTTAGCACGGATAGAATGAATCCCTTCGGTGAGATGAGGAACCTACACAGTACGTGGCCGGTTTTTCTATGCTTGTTCAACATTCCATCATGGTTGTGCCATAAAAGAAAACACCTCATGCTCACTACTCTAATTTCTGGTCCAAAATAACCTGGCAATGACATTGATATCTTTCTAGAACCTTTGATTGAGGATATGAAACGTCTATGGAAACATGGTGCCTGTGTGTGGAATGAGCACAAGAAAGAGCACTTCAATCTAAGAGCCATGATCTTTTGCACCATAGCTGACAAATTGGGACGTATGTCCCTAACAGGACAGGTTAAAGGAAAGACAACATGTGTAGTGTGTGTGGACTAGACATAATCTATGCATCTTCCATCATTCGTTAAGACGATATTTATGCGACACCGCAGATTTTTACCAAGAAACAACAAATATCGAAGAAATAGGAACCATTTTGACGGTACAATCGAGATTGGAGAGCCTCCACGACATCGAGACAACAAATTTCTATTCGAAATGGTGAAGAATATCAAAGTTGTTTTCGGAAAGAAGAGGAAGAAATCTGAAAAAATTTCAAAGGACGCTCCATTTAAAAAGCAGTCAATCTTCTTTAGATATTTGCCCTATTGGAAGGAGTTGGAGATTGGTCATGATATCAATACAATGCACGTTGAGATGAATTATGTAAACAAATGAGGGAGACAATGTGTCAGCTTGAGATGTGTTTTCCTCCATCATATTTTGATATTATGGAGCACTATATGATACATATAGCAAACCAAATCTTTGTTCTCGGTCCAACGTACCTGCACAATATGTATGCGTACGAGCATCTAATGGTTATCTTCAAGGGTTACGTACGAAATCGTGCTTATCCAGATGGTTCCATGATAGAGGGCTACACGACTGAGGAAGTCATTGAGTCCTACACAGATTACATAAGAGATGCAAAACTAATAGGAGTTCCCGTTTCCCGGCACCATGCAAGACTCACCGGTAAAGGAACTAAAGGCAGGAAAATCATACGAGTCAATATCTACCAAACAATAAGAGAATCACATTACAGTGTAATGCATCAGTTGGTGATTATGAGACCATATGTTGAACAACACCTGCAAGAGCTTCGTGAAAAGAATGAAGATCGCGATGAACAATTTATTATGAAACAGCACAAAATTCATTTCACATCATGGCTGAGGGATCTAAACCTTTCGATTAGAGAAACCGACGAAGAGATGATGATAAATAAATTGTCTTATGGTCCATTGAGCATGGTTAAAACATGGCAAGCGTATGACATCAATGGTATCAGATTCTATACCAAAGCAAAGGATCAAAATAGTTAGCGCCAAAATAGTGGTGTCAGAGCAGATGCAGAAGATAGCACTAGACAAAAGAATGCTTACTATGGATACATCGAAGAAATATGAGAACTTAACTATGGAAACTCTATAGAAATCCCTGTATTTAAGAGCCAGTGGGAAAGACATCCAGAAGGTGTGGAGGTGGATGATTATGGGTTTACGATAGTTGACCTTAATAAGGTGGCTTATAAAGATGACCCTTGGATACTCGCTCAATCCGTGGCACATGTATTTACATACTTGATCCTAAAGATGAGAAAAAAATACATGGTTGCTCCAGCAAAACAAAGAATTGTTGGAGTTGATGGAGTCGAAGACGAAGAAGAATATAATCAGTTTGATGAGGTGTTGTTTTTCGTTGACATATCAAGGATCAATGTAGTTGAAGCAAAACTATCATTTGGCTCTGTGATTCCTTCTCTATGCACCGATGGCGATGGAAAATTAGTGCAAGGCTAGTTCATTTATGTTTATTACTGTGCGTATTTGTAAAATCAATTATGTCATTTTGTTTAAGATATTGGTAATATAGGTTATTATTTAATTATAGTTAATACATGTCTAACATAAATTCAATAAGTTATGTTGTATTTTTATTGTTAAAACAAAATCAAGTTCAAACGAGGATTTAATTAAACATCAATAAAAAAGTTTTGAAAATTTTTATTGATTGGGGCCAACAGCAAGGTTCAAACCTCAAACCGCCTACCGACGGCAAGGTTCGAACCTCGAACCGCATGGCCCCAAGCGAGCCCCCCGCACCGCTGCCACTACATCCTCTGCAAATGTGAAGAGGAGAGGAAAACGGGAGAAGAACAAGCTGCACATAGCTATCTATGAGGTTGAAGATGTGTATGTTGATGGGGCTCCAAAGAAGCCGAAAGAAATCATAGCTAAGTGATGTAATGATTGTGGATGTCTTCCAGGGAGCGGTGTAAGATAATTTGGAAAAACTGGACGATTGTCCCTGAAGCTACGAAGAACAAATTGTGGGATCATATAAAATCACATTATAAATTCCTAGAAGATCGCTTAGAAGATGCTAAAGCTGCCACATTGAAGACTATCAGGAAGTCTCTTCGTACGTTCAGGACTAAACTGAACACACAATACCTCCAGAAAGGAGAGTCGCCGTTCAACGACTACGGATTTATCATGCCAAATGAATGGAACAAATTCAAATTGCAGCATTGCTCGGAAAAAGCAAAACAAGAAAGCATCATGTTCAAAGAACTTAATAAGAAAAGCAAGTTCCCACATAAACTTGGCCCAGGTGGATATAAGGCCAAGGAGGATGAGTGGAGTTGAAAGGAGGAGGAGGACCGTGCGGCCGGGTTACCTGAACAGTTTTTAGGTGCTGATCAGCGCACTAAGAGATGAATCCTAGGTCAAGCTAAAAAAACACCCGAGGGCCAATATATGCTCTCCGACTCACGGACTAGTGAAGCATTTCAGAAAGCACAGGAAATCGCTGAGTTGGAGAAGGCTGGAAAGTTTAAGCCCGAGGGATGTAATGACCAGATTACATCTACTCTCGGAAATGAGGAACATCGAGGGCACACCCGAGGTGTCTCTTCTATAGCACCCTGGAAAAATACTTTCAAGAAACATGAGGGTGCCACATACAAGAAGCGTCAAGCATGCACAGACGACGCCGTAGAGCGCCGTGCAGAGTGAGAGCGACACTTTTTTGAATTTCCTGTAAATTATATAAAAGAGGACACACCATGCAGCCTGCATGTACCGATAGGGCGCAAAGGTCATTCCCAAGAGGTTGCACGAGGCATTGCTATGCTCGGGGATTTATTTCACAATCGGCCTATTCCTGCAGAGTATACCAAGGTTCAGGTCAATGAGATCACCAATGACAGATTTATCAATGACCCTTTGGATCTTCCAATGCTTGATGAGGGTATTGAGACAATCGGAGATGCGTTGGATAACTTTGTCCTATGGGCGAGCCAAGATATCAAATTACTGCAGACAAGTTCTTAGAGTAAATCACCTATTATCTCATCGTAATCCCCCACATATCCTTCATCTCACGAGGTGCAAAATATAGGATCTTTACCACCCGTTGATGAGCGTGAGATAGAGGAAGAGGCAGAGAAGGAGCCAGTGCCCGATAAAGTGGCAGAAGTGACAGAACCTAAACTTGCCGAGCTTGATCAAGTGGAAGTGTCAGTTCCAACGGCCGAGCCTGATCAAATTCCACTGCCAGTTCTGGTCGAGCCAGTGCTATTTCTTGAGCCCACTGAGCCCAACACTAAAGTGCCAGAGCCAGTTCCGATCGATCCAGTGCTAGTGGCCGAGCCTGAAAAACAAGATGCATGCCCAAAGCACGCAATCAATAAGACAATTGTTCAAGTTGGGCAGTGTTCTGCGCCAAAATCTGAAATGCTTAAATTTTTTACTACTATGGGGCAAACACGTTCTACGCCCGTAACGGCTCCCTTAAAGACTCTAGTACAAAAGCAGGCGGGCTCACTTTCTGTTGATAAATGGACCTATGGAGACGAGGATTATATCGAATAAGAACCAGACAAACCATTATTACCCAACAAGTACTTAAGAGTATGTACTGGCAGATGAGAACATTTCATGACTGGTACCTCAAAGCATCTTCGTTAAGAGTTACACAAATAGAAGTGATGGTTCCAAAAGAAATATTCAACTGCCCAGAGTTTACTCTTGCATTATTTTTCGATGACTTCCATCGAATGTCCCGTCTGAAGCGAACCGACATCACAAGCATGATGCTCTGGTACATGTAAGTACTTTTTACTTTGTCAATACAACGCAAAAATCAATCATGTCTTATATTGACTATTGTTTCATAACATATGCAGTTTGAATTCATGTTGTGACACGTATAATAAATATGGGTACTTAAACACATCATTGATAAGTCAAAGTACACTGAACCCAATACTAAACTGGAACGATGACAAGTACTGGACTGCGGGTCGAAAAAAGTTTCAAAAGAAGATGTTCAATAAAGACCAAGATGCACTTAAGAAGAGTAATATGAATTGTGTCGTGTTGTCCATTGTGCAATGCATGTTTCAATGGAGGGACAGAGAAATGATAAGTGGGGCATATAACTTTAAGTAAGTATGCCCACTATATCCACTTAATCACGTTTAATTGATTATGAAACTAACATAATCATATGTTACTTCTTTCGATAGTGATCATTGGATTGCACTTCTGATATACCTGAAGAACTCAAGGGTTTATGTGCTCGACTCTCTCGACAAACCCAAAAAAGAATATCAAGATATATTAAATGTTATTTAGAGTGCATACAAATATTACGTGGAAAGGTTAGGTGACCCCCGTGATCCACAGAGGCCGAAAGATATGCATATCAGAACCAACTATCCGGTAATATTATATTTTGAAATTTCTTAATTCAATTTATAAAGCCAAACTATATATCGTTCTAACTTTGTCTATTTTGAAGTGTCACAAACAATCTCCTGGTTCGGTGCATTGCGGGTATTATACTTGTGATTTCATGAGCAATGACTTAGGAAAGTTTGCGCGGACAGTATCTGATGATACTAAAGAAGTAAGTTGATTTATTGTGTGTTAATCTAATATAACTTGCAATGTATGTACTTATATGTTACATATGCAAGCATCAGGTCCATCAACCATTGCCGAGAAGAGCCAACTCTCAGAATCACAAATGTATGGAATCATATAAAGGATGTGCCGCTTCACGATGCATGAAGTTCTTCATGAGCTTGGACTATTCTTCGATCCTAAGGGTGAAGTGGCCAAGCATCCAACTCTGTATGATTGGGCTGGAAGAACTAAAAGGCAAGTACAACTAATCGATAAGAATTTTGAAGCTGAGAAGCAAAAAAAAGATGCGCAAGATGTGAGTTGGCCTTCTAGGAAGAAACATTAAACAAAATAATCATGTATACTGCTGTGGATGGCTGTGTGGAGTTGTAAATACAAGATGTGAAACTTGAGGGTGAACAATTGTTAATTTTGAAGTTCTGATGATGAGATGTAAACTTTGTAAACTTGATTTGTGGTAAATGTGAACTTTGTAAATTTGTAAATTGATGTTGTTGTTGTGTTGATGTTGTTGCTATTGTGGATGGCTGTGTGGAGCTGTGAATACATTGTGGTTTTGTTATGTTGTGTTACTGCTGTGGAGATGTGAATTTCTGAATATATATTCTGGAGACTGTTTGAATTAAGGTTTATATAACATTTCAATAAAATGGGGAAAGCACAGTAGTGGCGAGCAGATGACGTCAGCGTGCCTGTCACTACTGTTGACACAGTGGTGGCGGGCGTGCTGACGTAATCTTCCCGCCACCATTGTTGACACAGCGATGGCAAGCAATCTGCCCGCCACTGCTAAATAGGGTTAGCAGTGGCGTTAGAGCAGTGGAGGACTGGTTGCCCGCCACTACAGTACATTTTTGCTCGCTGCTACAGTGTCGCTTTGTAGTAGTGAAGGGCGCGTGGAGCTTTGGTCTTCGCTACAGTGAGGACTACGCGTGGTGTGCAGAGAGGCCTACACGTGAAGCAGCCCTCGATAGCAGCAACATGCAGTGCACAGGGGTCTAGAGGCAGGCGCAGACTTTGGCGTCGTTGCCTTCGCTAGGCCAGAGCAGGCTTCGGTGAGCAGAAGCTCTGGCTTCGCTGCGACTTCGCTGTGACTTCGCTGAAGCAGACTTCGGTGGCTACAGTCATAGGCTTCGGCAAGTACTGAACATGAGACAACTTTTGAACAATAAAACTTCCTCCTTGATATGCGTGTACTAGCATTTAATTTCTGGAGAGATTTAGTTGCTGCAAGGACTTTATTTCAGATTGCACTAGTTTTGGCCTTTAATATGTTTCCATATTATTAGTGCATGTTTCATCTGTATGCGATATCTCTCATCTGTAGTTGTTTAGTCTGGTGAAATGCCTGTGAGTTGAATGTCCTGTTGATTTGCCTTGAAACACTTTGTTGTTGTCTTTTCGATTAGGACACCGGTTGTTTTTCGGCTAGATTATTCTTAGCATTTTAGACTTGTTTGCTTTTTTGGATTGTCTGTTGAGGTGCGTTGGGTATTGGGAGAAGGCCATTGATTCGAAAGAATTTTTTTAGGAGCCCATTCACCCCCCCTCTGGTCGCTACTCTCGGTCCTACAAGTGGTATCAGAGCTTGGTTAGGGTTTTTCCATACCTTAACCGGTTCTAACCCAAGGTAGCAATCATGTCTTCTTCTGGCAAGGTTCCGTCCCTTAAGGTTTTTGGCTACAACTATTGGAAGACTCGCATGCGAGCCTATCTATTGAGCCAGAACTCAGGGATATGAGACATGTGTGTTCATGCCACATTTACTGTGCTTCCGGTTGCAGAGCAGACTACCCCTGAGATAGTCACTCTGCATGACCTGAACAACAAGGCAGTGAACATACTATTTTCTGGTTTAGGTCCCAACGAGTTTGAGCGTGTTAGCCATCTCGACACTGCTCGAGAGATCTAGGCTACCCTCTAGGCACCCACCATGATGGGACAGCTCAGGTCAAGGCTAGGCTCTATCAGACCTACCGTTGAGAATACGAAAACTTCTCACAGAAGCCGAGCGAGACTATTGATGTTTTGTTTGGTCGCTTTCAGTCGATCATTAACAAGCTTCAGGCCAACAAGGCCGATCATGATTAGCTGGTCTCAGATTATTAACAGGCGCTCAAGGTTCTTCATACCTTGGACCCTAAGATCTAGGAGATCAAGGTATCCTCTATTGTTGAGAGCGCTTCCTATGATACCTTGTCTGTCGCAGAGCTTTTCAGTAAGCTCAAAGCCTCAGAGGTTGATATCCAGCTGAGATCAAATCTCACTGGTTCTGGCTCAAAAACCTTGCCCCTTGCGACAGCTTCTACTGATCCTGCTGCTTTGAGTTGTGCTTTGTCCTCTTTGATGTCTATCACTAAGGACCAATTGGATTTGCTAGGAGATGATGACCTTTGTCTGTTTAATAGCCGTTTTCGTCGTGTCTATGATAAGAGAATGTTCAAACGACATGGCACAAAACATGGTTGCTTTGAGTGTGGTGATCCAGGTCATTTCATCATCGACTGCCCCAAGTGGAACACACACAAGAAGGGCACCGGCGATGGCTCCTATGACTCCAACAAGCACGACAGCTCCACCTTCACAAAGGGCAAGCCCATGACGAGATTCTTTTGAAAGGCCCTGAAGGACTACCGGCGTGAGAACAAGAAGCGAGACAAGGCCTTCTTCACCGAGATGGAGAGAAGCTACTCCAAGAGATCATCGTCTTCTTCCTCTTCATCAAGCTCAAGCGATGAGGAGATCGTGATCAAGAAGAGGAAGGACAAGGATGATCCGGCGGGCCTATGCTTCATGGCCTTCGGGGACAAGCCGAAGAGCCGCTCGCACCATAGCCGAAGATCCCGCAAGAGCATCTTCTCAATGGCTCTTGGGGATAAGGAAGACAAGGGCTCCCCCAACAACTCCGATGATGACGACGATGAAAAGGTATCTTCCTATGAACAAGAAGTCGTTGAATTACTTGAAGAGAACTGTCAGGAGTTAAGATATCGGGAGAAATTGCTTAGAGGGGCTAAGAAGAGGATAGATGAGCTTGAGAGTGAGCTTGCCATGGCCAATGGCAAGATTGAGAGTCTGTCTTCTTTCCCCTGCTTGGGTGGTAGCAGTGAGTGCCCTAACTGCGAGGTGCTGTTGTGTGATCTGACGACTCTAAAGTCTAGGTACACAGAAAGGGTTGATGAGAGAGACGCTTTGGCCACTAAGCTTAAGAGCGCTCAGCTGGAGCTGAAAGATGCTCATACCACTACCGTCGTGCCCTGTGGATACTGCTCATTCCATTTAGCTGTTTTAGCTGAGCTGAGAGCCAAGAGTGATGAGCAGTTGGGCGAGTTAGAGAGTTAGAGCTGAGCTGGAGTAGACTAAGCTTGAGCTTGAGACATTGTCTGTTCCACCAACTGTTTGTGAGAACTTCTTGTCCCTGAGATTTGAACTAATCAAGCTGAAAGCTGAGAAGTCTATCCAAGTTGATAGATAGTGTGAGATCTGCTTGTCTCAGGTGGAGGTGCTCGCTTCCTTGAGAGAGGAGCTAGCTAATGCTCAGAACGAGAACTCTTACCTCCGACATATTCTGAGTTGGGTGAGTGCCAGAGAGCCACAACTCGGCATGATGATCCAATAGGAAGCAGGTTGAGAGAGCAGATGGCTCAACACTGGTTTAGCGCGTTGACAGGAGCAGTTCTACCAGTAGGGTGGTAGACAGAGAGTCCCTCGATGCGTAGAGCAGATAGATGCCAGGGCGCATCGTGTAGGTGGTGGTAGAGGAGATGACTTTCGTGCCCGTGCTCCGAAGGGTGGTTTTCGCTCCGGCAGAGCTCCAAGTCATTCTGGATATGGCTTTGAACCTTGTGGCCGAGACTTTCAGCAGAACAGAGGACCACACTTTGAGGCGTGCTTTGGTCCAGACACTTATGATTCCTTCTGCTTTCCTACTTTTGAGCAGATGGCTCGACACTAGTTTAGCTAAACCTGGTGTCAGACCGTTTGCTCCCCCTTACGACCATTGATATTGCAGGATCGAGGTCTGGAGGACATTTGGATCATGGATTTAGGATGCTCTCACCACATGATGGGACATCACAGATGGTTCTCCAACCCAACTTCCCTGAGCTTCAAGGAGTACATCACTTTTGGGAACATTGGTAAAGGGAAGGTACACGGCATTGGCTCAATTCGAATCTGTGAGCATTTCTCTTTGAAGAATGTTGCTTTGTTTGGAAACTTGAGTTTTAGTTTGGTCTCTATTTCGCAACTTCTTGAGGATGGTTTAGAGGTTCGATTTAAGAAGGGCATGTCTTCTGTTGTTGATTCTAGAGGATCTTTGGTTTGCTAGATTTTACCCTTCGGTAAGGTTTTTCAGATTGATTTCTCTAGTTCCTTTGGCCCTTCTCGTTGTTTGATCGATAGATCCTCTTTTGAGCTCTCGAGGTGGCATAGGAGGTTAGGTCATTTGAGTTTTGACCTGCTAGTTAGATTGAGCTCTATGGATCTCATCCGAGGATTGCCCAAGCTTAAAATGGAGAAGGATATAGTTTGCCATCCCTGTCGTCATGGAAAAATGGTTGCCGCTTCTCACGTACCTGTGACTCAGGTGATGACTTCGTACCCGAGAGAGCTGTTACACATGGATATTGTTGGTCCAGCTAGGGTACATTCAGTCGGTGGGAAGTGGTACGCACTTGTAGTTGTTGACGACTTTTCTCGATTCTCATGGATTTTCTTTCTGGAGTCTAAGGATGAGGCTTTCTAGTTTGTCATGATCTGGTTTTGAAGTTGAAGAATGAGAACAATGGTCGGATGCGAGCAATTCGCTCTGACAACGGTTCTGAGTTCAAGAATTCTCAGTTTGTCAGCTTCTGTAGTGATCAGGGTCTTGAGCACCAGTTTTCTACTCCTTACACACCCCCGCAGAATGGCGTTGTGGAACGAAATAACTGCACGCTAGTCGAGATGGCCAGGACGATGCTCGATGAGCATAGGACTCCTAGGCACTTTTGGGCTGAAGCCATGAACTCGGCTTGCTATCTGGCCAACCGCATTTTTCTTAGAGCTTAGGTAAGACTTCTTATGAGTTGTGGTTTGGCAGATAGCCCAAGGTGAGTCACTTGCTAGCGTTTGGCTGCAAGTGCTTTGTGCTCAAGAAGGGGGGCATTTAGAAAAGTTTGAGTCTCGTTGCTGGGATGGAGTCTTCCTTTGTTACGCTTTGCATTCTCGAGGCTTCCGTGTTTGGAACCTTGACTCCCAGCAGCTTGTCGAGACTTGCGAGGTTTCTTTCGATGAGTCCATGCCTTCACTTACTCCTTTTGATCTTTCTGGAGATGATGAGCTTGGAGAGTTCATCTTCGAGGATGATGATGACACTCCTGCTGTTGATGAGGGTGAGCCTTCTGCACAGCCTGCAGACCCCACACCTTCTGAGACTTCGACTGAGGACGAGGGCGAACCTCCGATCACTACTTCCACTTTGATCGAGCCCTCTTAGTTGAGTCCAGAGGTGCTAGCTGCTGACTTTGGTGAGGTGACATCTGATCACCTAGGATCCCGAGCAGTTCAACGTGATCACCCCTCAAAGCTCATCATCAGTGATCTCACTACGAGATCCTTGCTCAGTCTGATTTTGTTGCCATCTTTGAGCCTAGAGATGTCGCTCAAGCTTTGTCTGATGCAAATTGGATAAACGCCATGCAAGAAGAGCTTGAGAATTTTGTTCGCAATCGGGTTTGGACACTAGTTGAGCTGCCACCTGGATGCAACCCCATAAGCACCAAGTGGGTATTTAAGAACAAGCAAGGTGAAGATGGGGTTGTGGTGCGCAACAAAGCTCAATTAGTTGCCTAGGGTTTTTGCCAGAAAGAGGGTATTGATCTTGAGAAGACTTTTTCTCCTATTGCCCATCTTGAGTCAATTCGCATACTTTTGGCATTCACTGCTTCTAAAGGTTATAAACTTTTTCAAATGGATGTCAAGAGTGCTTTTCTGAATGGGTACATAGAGGAGGAGGTCTATGTTAGGTAGCCCCCCGGTTTTGAGAACCCTAAGTTTCCTCGACATGTTTTCAAGTTGCAGAAAGCTTTATATGGTCTGAAGCAAGCCCCAGGGCTTGGTATGATCGTTTAAAGCAGTTTTTGTTGGGAAATGGCTTTGTGATGGGTTATGTGGACAAAACTCTGTGGCATCGGAATGGCGACTAGAGGGGGGTGAATAGGCGCCTCGACAACTTCTTTAGAAGTGATGGCCTAATCAAATCACCCAACGCTCCTCTAAAAACACAAAATCACGACTCAATTCAAACAGTATGAATGTGAAGCTCAAACAGAGTCAAATTCTCAAAAAGAGCTTCGCTTTGAGTTCCTAGACAACACCTATCTGAAACACTCACTCTGAAGAACAATTCTCAATTAAAAGAATAGCTCAGATAGTTTCAAATCAATCTCAACTCAGTTTCATTCAAATCTGAAATTTATCGGACGATGAATAGTAAAGGTAAACTCAGCAGAGCCTATTTGTTCTAAATTTGATTCAATATGCAAATGTTCTTATCACTTTCAATTCAGCTCAGCAAACAAAAATCAGAACATGATAATCAATATGGATTCAGAAAATTCACAACTCTAATCAATCAAATTCAGAATATAGCTTTTCGGACGGTGAATAGCAAAGAGTCAAGACACACTTGTCCGATTGAAATTCAATTTACTTGGTTCAGTTTCAGAGACACTTTAACTCAGTTTGCTATCCTCAAAATCAATTAGATATGAAACAATACACAACTCTTTGAAACCTTGCTGCAATACTGAACTCTGAATATAGCACTTTAAGAAAAGTTTCAGATGATGAACAGTAAAAACCAAAACAGTAACAGTACTTGACAATGTATAGATTCAGATTGCAATCCTCGAACTCAAATTGATTTGAATCAGGACACAGCACTTTGAAACCTTGCTGCCAGAATTAAAATTTGAATACAGCACTCGAGAAGGATTTCGGATGATGAACAGTAGAATCAGAAAACCACATTAGCTAATGTTTGGTTCATTGAGCAAGCTTCAATTTCATACTCTATTAAGTTCAACCCAAATCAGATCAGAGCATGATGAATATTATGAGTTCAGAAATTCAAAGCACTTAACAAACAGAATCAGATCTCTTTGAACAAAAACTCTCACTGAACCCACTATTCACCAACCGACACACACATTTCAGATCAGGACTTCATTTCATTTCATGAGAAACAGTAATCAAACTTGAACCAACATGAACAACCTGAAACCAGATTGCTCCACAAGAAAGGTTTTCAACTCAGTGCTGTTTTAATACATTCTGTAATTGAAAACAGGACTAAACTAGACCCAACCTGTATCAAAACTGAAAACAGACTGCAGCAATTTGTTTCAGCAGGATTTCAAATCTGAACAACTTACATATCATGATTAAACTCAGTCAATCCTTGATGATTAACCAGCTACAACAGCAATCCTTAGTTCATGACAGAATTGAGCACACAGTTCATAATCCAATCAACACACACAAATATTTTAACCATTGAAACTACAGCACATTAATTTCATATTAACCTGGAACTTTAGTACTTCTTGAGGTTGAACAATCAAGACAGCAAGCCCTCAATCAAATTAATTCAGATTCTAAACACTGTTCATGATAAGGTTAGTTTCATGGGAATCAAACTCCTGATTCTAGATTGAAACCAGTGTGAGAAAACTGATCAATACTTTCAGACATAAAAACTCATATTCTGGTAAATCTCAATACACAAATCACTTGATATCAGCAGCAAATGATGAAAGACAGAATTGATTTAACAATTTGTAACAAACACAGACATGGTATGAATGAGTATTTTACTCATAGAATTCAAGAACTCAATGTTCAGCATATCATTTATACCAGGTATAACTCCAAGCTACCACTGAGATCAAACAATTCTGCCTGAACAGCAGCAGAAACTAAAGGCAAACTATAACCTGAAAACTCATCCAGAAATTTCAGAATATCACTCCACAGATTCAAGCAGAAAACCAAATCAGAGTGAATCAAACAACTCACTGGAGTATATCTTCAATAAACATGATTCAACTCATCAAAATTCCATGGGACATGGATGAATACGTACTCTGTTTCTTTGCTGGAACGTCAAGAAAACAGGCGATGAGAGCCTGTGACGATGAACAGCCTCGAGTGGGTTTTTCGGCAGCACTGTATCTCATCTTGCGCAGGAAAGATCTTCGGAAGAACAGCAAACAAGCCAAAACTGATTTTGCTTTCAATTTTTTTGTGTAGAAAGTTCTGGATAGATGACTCCCAAAAGCTGTCTACCGGCCATGGAGGAGGTGGGGGATATTTATCCCACCAACTCCAAGGTTCTAGAAGACAATTTACAATCAGCCCCCTAGGAAAGTCCAATTTACAAATCTGAAAACTAAAAATAGAAAATACCCTATACTAAAAAGAAAAATTACATTTGACTCCTTTTGAATATATTCTCAGAATATACATTCCAAAAATACACTCAAAAGTATACACTAATGACAATAAAAATTTAGACTCACAATTTGACACTATTTTATTGAAGGGAAAATTACTCACATGCCATTATAATTTTCAGAAATTGCCTACATGCCACTGTCAGTGACTGTGGCGGCCCCCATCTAGCAGTGACACAACGATGGCATTTTGGCAAACCGTAAAAATCATAATGGCACAGAAAAAATTAACCCATTGAAATAGTAAATGCAACAGATGATACGACGGTTTTGAGCAAAAACCGATAAAGCCTTTTCAGCTCCTCGACCCGTGACACCGCTTCGCGACTCCGAGCGCCAGCAAACCACTTTACGCTCTCGATCCCCTCGAGCCACACGAATGCTTCTCTTGGCCTCCCTCTCGCGAACACGATCGACACGCCATCACAGGCAGCCATCTGTCCGTCCGTCCACCGTTCGTCCGAGTCTTACTCTGTCTCTTCATGCATCCTGGAGATCTACCCAAACTTCATCCGGCCTCCTTGATCCTCGACATCGGCTCCCCGCTCGACCCTCGATCACCCGCCGTCGACAATCTGTTAGCATCTCCACCCTGCACAAACACGATAAGCAACCAAAACAAGGACACGACGCAACGCGACGCACTGCCGAACCCCTCGGCAGCAAAACCTTCAACCCGCATCGACACCCTCGATGCAATTCCCATCATTCAACATCCTCGCTCAGACGCTCATCGTTGTCAATCGCTCATCATTTAGACCAAAACCACCCGTGGTTTCTCAATCTCCCCCTTGATGATTGCATTGACAACCCCAAAAGCACAGACATGATGAGATAAGCAGATTATGCGCACAAGTGACAAAAACTCTCAGAAGAGCAAAACCCGTCACTTGGTAAAAGTCTCGCCACACCAAAAGTGAAAAACCATCAAAAGCATCAAAAGCGCAAAAGCGTCTGAAAGCGCATTGGAACTCAAAAGCGCATCGCAAGCATCAAAGCTCATCGCATCAAAGCGCATCAAAACATGTAAATCATATCTCCCTCAGAAGAGCAAAGCTCAAACTCCCCCTTAACCAAGCAATCCAATTCATTTCTCCCAAAAGCATCATGTCGCTCATTTCTCCCCCTTTGATGAAATCATGTTGCGTATCAGCATCCAAGTAAAAAGGACCTAGCTATCATGTGTATACAAAGCTAGCAAAAGCACTCAGCCAATCCATGCTAGATCCCAGACTAAGCAATGACCATTTTCAATTTTTCACAAATAAAAGCCATGATCATGTCAATTCTCAGAAGTATACATGCTAAGCAATCAACAGTACTAAAGATTATCATTCAAAGACATAATCAAAGCATGTACTAGTAAAAGAAATTATCCAAATGCCAGAAGCTCAGGAAATGCTACACAGCTCCCCCTCAAAACATGCTTGAATCTCTCGAAAGCTCAGTAAGAGGGTCAGAAAACAAAAGTGCAAAATGCGAAATCCATGCAAAAGACTACTGACCATGCACAGAAGATAAACCAAGTCAAAAAGTGCGTAGTCAAGCAATAAAGTGCAAATCCTGGAAAAATCGATGAGGTCTCTCAGCCTGTCGACCTACAAAGCCTCTTACACGTGGTCTATCACCATATGAGAAATGGTGTACACCACGAGGGGCAAACCACACTCTCCTAAGTGAAGAAGTGAAATCTCGAGTACTCAGCACTTGGTTCAGAGATAAGATGCTTAGGTATCCAGCGCTGAACAACTTGAGGAGTGTGTAAAGCAGGAGACTGTATGTGATGTAAATCAAACTGCAAATGTGGTCTCCTAGCTGCTAGCTGAGGTCTCCTAAAAGAGTTATGGACAAAATGCCTACGTGGTCTATAATCTCACGATGTGCTAAAACCACCACGATGGGCAAAGCCACTCATATCACAGTAAGGAGCCTCAAAATCAGGATAAGAGCGCAAAGCAGACTCATGCACACCTAAAGATGGGTAGTGCATGTCCTGAAACCTCAAATCAAACGACCGTCGCTCATCCCTGATACGACGAAAGTAAAACCCAATCAAATGACCCACCCGATGACAATAAGCACAGTGAAACAATTTCTTGGGTTTGTGGGTATGGGTGTCAGGCTCAAATCTCACAGTTTTCTTGGGTTTTGGCTTAGGAGGTTCATCAAAGGCACGAAGGGCTTTCTTTGTCGGTTGAGTAGGTTTCTTGGCTTTTTGTTCGGTTTCTAACAAGGCTCTCTCTTTCTCAAGTGTAGTAGGACGAGTGAACACTGTTTCGCTCAAAGTGTTTGGAGTGGTTCTCTCAAAACCCAACCCGAGAGCTAACCCTGCCCTGTCAGCACACATTTTGGTCTTTGCCAGAAGCAGATCCATCCTACTCTTCCCTTCCATGCATTTCTCCACCACGGAGCGCAGGTAGTCATTCTCACACATCAGCTTCTCTCCTTGCTCCCTAGCAAAGCTGAGTTGGTCCTTCAGGGTGACGCAGGTTGGACAAGCCGGCTGAACATCCTTCGAACACTCAGCACTCTCCAATCTAGACTTAAGCTCATCGATATGTTTATCTCTCAGACTAACACTCTCAATCAACAGGGTGCAGTTCACACATTCATCGATGACCTCAAGTCTAGACTCCACCAACAAAACTTGTGTCTGAACATTTTCAAGCTTTTCAAGGTTTTTAGCATGAGTCAGACGCAACTGAGCAAGTTCATTCATTAAGATGAGACATGACTCACAGTCAGCAGATTCATTATTAGACTTCAAAACAACAAGTTCAATAGATAATGATTCAATTTTAATATTTTATTCTTTATGTTCCTTAGCAGCAATTTTGAGCAATCTATCTTGTGAAATCAAAGCATCTTGCAGTTCATCATTTTGCACAAGTAATTCATCAAGAGATAGACTGACCTTTGATGTGTCGGATCCATTGCTGTTGTGCTTGTTGTTGGTCATGAAGTAGAGGCCGCGAAGGTCCTTCATCTTATCGTCTTTCTTCTCATCCACTTTGTCTGGTTCATCTTCATTGGAGTTGGGGTCGTCGCTCGAGGTGTTGTCGAGGTCACTGAGTGCTGCCACGAATGCCCTTGCCATTCTCTTCGCCACCTTTCCTCTTTTGCCCCTGTAAAAAGATTTTCTATCTTTTTTCGGATATTTCTGTTCATGTTCATTAGTGGCTTTTAGTTTTGGACATTTCGTTTTAAAATGATTCAAATCACCGCACTCAAAACAACCTAGAAAATCACCCCTTCTTTGATCTCTTCTATCGTTATAGAACTGAGTGAACTTTTTGACTATAAGCGCAAGCTCTTCATCGTCTAAAGTGTCCACTTGCTCCTTTGTGATAGAGACCAAAGAAGACTAAGCAAATTCCCCAGAAAAAGCACAAGCACCAGACAAGTTTCCTGACATGCTCCCTCCATATGAAATGCCACTACCAGAGATGGAATGCAAAGCAATCGAAGGCAACAAAGATTGTCCAGCTCGTGGTCGAGATGTCTTGGCGATCTCAGTGGACTTAAGTTTGCTAAAAAGTTCATCGCATGTCAGAGTATCAAAACTAGCAGATTCTTCGATGCTAGAGATCTTAACTTCCCATATGCTACGGTCCAAAGCATAGAGAAGTTTGATCGCTCTATCATGGTCAGAGTACACTAGCGTCCCATTGGATCGCAAGTTACTCACAATGTCATCAAAACGGGCAAACAAAGCATCTACCGATTCACTAGGGCCTTGCACAAACATTTGGTACTCTTGATTATATGTGCTTTGCCTCCTGGCCTTGATCTGGGTAGTGCCCTCATGAAAAGTTTTCAAAGTGGTCCAAATTTCACGCGCAGTTCGTAGGTACTAGACCCTGTCAAACTCTTTGCAACTCAGGCTGACAAAAAGTATGTTTCTCGTTTTGCTGTTGCACTCATACTTTGCTTTGTCAGTCTTTGAGGTTCGAGTTTCAGGAATCTCATATTGGGAATCAACGATATCCCAAATCGCACTTCCTTGGCTTATAAGGTAAGCCTCCATGCGCACCTTCCAATATGAAAAATCATGACCATCAAACATTGGGATTTTTGTGTTTCGCTCCATGTCGCCAAAAAGGATCACAACCGGTAAAGGTCAACTGGTGATCTAACCGGCTCTGATACCAATTGTGGGATCGGAATGGCGACTAGAGGGGGGTGAATAGGCGTCTCGACAACTTCTTTAGAAGTGATGGCCTAATCAAATCACCCAACGCTCCTCTAAAAACACAAAATCACGACTCAATTCAATCAATATGAATGTGAAGCTCAAACAGAGTCAAATTCTCAAAAACAGCTTCGCTTTGAGTTCCTAGACAACACCTATCTGAAACACTCACTCTGAAGAACAATTCTCAATTAAAAGAATAGCTCAGATAGTTTCAAATCAATCTCAACTCAGTTTCATTCAAATCTGAAATTTATCGGACGATGAATAGTAAAGGTAAACTCAGCAGAGCCTATTTGTTCTAAATTTGATTCAATATGCAAATGTTCTTATCACTTTCAATTCAGTTCAGCAAACAGAAATCAGAACATGATAATCAATATGGATTCAGAAAATTCACAACTCTAATCAATCAAATTCAGAATATAGCTTTTCGGACGGTGAATAGCAAAGAGTCAAGACACACTTGTCCAATTGAAATTCAATTTACTTGGTTCAGTTTCAGAGACACTTTAACTCAGTTTGCTATCCTCAAAATCAATTAGATATGAAACAATACACAACTCTTTGAAACCTTGCTGCAATACTGAACTCTGAATATAGCACTTTAAGAAAAGTTTCAGATGATGAACAGTAAAAACCAAAACAATAACAGTACTTGACAATGTATAGATTCAGATTGCAATCCTCAAACTCAAATTGATTTGAATCAGGACACAGCACTTTGAAACCTTGCTGCCAGAATTAAAATTTGAATACAGCACTCGAGAAGGATTTCGGATGATGAACAGTAGAATCAAAAAACCACATTAGCTAATGTTTGGTTCATTGAGCAAGCTTCAATTTCATACTCTATTAAGTTCAATCCAAATCAGATCAGAGCATGATGAATATTATGAGTTCAGAAATTCAAAGCACTTAACAAACAGAATCAGATCTCTTTGAACAAAAACTCTCACTGAACCCACTATTCACCAACCGACACACACATTTCAGATCAGGACTTCATTTCATTTCATGAGAAACAGTAATCAAACTTGAACCAACATGAACAACCTGAAACCAGATTGCTCCACAAGAAAGGTTTTCAACTCAGTGCTGTTTTAATACATTCTGTAATTGAAAACAGGACTAAACTAGACCCAACCTGTATCAAAACTGAAAACAGACTGCAGCAATTTGTTTCAGCAGGATTTCAAATCTGAACAACTTACATATCATGATTAAACTCAGTCAATCCTTGATGATTAACCAGCTACAACAGCAATCCTTAGTTCATGACAGAATTGAGCACACAGTTCATAATCCAATCAACACACACAAATATTTTAACCATTGAAACTACAGCACATTAATTTCATATTAACCTGGAACTTTAGTACTTCTTGAGGTTGAACAATCAAGACAGCAAGCCCTCAATCAAATTAATTCAGATTCTAAACACTGTTCATGATAAGGTTAGTTTCATGGGAATCAAACTCCTGATTCTAGATTGAAACCAGTGTGAGAAAACTGATCAATACTTTCAGACATAAAAACTCATATTCTGGTAAATCTCAATACACAAATCACTTGATATCAGCAGCAAATGATGAAAGACAGAATTGATTTAACAATTTGTAACAAACACAGACATGGTATGAATGAGTATTTTACTCATAGAATTCAAGAACTCAATGTTCAGCATATCATTTATACCAGGTATAACTCCAAGCTACCACTGAGATCAAACAATTCTGCCTGAACAGCAGCAGAAACTAAAGGCAAACTATAACCTGAAAACTCATCCAGAAATTTCAGAATATCACTCCACAGATTCAAGCAGAAAACCAAATCAGAGTGAATCAAACAACTCACTGGAGTATATCTTCAATAAACATGATTCAACTCATCAAAATTCCATGGGACATGGATGAATACGTACTCTGTTTCTTTGCTGGAACGTCAAGAAAACAGGCGATGAGAGCCTGTGACGATGAACAGCCTCGAGTGGGTTTTTCGGCAGCACAGTATCTCATCTTGCGCAGGAAAGATCTTCGGAAGAACAGCAAACAAGCCAAAACTGATTTTGCTTTCAATTTTTTTGTGTAGAAAGTTCTGGATAGATGACTCCCAAAAGCTGTCTACCGGCCATGGAGGAGGTGGGGGATATTTATCCCACCAACTCCAAGGTTCTAGAAGACAATTTACAATCAGCCCCCTAGGAAAGTCCAATTTACAAATCTGAAAACTAAAAATAGAAAATACCCTATACTAAAAAGAAAAATTACATTTGACTCCTTTTGAATATATTCTCATAATATACATTCCAAAAATACACTCAAAAGTATACACTAATGACACTAAAAATTTAGACTCACAATTTGACACTATTTTATTGAAATAGTAAATGCGACAGATGATACGACGGTTTTCAGCAAAAACCGACAAAGCCTTTTCAGCTCCTCGACCCGTGACACCGCTTCGCGACTCCGAGCGCCAGCAAACCATTTTCCGCTCTCGATCCCCTCGAGCCGCGCGAATGCTTGTCCTGGCCTCCCTCTCGCGAACACGATCGACATGCCATCGCAGGCAGCCATTTGTCCGTCCGTCCGCCGTTCGTCCGAGTCTTGCTCCGTCTCTTCATGCATCCTGGAGATCTACCCAAACTTCGTCCGGCCTCCTTGATCCTCGACATCGGCTCCCCGCTCGACCCTCGATCACCCACTGTCGACAATCTGTTAGCATCTCCACCCTGCACAAACACAACAAGCAGCCAAAACAAGGACACGACGCAACGTGACGCACTGCCGAACCCCTCGGCAGCAAAACCTTCAACCCGCATCAACACCCTCGATGCAATTCCCATCTCTCAAACATCCTCGCTCAGACGCTCATCATTGTCAATCGCTCATCATTTAGACCGAAACCACCCGTGGTTTCTCAAACTCTTTTCTTGCTTAGAGTTGGCTCAGACTTCTTGATTGCTCAGATTTACATGGACGACATTATTTTTGGTGGTTCTACAAATGAGCTTGTGTCCAAGTTTTCTGAGTAGATGCATAGCGAGTTTGAGATGAGCCTCATGGGTGAGCTCAAGTACTTTCTAGGGCTCCAGATCAATCAGACCAAGGACGACAGAAGTTCGACTTTGGTGGAGAGATTATGCTTTAGATGACCCAATGGGTACATCTCGAGGCCTGGACAAGGACGAGAGTGGCGTCAAGGTCAACGAGAGAGAGAGAGAGTATCGAGGGATGATCGGATCGCTGTTGTACCTGACGGCGACGAGATTGGACATGCAGTTTGTCATGAGACTATGCACGCACTTCTAGTCTTCACCACGTGCATCTCATCGGCAGGCTGTCAAGCGCATTTTCAGGTACCTTACCTATGCGCCTAATCTTGGTCTTTACTATTCAGCATCATCATCTCTTGAGTTATCTGCCTTTTCTGACGCTGATTTTGGTGGGTGCCGGCTAGATCACAAGTCGACTTCTGGTACTTTCCACTTTCTCGGTTCTTCGCTTGTTTCTTGGTCTTCTCGAAAACAATATGGAGTTGCGCTTTCCACTACTGAGGCTGAGTATGTAGCTGCTACTAGCTGCTGCTCACAGTTGGTTTGGATGATTTCCACTTTGAAAGATTTTGGGTTGTCGTTCCCTGCTAGAGTGCCTTTGTTTTGTCATAGCACCAGCGTGATTAGTGTAGGGAAAAACCCATGTCTTCATTCAAAAACCAAACATATCAATGTGCTCTTTCACTTTCTGAGGGATCAATATGAGAAAGGTGTCATTGACCTTGTTCATGTTGATACCCATCATCAGTTGGCTGACATTCTCACCAAACCCGTAGATCAATCTACGTTTGAGTGTTTGTGAGGGGATTTGGGAGTTGTATATCCTTTTTAGGATATTTTTGAGTCTTTTCTTTCTTCTTTACTCTTTTATTGAGTCTTTTCGTGTGAGTTCATACCATGCACATTCATGTATCACACTTTGAGCCTGCTTCTGTTATATGATTGACCTGCTTTACTCATTTTTGCTAGTGTATGCTTTTGAATTTTTGTCGATGATCATGCTTGTTACAGTTCACATGATGTATCTAATATCTGTCATATGCATGGCTTTTATACTTTACAATTGAAAAATAATCACCATTGCTTCTAGTAACTAGCATGTGTAGGCTGAATTCTTTTGCTATCTTTTATAGGCAGCCTGGTAGCTAGTTCCTTAGATGCAGATATGCAACTTGGATATCTATATTCTTTAACATGGAAAATATGCTATAAAATGATAAAAATCAGAAAATGAAAAATCCATGCCTTTTATGCTTGATTGAAAAGATCTAGGTGGGTTTGCTGTGTCGCATTGCATTGTTCTGGACTGCTTACCATAGCACTTTGGTATAAACTAGGACAATGTCATGTATTCCAAGACCGATGTCTTAATCTTATGATGATCTTGTTCTGACCTAGGCTTGACTTGGCCAGTTAGCATAAGGTCGACATGCAAATAACCCCTGATAAAAATGAAAAAGGAAAAGAAAAATCCTAAAAATTAAAAAGATAACAAGTTTGCTGGAGCTCTTTGTTATGGACAATGTTATCTTGGTACATATCAGCTAGCTTTTGCATCTCATGTTTTACCTTGCTTGTCGACTAGAAAATGTGGTGATGCTTTTATTTTCAAAAATCTAAAAATGCGTGCTAATGGCTTTCTTTGGATATCATCTATTGCACTGATCATGCCATGTGTCTTAGACAATATTTTGTGCTATACTTGCTAGATGTTGTAATTGCAGTCAATCATATCTAAGAAGCATGCTTTTTACACTCCACTTGCACCCTAGTTGCATTCATTGCATATTTTGAGGGGGGCTGCATTTCACGGGGAGTTTGAGTTTGTGTCTCTTTTGAGTGCATTTAGTCTCACTTGATGAGTCCAATTGTCTCTGGGATTCATTTAAGGGGGAGTTTTAGTCTCTTTTGCATGTACTCTTTGGATATCTTTGTTGATAATTCTGAGATTGCGCTCGTTTGAGTTTTTATTTTTGTTTAACCATAATGACCATTTTCTGGCTTTTGTTCGGCTTTTGGTCATTAGGGTTAAAACTTTTATTTTATTTTATTTTCTTCTTTCTATCCTCTTGTGTTTTTGTTTTCGTGTTTCCACATGTTTTTGCAGGATCTGAAGTGTTGATGAAGAGGGTGTTGACAATGCACTCATCAAGGAGGAGATTGAAGAGCCATGTTGAAGATCATGGGCCTCATGGCTCCAAATGTGATGAGTGATTGTAAGCAGAAGTCAAAGAGAGAGGAGACGAATAGAAGACGAGACCTGTCATGTCTTGGGCCACATGTGACTCAGGTACACGGGCGGCAAGCGACTGCCGGGTAGAGGTGCCGCGGAGTCGGGCCGGCCCAATCCGAGTACATGGGCTAGGAGCGGCAAGGGATCCACTGGTCTGTTGACGGGGGTTGACTCACGTACACGGGCGATGAGCGATAGCCGGGCTGAGGGAGCCGTGGAATCGGGCCAGCCCAATCCGGGTATCCGGTGCGAAGACGGTGGACACTTTGTCGGTTTCGGCGCAAAACCGATGCCCAATCCAGACCGCTGATACAAGATCGAGCCGTCCTGAAGTGAAGTCGTAGCTGCTACGAAAGCTCCGCGTCAGGACAAGTTATGTTTATTTAGGATTTTACCATTTTGCTTTCTAGGCCCATAGTGTGTTAATCGAGTCTGTAAAAAAACCTAAGGGCATTATGGTCTTTTCCATTTTATTTTCAGCGTCTGTAAAAACCCTAAGGGTATTTTGGTATTTTCCCTAATTTATTGGGCTGCCTATAAATAGGGCCCCAATCCCTAGGGTTAGGGAAACTCACTTGCAATAGAAAATCAGAGTTCACTTTACCATTTTGTCTCAATCCTGCGCTGTTGTCTTTCTCCCTTGAAAATCATCAGCCGCCGCACTGTTCTTGCGATTCAATCCACTGCAGTAGGGCTTCATCTGATGGTGCATGGCATTGGGAGCTGGAGGACTTGACGTGTGCCAGAGCTGGCAGGCACAGTAGCGCGAGCATATGCGTGCAGCACTAGGATCCCTTGTGTGCTGATGCAGCGCTCCAGGGCGGCGTAATCACGCGCATGGAGAACCGCCCCCAGTTTTCTCTAGGAGTTCTTTCCAGCGCTTGTTTTTCTTGATCGGTCAGCTGAAACCAATAAGGCGTGTCATTTGAGTGGCGCTTGGTGCTCGCGTGGTGTGCAACTATTTTCTAGGAGCTGTTTCTCCTTCCTATTGTGTTGCGACGCGTGGCCTAGAGGCTGCCGTTCACATCGGTGGCGTGTTGGAGCAACTGCTGCTTGGAGCTTTGGTCTTCGCTGTAGCGAGGCCTGCACGTGAAGCAGCCCTCGACAGCAACAACGTGTAGTGCGCAGGGGTCTAGAGGCGGCGCAGACTTCGGCGTCGTTGGCTTCGCCAGGCTAGAGTAGGCTTCGGCGAGCAGAAGCTCTAGCTTTGCCGCGACTTTGCTGTGACTTCGCTGAAGAAGACTTCGGTGACTATAGGCATAGGCTTCGGCAAGTACTGAACAAGAGACAACTTTTGAACAGCAAAACTTCCTCCTTGATCTGCGTCTACTACCATTTAATTTATGGAGAGATTTAGTTGCTGCAAGGACTTTATTTTAGATTGCATTAGTTTTGGCCTTTAATATGTTTCCGTATTATTAGTGCATGTTTCATCTGTATGCGATATCTCTCATCTGAAGTTGTTTAGTCTAGTGAAATACCTGTGAGTTGAATGTCCTGTTGATTTGCCTTGAAACACTTTGTTGGTGTCTTTTCGATTAGGACACCGGTCGTTTTTAGGCTAGATTATTCTTAGCATTTTAGACTTGTTTGATTTTTTGGATTGTCTGTTGAGGTGCGTTGGGTATTGGGAGAAGGCCATTGATTCGAAAGAATTTTTTTAGGCACCCATTGACCTCCCTCTGGTCGCTACTCTCGGTCCTACAAAGATATCTTCGAAGATTCACTTGATGCAGAGATATCCTCCAAATGGTCTTGCACATTATTCACTTGTCTTGGATCAAGAGTTGGACCCTGGTCGTATTCTGCCCTTCGTGCAGTAGCTTGATCACCGAAGACAGTAAGCACTCCTGCTTGTGTAGGCATCTTCATACATAGATAATTATGGTGTGTCACAGCTCCAAATTGATTTAACATGCCCCTTCCGAAGATGACATTATAAGCGTAGGGGGCATCGACAACGTAAAAAATCACTTCCTCCGTTCTTGCCAAGAGCCCCTCTCCGAAGGCAACCTCAAGACCTATTTGGCTGAGGTCATCAAGAGGATGTCCTACGAAGCCTTGAAGTGGACGAGCTGCTAGGAGGAGATGCAAAGCTGATCGAAGGCCTGAACAAAGATTATATCCGCAAAACTTTCGCCATCGACCAGTACTCTCCGAACTTCCGTTCCTATAATATCAGTAGTGATGACAAGGGAGTCCGGATGGGGGAATTTTATACCTACTATGTCATCTACAGATAAGGATATAGGCACGTGGTAGAACTCGGGCATTTCAGCTACCGACGAAGAGGTCCCGATATGGCCTACTTCATTAACATACTCACTCCGTTGCCTTTTTGACATGCTGCATATGGTTCCTCCTTCGGAGCTAGGAAGAACCACTCTTTTGCCCCGGTCTTGAGTATCTTCTTGCTTCGGAGGTGGCATAACATTGGCCACCGAGGGTTGTCTTGGGGGATTGAAGTTGTCTACACGTACGACAACCTGCATCAGCTCCAAACGTGCCTCGGGAGGGGTCGGTCAGTAGTGCCTTGACCAGAGCTCCTTTTGAGAAACCATGTTGAAGAATATGGTTTTGATATTCCAGATGTGATGAGTGATTGTCAACGGAAGTCAATGGAAGGGAGAGATGAAGACCTGCCGAGTTTGAGGCGCATGTGACTCAGGTACACGGGCAGTGAGCGACGACCGGGCAGAGGAGCCGCGGAGTCGGGCTGGCCCAATCCGGGTACATGGCTAGGAGCGGCAGATGATCCACTGGTCTGTTGACTGGGTTTGACTCAGGTACACGGGCAGCGAGCGATTGCCGGGCTGAGGAAGCTGCGGGGTCGGGTCGGCCCAATCCGGGTACCCGGTGCGAAGACGGTGGACGCTTTGTCAGTTTCGGCATAAAACTGACAACCCATGATTATTTCATTTTTAGGATATTAATATTTAGTTTTTAAGTTTAGAATATTTTTATTTGAGTCAGGTGATTTTTCTAATAATTTTTTAGTAATTTTTGGAATTTATTTTAGAGTCAGTTTAATTTACCCGAGGGTAAATTAGTCTTTTCATGTATTAGGATTTGCCTATAAATAGGCCCCTATCCCCCCTGGGGATAGTTGACTGTTTTGTTTTTCCCTCAGATGAATCTACAGTCCAATTTTTATTTTCGTCGCCACAATCTCTTTCCCCGGTGATTTTCCCACTGTGTTTTTTCCTCCGTTTTACGGCGAAATTGCAATCTCTCTCTACGGTGGCCGTGCGAAGTTTTTGCCCAGGAAAAGGCGTGGGACCCACTGGCTGCAGCCTTGCGTTTCGTGTTGGTGGCTACGGCAGCAGCCTCCACGGTGGGACGGCGCACGATTTTCCATGACGTTTCCAACTCAGATCGAATCTTTTGCTGCTTGGTTGTTTATTTTTCTTGCGAAGGCTTTTACTTGCCACCGTAGATGTGCAGCTCCAGGGCATCATAGCCAGGGTGTCAGGGCTCGGGATAGGATCCACGACGTGTGCAAATCAGGTGGCAGCTTGTTTCTTCATGCATGTGTACAGCGCACGGTTCCCAAGGCGTGGAAAGAAGGCACAACATTGCACGCGCCAGGTAAAAAGGCTTAAGCAGAAAAATTTCTTTTGCGCAGGTAGCCGCACGGCAAACGACGAACGCAGGTTAGTTTTTAAATCTCCTGTTTTTTAGTAGATCAGTTTTAGAGATAATTATCTGTTTTTAATTAGCCTGAAATTAATAAATTCGTAGTAAATTTTATCTATAAAATTTTTATCTCGTATTATTTAAATATATTTGTTTAATCTGTTCATGTAAAAAGAGAAGAAATATTTATTAGTCGCGGTCATTTATTTCGGTCTATTTCTGAATTAATTTTTTATGATGCTTATCTTCTTCATTTGATTAATTTTTTATTCCTAGACTGAAATATAAATATATCATGATTTTTCTAGGTGTTTGTATTTACTGAAGTATTTTTATTAAGATTATTTTTAATATCAGTTTAATTAGGACACCGGTAATTTTTAAGCTAGACTACTTTAATTCCTGAGATTTGCTTTGCAAATATTATTTGTCTGGTTAAGTTCATTTTGGTGTTGGGTTTAAATTATAGTTTAGCAATAAATTTTTAGGCGTCCATTCACCCCCCTCTGGTCGCTACTTTCGGTCCTACAAGTGGTATCAGAGCAAGGATAGGTTTTTCTAATATCTTAACCGATTCAAAACCTAGGTAGTGGTCATGACGTCTTCTGGTAAAATCCCATCCCTAGAAGCTTTTGGCTACACTTATTGGAAGACTCGCATGCGAGCATACCTTATGAGCCAGAGCTCGGACATATGGGAGATTTGTGTTCATCCTAATTTCACGATAATGACTATTGTTGCGGATACTGCTGAAAATGTAATTACCCAGCATCAAAATAATAGTAAGGTGGTGAACATTTTATTTTCTGGTCTAGGTCCAAGTGAGTTCTAGCGTGTTAGCCATCTCACCACTGCTAGAGAGATCTGGGCTACCCTCCAGGCACACCATGAGGGGACAGCTTAGGTCAAGGCTAGACTATATCAGACCTACCGGCGTGAGTATGAAAATTTCTCACAAAAGCCGGGTGAGACTGTCGAGGCTTTGTTTGGTCGTTTTCAATCGATCATTAACAAGCTTCGCGTTAACAAGGCCAAGCGTGATCAGCTGGTCTCGAATCATGAGCAGGCGCTTAAGGTAATCCATACTTTGGATCCTAATATCTGGGAGATCAAGGTCTCTTCTATTGTTGAGAGCGCGTCTTATGATACCTTGACCGTCGCAGAGCTTTTTAGCAAGCTCAAGGCCTCAGAGGTCGATATCCAGTTGAGATCAAATCTCACTGATTCTGGCTCAAAGGCTCTGGCGCTTGCGACACCGTCGGCTGATCCTAATGCCATGAGTTGTACTGCTTTTTCCTTGATGTCTATCTCCGAGGAACAACTTGATACTCTAGGAGATGATGATTTGTGCCTGTTTAACAACCGGATGCGACGTGTCTATGATAAGCGAATGTTTAAGAGACACGGCACAAAATCCGGATGCTTTGAGTGTGGTGACCCAGGTCATTTTATCGCCGACTGTCCCAAGCAGAAGAATTATAAGAAGGGAACCGGCGGCAACTCCTACAACTCTAGCAAGTACGACAACTCCACGAAGGGCAAGCCCAAGACAAGATTCTTTCGAAAGGCTCTGAAAGATTACAGGCGTGAGAACAAGAAGCGAGACAAGACCTTCTTCGCCGAGATGGAGAAAAGATACTCCAAGAGATCCTCGTCTTCCTCATCGTCTTCAAGTTCAAGTGATGAAGATATCATGATCAGGAAGGGGAAGGACAGGGAAAATCTGGCGGGCCTCTGTTTCATGGGCTTCGGGGACAAGCCGAAGAGTCGCTCACGTCACAGCCGAAGACCCCACAAGAGCTTCTGCTCAATGGCTCTTTGGGAGAAGAAAGAGAAGGACTCCTCCGACGACTCCGACGACGAAGACGATGAGAAGGCATCTTCCTATGAACAAGAAGTTGTTAATTTACTAGAACAGAACAGTCAGGAGTTGAAGTATAGGGAGAAACTGCTTAGAGGGGCTAAGAAGAGGATAGATGAGCTTGAGAGTGAGCGTGCCACAACAAATGGCAAGATTGAGAGTCTGTCTTCTTCCCCTTGCTTGGGTGATAGTGGTGAATGCCCTAACTGTGAGGTGCTGTTGTGTGACCTGACGACTCTTAAGTCTAGGTACACAGAGAGAGTAGATGAGAGAGACGCATGGCCCAATGAGCTTGAGAGCGCTTAGCAGGAGCTAAAAGATACTCAGGCCATTGTCGTCGCACCTTGTGTAGACTGCCCATCCCATTTAGCTAGTATAGCCGAGCTGAGAGCCAAGAGTGATGAGCAGTTGAGCGAGTTAGCTGGAGTGAGAGCTGAGTTGGAGCAAACTAAGCTAGAGCTTGAGACCTTGTCAGTTCCATCCACTGTTTGTGAGAGCTGCTTATCCATTAGAATGGAGTTGATTAAGCTAAAAGCTGAGAAGTCTGTCGAAGTTGATAAAGAGTGTGAGATTTGCTTGTCTTAGGTGGAGGTGTTAGCTTCTTTGAGAGAGGAACTAGCTGATGTTCAGAACGAGAACTTTTACCTCCGTTCAATCCTGAGTTGGATCAGTGCTAAAGAGCCACAACTCGGCATGATGATCCAGCAGTTCAAGAGACAGGATGGGTTTGGGGTAGGTTACACCTATACCAAGGCTGATTTGAGAGCGCCATTAGCCGAGCAGTGGAGTGGAGTAAGATGACTCCCGAACAGAGATATCCCAAGACTCACTCCACTGAGTCTGTCCAGGCTAGTCAGCCCAAGGATGTTGTGTTCCAAGAACAGCCCAAGGCTCCACCTAAGAAGCAGATATGGGTTCCAAAGCCTAAGACTCTCCACACCTCTCTTGATTTCTTACCTGGACTTTCTCACACCAAAGAAGCTTCACCCAACACCACCAAGCTTAAGAATCCTAAGCCTCAACCACAATCCAAGAAGCCTACCTATCACTGTGAGTTTTGTCAAAGAGACGGGCATCTTGAGAAGTTTTGCTTTAGGAGGAAGCGGATTGAGCGAGCAGAGAAAGCTCGAGGTGGGCAGTAGCAGTTCTACCAGCAGGGTGGTAGACAGAGAGTTTCTCGACGTAGAGAGAGGCTAGAGGCCAGGCCATGTCGTGTAGGTGGTGGTAGAGGCACTACAACAAAACAGGCAACTTCCGTCGGCCAAAGCCGACGGAAGTTAGCCCTTTCCCGACGGAAGAAGCCAACTTCCGTCGGCAAAACGCTATCTTCCGTCGGCCTTTGGCCGACGGAAGCGCGGCGACGGAAGTTAGCTAACTTCCGTCGGCGGCCGACGGAAGTTAACTAACTTCCGTCGGCTTGACGTGGCCGACGGAAGTTAGCGCCGAACACTGCCACGTCACCAGGGGGGCTTCAACTTCCGTCGGCCAGCCTGGCCGACGGAAGTTAGGGGCAGCTAACTTCCGTCGGCTTTGACCATAGCCGACGGAAGTTAGCCTTTCTGCCCACGTGGCCGAAACCAGCTAACTTCCGTAGGCTATGGTCAAAGCCGACGGAAGTTACCTGGTATTTTTTTTTTATTTTTTCCTGGTTCCCCTACTCACACTCACATCCAACCACAATTTCACATACATTCACAATACACATCCAAAATCACATTTCACATCCAAAATCACATTCAAACTTCACATATAACATCCAAACCACATCTCACATCCAAAATCACATCCACACTTCACACATCACATCCAAAATCACATAATATAACTGAATTCACATCCAAAGTCACAGTAAACATCTGAATTCACATATAACATCCAAACTCACATACAAATTCACAAAACACAGCGAGAGCCACATACAAAGTCATATTTGTCCATATACTCACTGATCGCCCACATTTGGGTCGTGGGCGCCGCCGCTGCCTCCTGCTTCGTTCACATTTGCCCCGGAGGCTCCATCCTGGCCAGGCGTACGGAAACACTGAAGAAATAGACAAAATTAGAAACGAACTCAACTACACTTCTAAACGCTAACTTAGGTATTTAGGAGGTACCTCAGGTGATGTAGGAGATAGTGGTGGTGGCGGGGGAGGTAGTGGTTGGAACATAGACATGTCAAATCCACTGTTTTGCTGGGCTAGTTGCTACACATGTTGTAATGTAATCAGTTAGTTCTAAACCTATTTCTGAATACTTTTGAACTGCAACACTCTAAAGTAAGCTTACTTGGATCAACGCATGTTGTTGTGCTAAGCAGGCGGTATAGTACTCTTGTTGTTTCCTGTTGTGCTCGTTTACCCGCCTCAATTCCTCCCTCATCCGAACCATCTCCGGGGTTTCTTCTGAGCGACGACGGCTGGAGCCAACTCCGACGGAGCTCTGCGACGACTGAGCTGACTTCTGAGCTCTCACCGCTCTCGAGTCAATAACTCCATTGAACATGGAGTACCTGCAACATTAACAGGGGTTAGTTACCATCACAATACCATACACAAAACATTAATAAAAACATTGTCTCACCGTCCATGGCTTTTGCCACCTCCGCTGGAGTACACGGCCATTTGGTCCACAGGTTCTCTCCGCCAATCATAGTTCTCTCCATGGAGTTGAACCATGTGTTCACCATACTGCGCCTGCAAAAAACATGTCCGATTAGCTAGACGCAGAAAAATGAAATTACGTGAACTCTTAATAACATCTCACCAAATGGTCCGTGGCTGTCTGGCTACACAAGACATCTGGCTGTGCCGGATCGCTTCCTTTGTGACCAGAGGTATACACCTCTATGTCACTTGGCACGTTGCCAGATTTAGCTTCCTGTGCATTAGAAATGAGTTAGTCGCATTACAATGTATCTATAGCTAGAGAGTGACAGATCGGTCTTACCAAGCGTTTAGCGTGGCGAATATGTCCGTCGGCACCATATCTGTGCTTCGGATCCGTCCCGCGGCATTGTCTTTTCTGCTCGGAAGTCTTCTTAAATGCGGCTGAAGACCAAATCTTGCAGAATTCAAAATAGGCGTCCTCGCGGTTTGCCAACCACGGAATCCTCACCTGAACAGAGATGCTATTTGTATTATATGACAACAAATCTCAACAATCGAAGAGGTAAAAAGTTAGAATTGTTTACCGAACGGTATTCTTCTTCAGTCAAATAGACTGACGATGAGCCCGTCGCCTTGCTCATTCGTTGCCCTAGCTTCTCCTTGTAGTAAGCATTGTTCGCTTGAATGCGGGCATACGAAATGGCGTCCTTCACCACCTTATGCGCATTGTTGTTGAAGACTACAAGCGCATGGTTATGGTGATTGCCGACTTCTGGCAAGCAAAAGCGTAACTGCAAAAATAATGATTAGTATAGTGTTGTAACTCGAAAATTCTAAAAGAAAATTGAAAAAACACTTGCATACCCAGAAGTCATGAGACACCGCCCCCTGAGCAGTTCCGTGTCGCCCGTCAGGAGCGAACCGGTACTGGTCCCATGTTTGGCATAGAACCCGCTCACCGGTCGGCATTGTCAGCATCCCTGGGTAGTGCAGACGGCACAGGTTACCCAATATCTGGTTAACCTGTCTGACCCTCGAAGTGCCGTCGAACCGAGAGTCAATCCAAGATCTAGAAATACATAATAAATAAAGTTAATTAGTTTAGTGAAAGAAATTTTTTGAAAACAAAAGCAAAACAACAGAAGAGTATTACACTTACCCGTCACCAACAGGCGTAATCTCGATCTTGGCTCCACCGGAAGAGACTACTGGTGGAGCGACCAAGTGACTCGTCCTGAAAGTTACCGAGGACCCGCCGGCAGCCTCAGCACCTTCCTCCTGACCCGCACCCTCCGGGAGATCCCCCTGCCCCGCACCGGCCTCTGGGTCATCCCCCTGCCCCACACCCTCTGGGTCATCCCTCTGTGCCGCACACTCTGGGACATCCCCCTCTTGCCCGCCACCCACCGGCCGATCATCCTCATGACCCGCACTCTCCAAGTGTTGTTCCTCCTACAAAACAGTATTGAAACAATTAGTAATAGTTTATAACTGGCATAAAAAACAATCTGAAAGTTACCTCCTCATCTAGTTGAAATGCAATAGGCCGACCAATTAATGTCGGATCTATGCATCTCAGGAGCTGCTCTTGACGACGTCTGTTTGAAGAAGAGGAACTACCCTGGAATAGGGTGTCCTCCTGACTCGTCGGTGTACTCGCCGGAGTACTCGCCGATGAACTCCCCAAGCGGAAGAGCTTCCTCGTGACAGTCTTCTTATTTTTCGACATCCTGTTCAAAATAAGCACAAACAAGCATTTATTAGTAAAGAAGGTTTGTACATATGAAAAAACATGTAATATGAAGTATATTGCATATCCATGTATCAAAACAATTACTTGTCAATTATCATCAAAATCAGGATCAATTTGTCCTTTTCTCCCCAAAGCACGCCATGTTACTTTTTTCTTCTTATGTTGGTGTTTCCTTTTCTCGGGAACTGCCACATCATTAGAATCGCCGAGAAAAGAATCTGTCGACGATTCTGACTCTACATTAAACGAAGTCGGCAATTCATCATCTTGATAAACCTCATCGACTTCTTCAACCTCCAATTGATAAGCGTCATCACTAGGGGTTTGTAGACGTTCCCGAGGATTCACTTTGTAGACTACCCACCAAGCACTTAATTTTTCACATGGGTAGGGCATATAATACACCTGCTCGACTTGATGAGCAAGGACAAAATTGTCGCAACTAGATAATCGTTCCGCGTGTTTGACTTCAACCATCCCAAATTGGTTTTCACGAGTACCATGTTTAGGGTCGAACCAATCACAATCGAAGAAGACTACTTTAATCTCTTTATTCCCGGCAAATTTGTACTCGATTATATTTTTGATGATTCCATAATACATAGTTTCGTGTCCTTGTCCATCAACGACCCTTGTAACAACACCAGTATTAGTTGTTGCCGCTAGAGGTCGATATGCTTCAAATATAGTTGAACGGAAGCAGAAACCATTAACATCGTAGCGACCGTAACTTTTGGCACTAATACTCCCGTAAGAGAGCTGTCGCAAGTCTATATGTACATTGTCAGCGAGCACGCACTGCAAATCATAAGAGATTATAAGATAATTAACCCAGTAGAGTAAAATAATACGTGTCAGAAAAGGTAAGGATTTACATGTTCTCTGAACCAAGTGAGAAAACTAGGCCCGCCATTTACTCCTTCTCGACGCAATTTATCTAATTGCTTCTCCGTTGGTTGACGACCAGATGGCAAGTATTTCGAATCAAACATACTGTCAATGTAACGAATAGGTAAACAAACGGGTATAAAATTTGGAGGTAAAATATAAAACTAAAACGAATCACTTACGCGAAATATTGTTCCATCTCTTCCATATTTGAGTACATGTAGAGCAAGGCATTTGTTCGTTCTTCCTGAGTTACATAATATGTCGTGGAAACACCAACAGTTATGCCCTTCCACCCAAATATTTGGAGATCACTACAAGGATGGTCTTCATCCATATGGTACCGTGTAGCAGGTGTGTTGACATTGTGATGCTCAGCGAAGTATACACTTGTGAAGTATGCTATCTCTTTCAATTTAAATTCTTCTGTGATGCAACCTTCAACTCTGGCCTTATTACCAACCATCGCTCTAAGCTTCTTTAGGGACCTTTCAATATGATACATCCACCTATATTGCACAGGGCCACCTACCTTAGCTTCATATGGCAGATGAACCAGTAAATGTTGCATTGGATTGAAGAACCCTGGAGGGAATATTTTTTCCAGTTTACATAAAAGTACCGGGATCTCTTTCTCTAGCATCTCCATCATATCTTTCTTAATTTCTTTCGCACAAAGTTGTCTATAAAAATGGCTCAGCTCAGCTAACGCCTTCCACACATCATCATTCAGGTACCCACGAAACATTACAGGAAGGAGTCTTTCCATTATTATGTGGTAATCGTGACTTTTCAATCCATTTAATTTCCCTGTCTTCAAGTTCACAGCTCTTCTAAATCCTGCGGCGTAACCATCTGGGAATTTCAAATTTTTCAACCACCTCATTACTTGTTTTTTTTCTTTAGGTTTTAAACAAAATGGGGCACGTGGCTTGCCACCACTATTCGTCAACTCAAGGGTTGGTCGATTACAAATCTCAGCTAAATCTCTTCTCGCCTTTACATTATCTTTTGTCCTGTCAGTAAAATCCATACATGTACTTATAATGCTTTCACCAACATTACGTTCCTGATGCATAACGTCAATGTTGTGCATCAGAATTAGTGATTTGACGTACGGCAGTTCCCATAAACCACATATGTGAGTCCAATTATGTTCGGTTCCGAATCCTACAAATCCATCCTCATTTTCATTAAGGACCAACTCATTCAGCATATCAGCGATTTCTGTACCATTTAAACGCCTTGGTGGTCCCTTTACAACAATGCTGTCCTTCTTGAAATTGTTCCTCTGTAACCTAAATGGGTGATTCATGGGCAAAAAGCATCTATGGCAATCAAAGTAACAAATCTTTCCCCCGAAGTTCAGACGGAAACAATCTGTGTCCTTTGCACATATCGGGCATGTCAACCTTCCATGACAACTCCAACCAGAAAAAATACCGTATGCCGGAAAATCGTGAACCGACCACAGATACGCAACTCGAAGATTGAATTTTTGTTTCTGGTCATAGTCATATGCTTCAACTCCTTTCCACAATTGTTTCAACTCTTCAATTAAGGGCTTCAACATCACGTTTAGTCGTGTTCCAGGATGATCTGGACCGGGTATAATGAGACACAGGAACATAAATTCATATTTCATACAAAATGAAGGTGGAAGGTTGTATGGAATAGCAAACACGGGCCAACAAGAGTACGACGATGCCGTTACATTGAAAGGCGTGAATCCATCAGTTGCTAACCCGATGCGAACATTCCTTGCATCACTAGCAAAGTCTGCATCAAAATCATCTAGAGCCTTCCATGCCGCACCATCAGATGGGTGCACCATTACTTCATTATTCTCACGTACACCTTCTTTATGCCATCGCATATGTCTAGCGGTTTTCTTTGATAGAAACAATCGTTTCACCCGAGGTGTAAGAGGCATGTAACGAAGTTGCTTATGAGCAACCTCTGTCGTCACCTTCTCTCCGTCTTCATTTACGACCTCTACGAATCTCGGTTTACCACATTTTAAGCATTTCACCTCATTACTATGTTCTTTCCAGAACAGCATACAATTATCTCGGCACACATCAATCTTCTCATACTCCATACCGAGAGCAGAAAGCATTTTCTTTGACTGATACATGTCTTTCGGCACCTTATGGTTCTTAGGAAGGATATCGCTGATCAGATTCAAGAGCTCCTTATAACAATTGTTTGAAAATGCAAACTTTGACTTAATAGCCATAATACGAGTCACGAAAGCGAGAACGCTTACGGTGGTGTGCTCATGCAATGGCTCTTCTGAAGCTCGAAGGATGTCGAAAAACTTTTGAACCTCCGGTGTTAGAGGATCCTCGGGGTTTGATTCAAACTCCGGTCGTATAGCATCAACCATCTCATCCATCCTATCGTCAGCAACGCTATCATCTTCTTCTTCCACTACTAATACCGTTTTTTCAAGGCCTGTCTCGCCGTGAAAAGACCAAACTTCATAACCTGGCACGAAACCATATTTGCAAATATGCAATGACAACGTCCTCTTGTCTTGCCAACGAGAATTTCTGCACTTCATGCATGGGCACCTCGCGCCAGTGTTTGTTGTCAAAGCGAATGCACGATCAACAAATTTCTCAGCGTTGATTACCCACTCCCTCGTGTGAGCTCCACTTTTCATCCAACCACTATACATCCACCGTCGGTCGTCCTCAGCCATTCTATATGCAAAACATTCATTCAATCAAGAAGATTCACGCACTGGCCGCTATAAAAGGGCTCGCAACATACACACACCCTGGCCACCCCCCGCCTCCGCCTCCGGACAACGGAGGGGAAGCAGAGGCGGCCGGGCGGCTGGCGACGCAAGGGGAAGCAGAGCCCGCGGCGCAAGGGAACAGGGTTAACCGAAAGGCCCGTGCCACACCTTAGACACTACCACGGACCCTAGGCGCCCGCCCAGACACGCCTGATGGCGATCGCGATTCACCATGACATCCGGCGGTGACCGCCTGGACGTCTAGTCGGCGCAGGCGACGCCATGGCAACCATGGTCTATAGGAAAAGATAGGTCCTAAACCCACCCAAGAGTGACCGACAAAACGTGGTATTTATGACGAGCCATGAGTCCGAACGAAATTTCAGCAGCATAACCCCGCTGTTCTCCAATTGCACGCCTGATAGTGGTGCAATGGAGAACAACAAGGTTATGTTACTGAAATCCCATTCGGACTCATGACTCATCATAAAACCACGCTCTGTCGCCCACTCCGAGGCTGTCCAAAAAGGGACAATTCCGGACCTACACATCTCACACGCATGACACGTGTGAGACATGTTGGTCCGAAACGGGTGACGCATAGGTTTCGTTACACTATCTACGTTGTTGTCAAATAAAAAATTGCATACGAAAAGAAAAATATATAAGAAAGTATATATAGATATAATACTAATCACCCAATGAAATCATAAAAAAACTATAAATTAATAGAATAATATAATTAGAATCATATATACATAATATCACAACATATATTGCATATTAAAACAAAACATCACATATGAAACATATTTAAAAGTGTGAAACATACATAAAATCTCAATATTAATACATGACAAAATTCATATATGTAGCAAAAAATACCAAGAAGCAAGTCATACTAAAAAACATCTAAGAAACCTTTATAAAGCAAGATGCATACTACTATCATTCCACATTTCAATATATTGCAATCCAGTACAACGACAAAATTCAGAAATAAGTTAACTTTCAACTATACTAACAATATCATATCATGCACAAATAAAAAGCGAAAAAAATTAAAGCCGAAAAAAATTACTTAATCGTCGGGCGGCGACGAGTGGTGGGTGATGGTGTCCGGAGGCCGGCGGTGATCACAGTGGCACCACGCGACGGATGGCGATGGCCGAATTGGGGGCGGCGGTGGATCCTGAAAATTCACACATCTGATCATGCAAATTCAGAATTCCTAAAAATTATTCTAAATGACAACACTATTCCTTATCCGACCACATCCAATACAAAAAAGATTTTAACTGCATATATACTTTCAGACTTCAAATTTCAGACACACAGATTGAATGGCCAGGCGAGCGCCCAACTCCACCAGGCGAGACTATAAATCTATTATTATGCTTTCCAACACCAATTTATTCATATGCTAAAGAAAATAGGTGACAACTCACAAAACAAAAGATGAACTAAAGCTTCTATTTACATATCACATTTCATTAATGTGCTTAGTCCTCTTCTTTCTTTTTAAGTGTCGGGCGGCCGGGCGGGCGAGGGCGGCCGGGCGGCGAAGCGGCGGCGGCGGGCGGGCGGCGGCCGAGGCGGCGAAGCGGCGGCGGCGGGGAACGGGCGGGAGTGCGCGCGTGTACAGGGAGTTAGGGCTCCCTGTACGCGCGCGCGGTTGGGTGAAAAGCCCCCTAACTTCCGTCGGCCAGCATTAAAGCCGACGGAAGTTAGCTAACTTCCGTCGGCTTTAATGCTGGCCGACGGAAGTTAGGGGGATCCGGGCGGCCGCGGAAAAACCCCCGATAACTTCCGTCGGCCACTGTTAGAAGCCGACGGAAGTTAAGTTAACTTCCGTCGGCTTGTGGAGGCCGACGGAAGTTATTTAACTTCCGTCGGCTTGCCCAAAAGCCGACGGAAGTTAACTTGGCCGACGAAAATGTTCTGTTTTGTTGTAGTGAGGAGACGGTTTTTATCGTGCTCCGGAGGGTGGTTTCCGTTCTGGCAGAGTTCCAGATCATTATGGATACGGTGTTGGACCTCGTGACCATGATTTTAGGAAGAACAGAGGACCGCGCTTTGATCCGTGTTTTGGTCCAGACTCATATGATTCCTTCTGGTTTCTTACATTTGAGCAGATGGCTCGACACTGGTTTAACACCTTTGCCAAACCTGGTGTTAGACCGTTTGTTCCCACTCATGATTATTGATCTTATTTGGGAGTTGTGTATCCTTTTGGGATATTTTGAGTCAGATTTTCATTGGTATCAGTTTTTCTTTCTTCTTTATTTTTATTGAGTCTTTTTGTGTGCGTTCATATCATGCATAATCATCAATCACATTTTGAGCTTGCTTCTGCTATATGATTAATCTGCTTTACTTTCTCTAGCTAGTATATGTTTTTGATTGCTTGTCGATGATCATGTTCTGGTTCAGTTCACATGATATATCTGATATTTGTCATATGCATGACTTTTATGCTTTAAAATTGAAAAATGATCACCATTGCTTCTGGTAACTAGCATGTGTAGGCTGAATGCTTTCGCTATCTTTTACATGCCTTGTAGCTAGATCCTTACTTAGATGCAGATATGCAACTTGGACATTTATATGCTTTAAATATGCAAAATGTGCTTTAAAAATTGATAAAAATTCAGAAAAATGAAAAATTTACGCATTTTTATGATTATTAGAAAAGATCTAGGTGGGTTTGCTTTGTCACATTGCATTGTTCTGGACTGCTTACCATAGCACTTTGGTATGAACTAGGACGGTGTAATGTATGCCAAGACCAATGTCTTAAGCTTCTGATGGTCCAGTTCTGGCCTAGGCTTGACTTGGTCGGTTAGCATAAGGTTTGACATGCAAATAACCCCTGGTAGAAATGAAAGGAAAAAGAATCAGGCCGAAAAATTTAAAAAGATGACAAGTTTGCTGAAGCACTTTGTTTTGGACAATGCTTATCTTGGTAGATATCAGTTAGCTTTTGCATCTCATGCTTTACTCTACTTGTCAACTAGAAAAAGTGGTGATGCTTTTGTTTTACAAAAATCGAAAAATGAGTGCTAATGACTGTCTTAAGATATCATCTATTGCACTGATCATGTCATGTATCTTAGACAGTATATCTTTTGCTACACCTATTAGATGTTGTAATTGCAGTTAATCATATCTAAGAAGCATGCTTTTCACACTCCACCTGCACCCCATCTGCATTCATGACATATTTTGAGGGGGGCTGCATTTCAGGGGGAGTTTGTGTTTTATGTCTCTTTAGAGTGCATTTAGTCTCACTTGATGAGTCCAATTGTCAACAAGGGGGAGAAATTTTGTATATATTTTTGGCTTTCTCTGGCATTTATTTCAGGGGGAGTTCCTTGTTGGTAATTTTGAGATTTGCACTTGCTTTTGAGTCTTTATTTTTGGTTAACCATAATGACCATTTTTCTTGCTTCTGTTTGGCTTTTGGTCATTAGGGTTAAACTTTTATTTTCTTTCTTCTATTTTCTTTTGTTTTTGTTTTCTTGTTTCCACATGTTTTGCAGGTTCTGGAGATGAGCTGAAAAGGGTGTTGACAATGCACTCATCAAGGGGGAGATTGAGAAACCATGTTGAAGAATATGGTTTTGATATTCCAGATGGGATGAGTGATTGTCAACGGAAGTCAATGGAAGAGAGAGATGAAGACCTGCCGAGTCTGAGGTGCATGTGACTCAGGTACACGGGCAGTGAGCGACGGCCGGGTAGAGGAGCCGCGGAGTCGGGCTGGCCCAATCTGGGTACATGGCAAGGAGCGGCAGATGATCCACTGGTCTGTTGTCTGGGTTTGACTCAGGTACACGGGCGGCGAGCGATTGCCGGGCTGAGGAAGCTACGGGGTCGGGTCGGCCCAATCCGGGTACCCGGTGCGAAGACGGTGGACGCTTTGTCAGTTTCGGCGTAAAACTGACAACCCATGATTATTTTGTTTTTAGGATATTAATATTTAGTTTTTAAGTTTAGAATATTTTTATTTGAGTCAGGTGATTTTTCTAATAATTTTTTTAGTAATTTTCGGAATTTATTTTAGAGTTAGTTTAATTTACCCGAGGGTAAATTAGTCTTTTCATGTATTAGGATTTGCCTATAAATAGGCCCCTATCCCCTTTGGGGATAGTTGACTGTTTTGTTTTTCCCTTAGATGAATCTACAGTCCAATTTTTATTTTCGTCGCCACAATCTCTTTCCCCGGTGATTTTCCCACTGTGTTTTTTCCTCCGTTTTCCGGCGAAATTGCAATCTCTCTCTACGGTGGCCGTGCGAAGTTTTTGCCCAGGAAAAGGCGTGGGACCCACTGGCGGCAGCCTTGCGTTTCCTTTTGGTGGCTACGGCAGTAGCCTCCACGGTGGGACGGCGCACGATTTTCCACGACGTTTCCAACTCAGATCGGATCTTTTGCTGCTTGGTTGTTTATTTTTCTTGCGAAGGCTTTTACTTGCCACCGTAGATGTGCAGCTCCAGGGCATCATAGCCAGGGTGTCACGGCTCGGGATAGGATCCACGACGTGTGCAAACTAGGTGGCAGCTTGTTTCTTCATGCATGTGTACAGCACACGGTTCCCAAGGCGTGGAAAGAAGGCACAACACTGCGCGCGCCAGGTAAAAAGGCTTAAGCAGAAAAATTTATTTTGCGCAGGTAGCCGCACGGCAAACGACGAACGCATGTTAGTTTTTAAATCTCCTGTTTTTAGTAGATTAGTTTTAGAGATAATTATCTGTTTTTAATTAGCCTGAAATTAATAAATTCGTAGTAAATTTTATCTATAAAATTTTTATCTCGTATTATTTAAATATATTCGTTTAATCTGTTCATGTAAAAAGAAAAGAAACATTTATTAGTCGCGGTCATTTATTTCGGTCTATTTCTGAATTAATTTTTGATGATGCTTATCTTATTCATTTGATTAATTTTTTATTCCTAGACTGAAATATAAATATATCGTGATTTTTCTAGGTGTTTGTATTTACTGCAGTATTTTTATTAAGATTATTTTTAATATCAGTTTAATTAGGACACCAGTCATTTCTAAGTTAGGCTACTTTAATTCCTGAGATTTGCTTTGCAAATATTATTTGTCTGGTTAAGTTCATTTGGGTGTTGGGTTTAAATTATAGTTTAGCAATAAATTTTTAGGCACCCATTCACCCCCCCTCTGGTCGCTACTTTCGGTCCTACACCTTTCGAGGTATTCACTTCTCAAGGCTAGTATAGACTTACATGTATCGGTAGCATGGCTTTGGTTTTCACCGTGAACATAGCAGAAGAAGGCCTGGCCCTTGCCAGCCAGCTTCCCTGGCAGTCTCCAGCCGCTGACCTTCTTTCCTGAAGCTTGTGGACTCTTGGGGGAAATTTTTTGTGGAGAGAGAGCGATGTTCATGACTTCAGAGCGAGGATGCTTCTGTCCTCGACGCCTATCATGCTGATTGTCGAAGTGGGGCCCTTGCGAAGGAGTTGAGGTTTTCACTTCGAGTTTAACTTCTTGGATGACTAGGGAAGACGAAGCTATCCTTCGGAGCCATCCTTCCTCTGACCTAGCATACTCCTCAAAATAAGCCACTAATTGCGCTACGGAGGATATATGCTTCTGGTGAAGCTTGTCGAGGAGGCCTACATTGGTGACTCCTTCTCGGGCTGCATCGACCATAGATGATGCAGACAATCCTCATATCTGCAACTTCGTATGAGCGAAGCGCTTAAAGAACTACCTCAAAGTTTCTCCAGGTTGCTGCTTCACCTGAAAGAGATTTCCAGTAGACATAGGGGACACAAAAGTACCCTGGAAGTTGCTTATGAATTTTTTCTTTAGCTGTTCCCAAGACTTAATTGATCCTGATTTCAAAGACCAGAACCAATGCAAAGCGACTCCTTCTAGCGCAAGGGGGAGCATTTTGCCATTGTATCTCGAACCCCTCCACTGGCTTCGATTGCTAAGGCATATGAACGAGAGAACTCTCCTGGATCTTCTTCCCCAGAGTACTACAGAGCTTCGAAGTCTTGAACTTAGGGTCGAAGCGCACCTTTTGCAAGTCAGGGTGCAGCAGAGATTCATTATCAAAAGAAGCATTCTCGGGGGCTTCGGGAAAAAAATGAGAGGTCATCGTCTTGAGGCACCTCCGGAATGACAGGGGTAGCCTGGGGACGAAGCCTGTCTGCATCTTTCTTTCTCCACCTTGTCACTACGGCTTGAAGATTGGCTATCTGGGTCACCACATCATCAAGGCAGTCTTCATTTCTTCCGGAAGGAGCTTCTGGGTCTTGAGAATTGCATAGGTCAGTTCGGAGTATAGTCGGAGCTACAGGAGAAGCTCCGTCGGTTCGAAGCATAGACAGAGTCCCTGGAGGGGCTTCATATGTTTGAGGAAGATTATTCATTTCAGGAGTCTGAGGTGAGGGAACTACGGAAGGTCCTCTAACCTCAACAGTATTCGAAGATCTCACTCCAAAGGTCCGAGAGGACCTCCGAAGGGGACTAGCACCTAGGCTCCGTTTAGGAGGCATGGCTCTAGAAAGAACTTGGTAGAGAATGAAGTTTTCATACTAGGTTCCCCACGGACGGCGCTAACTGTTGGCGTAAAAGATTACGCTAACAAGTTTAAGAAACTGTATGTGTGAAAAATGAAGTGTTTGTGAAAGCGGACTATCTCAATCCTCCGAATAGGATAATAGCTCGATGTAGTTAGAAGTTGTGTATTGAATATCTGACTATTCGATACTCTTTATAGAGTGAAGAAGAGTATTTATAGACTGAATATTAAAGAAAAAGACTCATTTATCCTCTAATTACAACCAACTAAGAAGATATTGTTTAATACTCTTCATAGGGGTAAAAAGGTAAAAAACTAATTTAAGCAGAAAGAAGATAAATCTTCTATCCTTGTTGACAACACCCCTTCGGGTGGAAAGGCTTCGGGAAACTTCGTTATGCTAAAGCCTTAATGGAGGTCTTCGCTGTACAATACTCCGAATATAGAAAAACCTCGATGCTTTTAGGATCTTCGAAAATCGAGGCTTCTGACATCGTCCCTTCTGCTTGTATCTTTAAGGGAATGTTCTTAACCTCTGGAGGATGAAATATTTTCCCCAATAACATTTATCACTTCTCTTATTTCCTTCTCTTTCTATCTTCTTTCTTACTTTTGATATCCACTATTGCTATAAACATTACGAGATAAAAAATAACTATATACCAATATTATGTCCTGTCTATATAAACTACTTTTGTCGTATACATCGTGGGTCCCATCGCTGGCTCGGTATAATTTTTCCGCTGAAGCTCTGATTGCAAAGCCTCGAGTGCATCACCAGCTTGCAACAATTTTCCTTGAGCCTGACCTGATTTTCACAACCAATGTTTGATTTGTTGCCTTCAGTTGAGTCACCAAAAGCAGTTTTTCTCTGGCTTGTTTCGTGCACCACCCAGCCTAGGAGTTTGCAATACTGCTTGTATGTGTTGAAGACTACGCCAACATATTTGCTGATTTTTTTTCTGTATCACTGTGATTTGACGCTGCTGTGCTGTGTCTTCGCGTTGGACTAGTAGCCGCTGATCCGTGTGAAACCCCGTTGCAAGCCACGCAGACGCCAGCGTGCAGCCTGTACTTCTTGGTTTATTTGTCTGTGAGTTGTCACCGCCGCACAATACATTCACACAGTGCCTCATTTTCTACCGCTGTCCATCTGTACATCTGCAGTGACCTCGCACTGAGGACTGCACCCGATCGTGGACATGTGGCGGGGCATAGCAGCATTTCGCTCACTGTTTTGATGCACGGTGCACTGGTTCCTCTCCAGTTCGTCAACAGTACCCACATTGGCACTGTTTGAAGTTATTCATCGTGCACGTATGCATTGTTTCAATCAATTAATTGAATGCACATAAATAAACTATGACTGCTATTATATCATGAGTTTGATGAAATATCTGTTATCCGCTAAAATGCTTGATGTTTTGTTTATCTGATCAGTGATTAGTTTTAATCTGCCTTGTGTGGTTTTGTACATATGTCTTTTCAATCAGGACACTAGTTGTTTTTTGAAGGCTAGTTTATTTTTAGTACTTGTATTCTTTTAAACTATCATTTCATATAATATCATACACGAGGGTGATATATGAATTGTGAATCGATCTTGCTTCCCCTTATTGTCTTTAGAGATGCGTTGGGTGATTAGAAAAGATCATCTATTCGAAAGAATTTGTTGAAACGTCTATTAACTCTCAATCTAGTCACATGTTTCGGTTCTACATGTAATGTATTTCTAAATATGTAGGTATATATATATATATAGGATATATCAATAGTGATTATTGTTGTTCTCTGAATATATATGTTGGAACAATTGCGTTAGTTCCAGCAGGTTTTTCTGTGGTGGAGTATGATGTGGATAATGAACCTCGATGGGTTCCCTCAGAGGGAGAAGGGGTTTATACTGGTTCGGGCCTCCCCTAGGAGATAATAGCCCTACGTCCAGTTTATGGTGGATTGGGCATGGTATGCCTTAGTGTGGAGAAGAGAACTACAGGGTCTCATGGCCCCCTGGGGGTGTCCCCCGCTACAAGGGCTTGGCCCTGCTTATATAGGCACGCAGGCCAGAGGAAAAGACTGGGATGCCCCCTATGAGCCTCAGGCTCATAGGGGCAGAGAGGGGAAAAGGAGCTAGCTACAATACAAAAGGCGCCAGACAACTTTACAGCTTTACTGGCGTGTCAGGCTGCGCCAGGCTTTGACCAGCTAAACGACATACCAGGGGCGGAGGGGCCCCCGGTATGGACTTGGCTCCGGAGGGCGGCCTCCGGTCTTGGCTTCGGGGGGCGGCCTCCGGACTTGGCTCCGGAGGGTGGCCTCCGAACTAGACTCCGGAGGGTGGCCTCCGGGCTTGGCTCCCGGAGGGCGGCCTCCGGGCTTGACTCCGGAGGGTGGCCTCCGAACTGGACTCCGGAGGGTGGCCTCCGGTCTTGGTCTCGGAGGGCGGCCTCCGGGCTTGGCTCCGGAGGGTGGCCTCCGAACTGGACTTCCGGAGGGTGGCCTCCGAACTGGACTCCGGAGGGTGGCCTCCGGTCTTGCGCCAAGGGCCGAATCGGGGGCTTCGAGCCGGACCTCCTGGTTTAAAGGGCTTCGAAGCTACAGGCCCGAAAGGCACCTTGGGACCTGGGAACAATACTTAGATAGAAAAACAGGCTCCGACAGTGCTAGGCCCTAGGCCGAAGGCTGTCGGAGGCTGACGTCATTTGGCCCCTGTTTAAGGGAAATATATTCCCCCAACAGTAGCCCCTCGCGTGTAGGCCTTCGGGACGAAGGGGTGCACGCGCCTTTAAGACAAATGACCAGAAAACATAACCTCAGAGGAGGCATACCTTCGGAGCCTGGACCGAAGGTGACCTCGATACCCGGGGGTAATAAATGCTCGTGCTAGAGCGGCCTCGGGGAGCCCGAACGGCTCCGCAACGGTCAAAAAAGTTACCGTTACCTTGCTTGGGCTCGATTCGCTGTCGCCGGAGGCCCATCTGGCGGTGGGCTCGGCCCATGACGGTTGGAATTCTTACCGCGCCTATAAATAGGGACTTACCGCGTGCAGCTCCGGCACACTTTCATTCGCTTCTTCTTACCGCCTTACCACCTTCGCTCTCCTCTTCCTCCTAGCTTCGCAGAGCGACCTTCGCGAGCTTCTAGCCCTTCGCCATCCTTTAGTCCTTCGAGCCGAAGTCTGATCAGAATGCCGAAGAAGGCAGTGGCGAAGCCCCTGGTTTTGGGCTCGAGCTCGGGCTCCGCCCAAGTGCAGGCGGCGGCGGCAGCGGCCGCGGCAGCGAAGCCCGCAGCTAGGCGACTGGGGCCGAGGGACCTTCGGACGCCCTCCGACAGGTTCGAGCAGACCCTGGAGATGAGGGCTTCGATCTCTACGGAGGAGTCGGTCCGGAGAGCCTGCGAGGGGAAGATTGCAGCGAAAATCCAATTAAGGGTTCCAGAGAAGTCGGAGGCCGTACCGAAGCCTCGGGCCGACGAAGTGGTGGTGTTTGAAGCCTTCTTCGAGGCCGACCTCGGACTGCCTGCGGTGGGGATGCTGAGCGAAGTCCTCAAGGCCTACAACCTCGAGCTCCCTCAGCTTTCGCCCAACGCAGTGGCAAGGCTAGCTGTTTTTGAGTGGGCCATGAGGGCCGAAGGCTGCGAGGGCCGCGCGGACGTCTTCGTTGCTCTTCATGACGCCAACTGCCAGCCGAAGCCTAGGGAGGGGACGGACCACGTCAAGAGGGCGCTGGCCTTCGGCAGCGCCAACTTCCAGCTCTGGAAGGAGTTCCAGGACGCCTTCCCTGCGAGGGCTGTAAACAACAAGTGGTATTCGAGATGGGATCAAGAGTGGTTCTACGCCTCCGTCGGCGCGAACTCTCCCCTTCGGAGTACCAACGCCCACATCCTGTACCGGCGCGAAGGGGTGGTGACGACCAGTGAAGGCCTCCTTCACTCGAGGATCTCGCTGCTCCGAAGGGTGGCGGCGAAGATGAGCATGAGGGACCTCGCGGAGGAGTTCATCACCCTTCGGCTCAGCCCCCTCGCGCGCTCCTGGCCGGAGGGTCTCTTCCGGGCTTCGGGTCGAGGTGAACTCAGTGAGCTGGCCTTCGACCGTTTCTGTAAGGCTTCGCGCTCTTCTTGCTTTTAATACTTCGAATGCTTGCTCCTAACTCAACCTTTTCGTGTAGCCGACCTCGACATGAGGACTCCGGAGGAGGCCATCGCGGTGGCGGACCGAGTCGTCGGGACTCCGACCCCCGAGGAGCAGAACCAGCGCCTCGCCCTGGTGGGGTCCTGGGAGCGCTGGAACAGAGTATGGAGCGCGCTCGACCTCGGAGGGCTCCCAGCTCTGCCGGACTTCGCCCACCTGGGCACCTCGTCGGCCGGAGCCAAGAGGAAGAGGGGGGACGAGGATGAACCGGACGCCTCGGGGGAGGCTGCGGCGAAGCCCGCGGCTACTCCGACCCCCAAGAAGGCCGCGAAGCCCCTGGCGGTGAGGACTTCGGAGGAGGCCGACGCACGCACTCCTGCTGCCAAGGAGGCCACGGATGCCCCGGCGGAACCAACTTCGGGCGCGGAGGTGGATGCGCCAGCTTCGCAGCGAGGGAGCTGGAGGACGCACTTAGCCCCTGGTTCCTTCCAAGAAATCTCTGATGATGGTAAACCCTTTTTCTTCTTGCACGCTTCCCTTTAAAATGCAGGTTTTGACTTGTCTTCCTGCAGAGGACGAAGATGATGCGAGGCCCACTGTGGCGAAGCCGGCAGGCGAAGGCGAATCGAAGCCCGCCGAAGCGAAGTCCGCGGAAGCTTCGAGCAGCAGCAGCAGCAGCAGCAGCGGCAGCAGCAGTGAGTCGGAGTCCGAGAGCACTTCGTCTGACGGCGAGGGCGGCGGAGGCCGGGCGGTCCCTCGAGGCGAGGAGGATGTCGACGTGGTGGGCCTGAGCCCTGCCTCGCCGAAGCCCGCGGAGACCACTGTGGCGGTGATTCACCCTTTCAAGCCGAGGGGAGGTGTGACGGTGGCGGCGATCCGCAGTTTCCGCGAGGCTTGTGCTTCTGCGGAGGAGGGGGACCTGGTAGCCCAGCTCAGCCATCAGGACCCCGCGGATCTCTTCATCAGTTCGAACGAAGTCCTCCTGCGGGTGAGCGAAGCCCCTTGTAGCTTCGAACTATACTTTGTCCCTTGGTTAATACTTAAGGTTTCTTGAATTTCTGCAGGCCTTCGCACTGAACGCGGCGGCTTCGACTGCTGCTGACAGGCGGATGGAGCGCCTCGCAGAAGAGAAGGAGGCCCTTCGCCGCGAGGTCTTGGAGGAAGCTGAGAAGCGGAGGCGGGCCGAGGCTTCGGCTGCTGAGGCGAAGGAAGCCTTGGCCTCGGAGACGGCTCGGCTCCGCGCGGAGCTCCAAGCTTCGAAGGACGCCGAGGCCCGTCAGGCGAAGGAGAACGAGGAGCTCTGCCAGCGGGCTCGGGATCTTGAGAGCTTCGTCGTGGCTAACCTCGGTGAGGCCACTCAGAGTCTGACCGAGGTCCTTGAGAAAATAGGGACCGAGTGCCGGACTCCGGATTTTGGCGATCAGGACCCGATTGGGGACCGCGCTGATTTCTTGAAGACTGCAGCTTCGGTAGCGGACGAAGCGTTGAAGGGCTTCGCTCTTATGGCCGGTCGCGTTGCGGGCCAGGGGGTGTTGCATCTGCTCCATGCCGCGGGGTGTGACCACCTTCGGGCTGCGACCTCCGTGACCCCAGTGGCCTTCGGGGGTCCGCACTTGGTGACGCCTCCGGGCGAAGTCCGCGGGGCCTGGCGGCGGCTGCATGAACCTTGGATGGAGCAAGGCTGCGAGGCAGTCCTTGACCTCATGAAGGCCCTTCGACAACGCCGGTTCAAGGGGCCCGCCGACTCGGACAAGCCTCCGACCTCGACGCCTCCGCCTCCGCCTCCGAAGGTGTAGATCTCCTTAGGCTTCCTTGTAATACCTAGATGTAGGCTTGTAAAGACTTATCAGTTTATTAATATGAATGCGGGGGTTTTTTATACCTGCCCAGGCTAAGTCTTCGAGCGTAGACCTCGAAGTCCTCGAGGACTCTGAAGGGCTTCGACAACTGTGGGCGATTCTTGAAGTAGCTAGGTCCGAAGGCCCCCCTCGGTTTAAGCTTCCGAGGGGGCCTAGGGGCGAAGCCATCTCCGAAATAGCTCAGGATTTGCTAGCCGCTGTGAAGGCGGAGCCCCTTCAGAACCCTTTACCTTTGCCTTTGCGAGCGGCCTTAGCGAGCGACGAAGCCCTAGACTTTTCTGCCTTCGACACGGCCCCGCCTGCTTCGCGAACTTGGAGCAACCTGCAAAGCGGAAGTCGAAGCCTGTGGGCTTCGGAGCCTGGACGGGCCGGTCGAGGGAGAGCGGGCTCCGACGAGGCAACATCCAGCCGAGGGGGCCCCCGCCGAAGGAGAGGTAAGCGGGGGTTGGGGCCTCGCACTCGGTTCTTCTTAGGCTTAGACACAGATTACTCGTAGTTTTGTGTTCGAAGTACATTTGTAACATACTTCTCGATTGTCCTTTAATGAACGGAGTTTATTATACCTGCATACTTTGTTTATATGTTTCACATTACACTCGCACACCTCGCATACATTCTTCCCCCCTTTTGCTCGTGGCAGTTAGGGACTTAACCGTTGCTGGTGCGGGCAAAAAATAAACATGCGAAGGGGTGCGCCTTTTCGGCGGCTTCGGATATTTGGATTTGTACCGAGCGAAGGCCTCTTACGGGCTCCGAACGCATCAATTTGGTGCGAAGCAAGGCTTCTGCATACCCAATTTGAGCGAAGCATGCTTCGGCATGCCGGGGTTTGGATGCTGTGCGTGAGCGGGGCTCTGAAACGCACTTAGATTATGGCGAAGTATGACTTCGAGACGCTTAGGCGTATAGTATATGAGCACGCGAAGCCAGGCTTCGGAGCGTGTTTAGATAATGAAGCAGGGCTTCAGAACTTGGTCCTGTAATGAGAAGGATATTTGGTGTGGATTCACCGAACCTGTGATAGTGTGAGCCACCTTCGACTCCGAGCCACCTTCGACTCTGGGTCACCTTCGACCCTGGGATGCTTCGGGTGCGGAACCCGGAATCCCTGGGATGCTTCGGGCGCGGAGCCCGGAATCCCTGGACGCGTCGGGCCAGTGGCCCGGAGTCCTTTTAGCCCACTGCTACGGGCCCGGGGGCACTGTGTAGCCTTCGGAGGGGTACTCCGGGTTTTATAAAGCGAAGCAAGGCTTCGGTTTTAAATAAGGCGAAGCGTGGCTTCGGGTTTAAATAAGGCGAAGCATGGCTTCGGTTTTTAAGTAAAGCGAAGCAAGACTTCGAGCTTATGTTAATGTAACTGCAGATTGGTGCATCGGAGTAAGGCTTCGGGCGGTACTTACCTTGTAGCCCTCGGGCTTCGATGACCTTTGAAACGTGGAGCGGAGCCCCTTGTCGGAGAGTGGGCTCCGGTATGCGAAGGATGGAGGAAGGCGAAGGTGGCCTTCGATCTGCCCCCGAAGCCCCTAGCCGGAGGGTGCGCGAAGCGAGAAAGCCTCGATGCTCCCCCTCGGGCACACTTCGAGTTGCGGGCAGTGGTAGAGAACTTAGCTTCTAGGACTGAGGTCCCCACGGACGGCGCCAACTGTTGGAACAATTGCGTTAGTTCCAGCAGGTTTTTCTGTGGTGGAGTATGATGTGGATAATGAACCTCGATGGGTTCCCTCAGAGGGAGAAGGGGTTTATACTGGTTCGGGCCTCCCCTAGGAGATAATAGCCCTACGTCCAGTTTATGGTGGATTGGGCATGGTATGCCTTAGTGTGGAGAAGAGAACTACAGGGTCTCATGGCCCCCTGGGGGTGTCCCCCGCTACAAGGGCTTGGCCCTGCTTATATAGGCACGCAGGCCAGAGGAAAAGACTGGGATGCCCCCTATGAGCCTCAGGCTCATAGGGGCAGAGAGGGGAAAAGGAGCTAGCTACAATACAAAAGGCGCCAGACAACTTTACAGCTTTACTGGCGTGTCAGGCTGCACCAGGCTTTGACCAGCTAAACGACATACCAGGGGCGGAGGGGCCCCCGGTATGGACTTGGCTCTGAAGGGCGGCCTCCGGTCTTGGCTTCGGGGGGCGGCCTCCGGACTTGGCTCCGGAGGGTGGCCTCCGAACTGGACTCCGGAGGGTGGCCTCCGGGCTTGGCTCCCGGAGGGCGGCCTCCGGGCTTGACTCCGGAGGGTGGCCTCCGAACTGGACTCCGGAGGGTGGCCTCCGGTCTTGGTCTCGGAGGGCGGCCTCCGGGCTTGGCTCCGGAGGGTGGCCTCCGAACTGGACTTCCGGAGGGTGGCCTCCGAACTGGACTCCGGAGGGTGGCCTCCGGTCTTGCGCCAAGGGCCGAATCGGGGGCTTCGAGCCGGACCTCCTGGTTTAAAGGGCTTCGAAGCTACAGGCCCGAAAGGCACCTTGGGACCTGGGAACAATACTTAGATAGAAAAACAGGCTCCGACAGTGCTAGGCCCTAGGCCGAAGGCTGTCGGAGGCTGACGTCATTTGGCCCCTGTTTAAGGGAAATATATTCCCCCAACAATATATCTTGCGTTTTTATTTCTCTTTAATTCCCGCTCTCTAAATATATATCTCGCATTTCATTTTTCTTTAGTTGATGCTCTCTAAATCTATATCTCACTTTTTATTTCTCTTTAATTGTCGCTCTATATAATCTATACTTCATTTTCTATTTTTCTTTAATCGCTGCTCTCTAAATGTATATCCCGATTTATATTTCTCTTTAATCATCCCTCTCTAAATATGTATATCTCACTCTTTGATTGTCGCTTTCTTAATTTATATCTTTTTTCAGTCTCTTTAGTCTACTGCATAAATTTCACTATCTACATACGTTTCACTTAAAAAATCTATATCTTAGTTTCGATCATGTCTAATCCGCTGCTTAAATTTCATTCTCTATATTTCACTTTCTAAATCAAAAGGAGGAAAATGATTCTAGAAACTCTAATTAAATTTGGAAATGTGAGTTGCTGTTTTTGTGTGAGATGTTATTATAGACCAGACACAACAACTGCTTAAAAAGGAAAATTTACACTTCATTCATATGAAATTTATCTTTTATTTCAAGATGCTGCCTCCTGCTAGTAGTTTTGTACTCAAGCTCCACCACGGTAAGTACTAGAACATGTATGGTTGTTGCACGCGCGCAGCAAATGCCATGCGCTTTCCTTGATTCAGTAAGAAGCTACTTATAGCTTGATTATTATGTCTAGTTTGCATGCGGCTAGCCTCTGCATGCATGATGCGGCGGTGCGGCGTTAGTTGTCGCTGGCCGGCGGGCTTATTTGGTGGTGACTGCCATGATGTCGGCCCTTAGCTGGGCTGATGCTGAGGTCCCATCAGATGCTGATGCCACGGTCGACTTTGTCCAAAACACTTAAAGGTAACTCTTGGAACGCCTCCAGCCCCAAGTCCTCCACCTTTGGCAGCTGTGTCATGTACACCTCGAAGTCCACTTGATACTGTTGCTGTTGCATGGACGACGAGTCGGAGTCGGAGCCCTCAACGTCGCTGGGGCCACCGTTGAACGGCGCTGCTGCTCGTTGCTTGTTGTTATTGTTGTGTCGACTGTGGAGGGAATCAGTTTCTTGACGTCGGGGAACCCAACTGCTCTCTGTATTTGTTATTCACGCCATCCGGTGTGGATTTGATGGTGCAGATGCCCCTTCGCATTGTGGAGGTGGTCCCACCACCCTCCGAATTTGCACGCGCGTGGCAAATGCCATGCGCTTTTCTTGACTCAGTAATAAGCTACTTATAGTTGGATTATTATAGCTAGCTTGCATGCGGCCAGCATCTACGTGCATGAATGCATGCATCGGGATGCGGTGGCACGACGTTAGTTGTCGCTAGCAGGCGGGCTTATTTGGTGGTGACCGCCATGATGTCGGTCCTCAGTCGGTCTAATGCTGAGGTCCCATCAGATGCTGATGCCGCCATCGACTTCATCCAGAAAACCTAGAGGTACATCTTGGAACGCCTCCAGCCCAAAGTTCACCGCCTTTGGCAGATGTGTCATGTACGCCTCGAAGTCCTCTTGCGTCTATGGCTGCATCGGCATCAGTGTGTAGTTATCGTCCAGCAGCAACGGTTGTTGCTGATACTGTTGTTGTTGCAGGGACGACGAGTCGGAGTCAAAGCCCTCACCGTTGCTAATCCACTGTTGTACGGCGCTGCTGCTCGTTGCTTGTTGTTATTGATGTGCCTACTGTGGATGGAACCATTTTCTTGACATCGGGGAACCTGACTGCTCTCTGTAGTTGTGATCCGTGCCATCCGGTATGGATCTAACGGTGTAGAGGCCCTTTCGCATTGTGGAGGTGGTCCCACTACCTACTAATTTTCACGCGCGCGGCAAATTCCTTCGCTTTTCTTGATTCAGTAACAAGCTACTTATAGCTGGATTATTATAGCTAGCTTGCATGCAGCCAACCTCTTCATGCATGCATGCATCAGGATGCGGTGGCGCGACATTAGTTGTCGCTGGGGGCGGGCTTATTTGGTGGTGATCGCCATGAAGTCGGCCCTCGGTCCAGCTGATGCTGAAGTCCCATCAGATGTTGATGTCGCCGTTGACTTCATCTCGAACACCTAGAGGTACCTCTTGGAACGCCTCCAGCCCAAAGTCCCTCATCTTTGGTAGTTGCGTCATGTACGCCTCGAAGTCCTCTTGCGTCTGTGACTGCATCGACATCAGTGTGTAGTTATCATTCAGCATCAACGGTTGTTGTTGATACTGTTGCTATTGCACGGATGATGAGTCGGAGCCCTCACCGTCGCTGGGGCCACCGTTGAACGGCACTGCTGCTCGCTCCTTGTTGTTATTATTGTGCTGACTATGGAGGGAACTAGTTTCCTGACATCGGGGAACCCGACTTCTCTCTATAGTTGTGATCCGCGCCATCCGGTATGGATCTGACGGTGCAGACACTACGGGAAATGCCATGTTCGCTGAGTGCCACAAGCACTTGGCAAAGCGTTCATCGAGTGCCATACTCAGCAACAACAATCGGCGAACCCGCTGTCGGCAATTAGGGGTTCTCCAAGTATTTTTTTGGGCACTCGGTGAACACGTAACCGAGTGCTAAATTTGACATTCGGCAAAAAATAATACAGTAACAGACGTCTGACGGAAGGTTTATCGAGTGTCCAAAATTTGGCAGTCAGCAAACAAAAAACAGGAAATAAAAAATGTGCAGTACGGGACGGGTGTCCCCCACGCACATTTGGTCGAACACCTGGTGGACGCGACGCGTCGCGGTGGGGGGCGGCCAGATCAGGGCACTGCCCACCATGGTGGGGTGACGGCGGGGTGCTCCGCACAGCGTCGGGGCGGGGTGACGACGGGGCAGGGTAGGGCGCACGACGCCGGCTCCGGGGGCGGGGCACGCGGCGCGGCTCCGGGGGTGGGGCAGAGCGCTCGGCGCGGCTCCGGGGGTGGGGCCCTATGCGTGGTGCCTGGGACGGGGCGCGATGACAACGACACGACGATGAGAGCGACGGCGCGGCGATGGCGGTGATGATGGCGGCGACGGCGGGTGATGAAGCCGGTGGCTTGGGAGGCAGGGAGGAGGGAAGAAGAGGGAGGAGGGAGGAGGAGGATGGAGGGTGGGTAGGGAGTATTAAAAAAAGATGTGAAAATTTTGAAAAATTGGCACCAAGATTGAAATTTTGCGAGAAGAGGAGAGCGGGAAGAAATATTTGGTGTTTGCCGAGTGTTGCACTCGGCAAACACCAAAGCTTTGCCGAGTGCCTCAAATTTGGCACTCGGCAAAGAGTTTTTTTAAAAAACTTTGTTTAAGTTATTTTACGATCTTTTCATTGATAAAAATTATGAAACTATTGTTAATATGGACTAAAAATAAGCTCAAAAACATAAATATATTTCTTTTGAATAATTTAGTTTATTATTTTATGCACTTTTAGTTTAACTTTGACATGTTTTAATTTAAATCCTAGAAATATAATTAAAGAATTAAAAATAGCAAACTGAACTAAACAAATATGAAAAATTTACATGGGATAATATATGTCGTATTTTGAATTTAAAAAATCACGTTCAAATAAAGATTTAATCATTAATTTTCTTTCAAATCTATCTCATTTCTTCTCTAAACTCCAATTCCTCCTCTTAAAATATCCAATTTGTAAACACTATACGTAATAACTTTATCGAAACATTTTTAATTTTTTATCAGAGCATATTCATATCATAACACCATCTCAAGTATAATATTTTTCATAATTTGTTTGAATATTTTAGAATTAAAAAATTGTTAAGGTCTACGTTGCCGATAGAGTGTCACAACCTAGTTTTTTCAAAATTTATTTCAATTTAGTTCATGAGAACTCAAAATATAGTAAGAATATGCAAATGATTTTTCTATAATTTTTGATTCATTATTTTAGGAACTTGTAGTTCAAATGTCACCTATTTCAATTTAAATCCCAGAAACATACTTAATGAATTAAAAATAGCAAACTGAACTAAATAAATGTTGGATTTTTACATGAGATAATATATGTTGTATTTTTAGTTCACAAAAAATTTCGAGATCAAACACAAATTTAATCATTAATTTGCTTTCAAACCTATCTAATTTCTTCTATAAACTCTAATTCCTCATCTTAAAATCTCCAATTTCTAAACACTATACGTGACAACTTTATCAAAACATTTTTAAATTTTTATCACAGTATTTATGTATCATATCATAACACCATGATAAGTCTCATGTTTTTCGGACTTCATTTGATTTTTTTTTAGAATTAAAAAACTATTAATGTCTACGTTGTAAATAGAGTGTCGCAACCTAGTTTTTTCAAAAAATTATTTCACTTTAGTGTATAAGAACTCAAAATATACTAAAAAATGAATATGATTTTTATATAATTTTTGGTTCAATATTTTAGGCACTTGTAATTCAAATTTCACCTATTTCAATTTAAATCCTATAAAAATACTTAATAAATTAAAAATAGCTAACTAAACAAAAAAATATGAATTTTTTACAAGGGATAATACATGTTGTATTGGGAGTACAGAAAAAAATTTCAAGCTAAAACGAAATTGCAAATACCATATAGACTTGAAACAATATTTCACACAAAATAAAAAAATATATGTTTGCCGAGTGTTTTTTGAAAAACACTCGGCAATCCAATTGTCTTTGTTGAGTGTTTTTCAAAAAAAACACTCGACAATTTTTGTTCGCTCAAACATGACGTCGTGATGTCTGTTAGTCTCCAGCTTTGCCGAGTGTATTTTTTGTGAGCACTTTGCAAAGAATTGATTCGCAGAGTGTTTAAAGTTTGCCGAGTGTTTTTTAAATAACACTCGGCAAAGTATCCTTTGCCGAGTGCCTGAGATATTACACTTGGCAAAGGGGCAGACACTCGGCAAACTTTGAGTTTCCGATAGTGAGAGGCCCTTTCGCATTGTGGACGTTGGTCCCACCACCTCTAATGAAGCCCTCATCAAAGTCCTCCGCTATCCGTCGGATTGAAATTCAACGGTGCAGAGAGGTCGACTACAGGGGATCTCAATTAACCGTGGAGGCTATCAATAGCAGTGAGAGTTTGCACTACTACAAATCGCAATTGTAGTGCCGTTGGGTGATTTCACTGTAGTGGTGGGCTATTATAGGCCCGCCACTACTAGTGGCGGTTGGTGCTGACGCCAGCACCGACCGCCACTAGTGCAGCTAGTAGTAGTGGTGGTCGGTGCTGGCGTCAGCACTAGTGTAGCCACTAGCCACTAGTTGTGGCAGGCTATGCTATCCGCCACTAATGTGATGATGACATCACATGCGACCACCACTACTATTCTAGCTATAAATACACACCTTCTTCCTCCCCGATCCTGAGGCTACAAGAGTTCGTGATTTGGTCCGTATAATGGCGACAAAAATCTAGAAAGTGGAGGGGGAGGTTTTGTTTTCATTTCTTTTCAAGGATTTCGTTCTAGGAGGTAAATCCATGCCGAATATCACATTTATTTTGTATTTAATTAAGTATATAATGAGTTATTAGCGTTTTACTAATCTAGGGTTTATGAATAGAATTTTTCAAATATTCTTCCTTTTATAGTGTTTCTTTCTCCCAAATAAACAAATATGACTCTCCTCACAATTATTCATCACTTGTATATATTTTTACCTAGTTTTAATCTTTTTTTAATTTGAGTTATGATTATAGATCTCGATTTATGTTGTTTGGAGAGAGAAACGAATGTAGTTAATTTACTTAATAATTTTTTCATTTAGTTTATACTATTACTCCATTATAATTAACAAGGTTTACGTAGTTTCAATTAAATCATTTTAATTAATGTTGTTATGAGAGAGAAATCAATATCTTTTTAATTTGTAAATTACTAAAATTAACAATAATGAATATGTAGCCTTTTATTAATATTTTTTAAATAATATGTTTTAGATGGAGCATAGGTCCTGGATGTACTCGTCCAACGACGGAGATGTGGTGACATATTTTAACCGAGTAACTGAATTTACTGAAGCTGCCGCATAATATGATTCCCATCAGAGTGAAGCGGCAATATATTGTCCTTGTAAAGTTTGTAAGAACGAAGCGATGTATCCGTGTTCAGATCGTGAAACCATATGATTTCATTTGTTGAAAAATGGCTTCGTGAAGAACTACCATATATGGACCAAACACGGTGAGATGGGTGAAAACCCTCCTGATGATTCTAATGTGCCGCAAGATGCTCATCAACATAGAAGAGGTTAAGATCATACATCCGACATAACACATGATGTTGATCAACATGATGATGATGACGCCTTTGATGTGGAGGAACTGATGCAAAATGTTGCGCTTGAGGTGTTGTTGCAGAAAACTACAACGAAAGGCTACGATAACTTTGAAGCACTTGACAAAGCATCGAAAAACCTTCTTTACGAGGAACGTCGCGTTTGCGATAAGCAGTATACTGTGTTGTACACAACTCTTGAGCTTATGAAACTGAAGGCCATCAATGGATGGTCTGCACTAGTTTTTCAGATCTTTTTGCAGCTCCTCAAAAAGGTTTTACCGAAACCCAATGGCCTGCCATCTGATACGTACCAAGCAAAGAAGATGATTTGTCCATTGACTTTGGGCGTTGAAAAGATTCATGCATGACCGAACCACTGTATCCTATATCGAAAAAAGTATGAATTGTTAGAGAGTTGTCTATAGTGCAACACAAGTCGATACAAACATACAAATGACTATGTGGAGGACTACAATGACCATCGGAAGAAGAACAAGAGGTTACAGAAGAGAAAGAGGAATGTTATTGCATACCAACACGGAGATAAGACGGAGAGGAAAGTTCCAGCCTTAGTAATGTGGTACCTACCGGTGATTGATCACTTGAAGCGTATGTTCTCTAATCCCAGATATGTTGAACTATTAATATGGCATTTCCCTGGGCGAAATAAGGATGGAAAACTTCATCACCTTGCGGATGCTAGGCAATGGAAATCATTTGACTTGGCCCATCTAGACTTCTCGGATGATCCCAGAAATATCAGGATTGGACTTAGCACGTATGTAATGAATCCGTTCGGTGAGATGAGGAATCCACACAGTACGTGGACGGTTTTTCTGTGCTTTTTCAATATTCCATCATGGTTGTGCCACAAAAGAAAGTACCTTATGCTCACTACTCTAATTTCCGGTCCAAAACAACCTGGCAATGACATTGATCTCTTTCTAGAACCTTTGATGGAGGATATGAAACGTCTATGGGAACATGGTGTCTGTGTGTGGGATGAGCACAAGAAAGAGCACTTCAATCTAAGAGCCATGATCTTTGCACCATATATGACAACCCGGGGTGTATGTCCCTGACAAGATAGGTTAAAGGAAAGATAACATGTGTAGTGTGTGTGGACCAGATAGAATATATGCATCTTCCATCATTTGTTAAGATGATATGTATGCGACACTAAAGATTTTTACAAAGAAACCACAAATATCGAAGAAATAGGAACCATTTTGATGGTACAATCGAGCTTGGGAAGGCGCCACGACATCGAGATGACAAATTTCTATTCGAAATGGTGAAAAATATCAAAGTTGTTTTCAGAAAGAAGAGGAAGAAATATGAAAAAATTTCAAAGGTCGCTCCATTTAAAAAACAATCAATCTTCTTTAGGTATTTACCCTATTGGAAGGAGTTAGAGATTGGTCATGCTATCGATACCATGCACGTTGAGAATAATGTCTTCGAAAGCACCATCGGTATTTTGTTAGACTTACCGGGCAAGTCAAAAGATGGACTCAAAGTACAAAGGGACCTTCAAACTCTCGGAATTAGATCCGAGCTTCATCCATAGGAAAGGGCCAATGAAAATTTTTTCCTTTCGGCTGCTAGCTATAACCTCACAATTGACGAGAAAAAATAAATCTACAGGTGTCTACATGGAATTAGAGTTCCAACACGATTCTCAACAAACATAAAGAATATTGTCTCTGTGGCAGATCTGAGGATGAGCGGCTACAACACTCATGATTGTCATGTTATGCTTGGGCTATTCCTCGCCATCGTAGTAAGAGGAATCAAACATTCATTTCTGATGATGGTGATCACACGCATATGTCACTTCTTCAACGTCATATCAAAGAAGGTGATCGACTCTGAAGTAGGGATGGCAGTCGGGTATGGCGGGTACGGGTAGTGCATACCCATACCCGTACCCGTTTACTTGACGGGTAAAAATTCGTGCCCATACCCATTACCCGCGGGCGCCATATACCCGTGGGTATACCCGTTTACCTGTGAAGCGGGAAGGAGTGAGGAGGGTTAAAAAATTGAATGAATTATACCATGCATCACCTAGGTAATGCATAATTGGATTCATCATAACAACTTAACAATTAGAAATCAAGTTATATAAACCAAAAACAACTTGTTTATGGGGTTGTTAGATTTCCAAAAACCGGCTAGGAATTACGCCTTTTTAAATTTCTATTTGTATCCTAGACAAATCTCATTATATTATTTATTGATACATTTCCTTTCTAGGTTCATAGTTACATCAAATAATAATGCATTTTTTTGTCACCTGATTACACAAGTTGGCAATCAAATTTTTAGCATTAGTTTTTATATCTCAAATAATCGGGTAAATGGGTAAATGGGTATGGGTAGTAAATACCCATACCCGTACCCGTTTACCAGTCGGGTACAAATATAAGAACAAACCTAATCCTATTAAGGTTTTTACCCACGGGTAAACGGGTAATCGGGCACAATTGCCATCCCTACCCTGAAGAGTAAAATGAATTACGTAAACAAATGAGGGAGACTATGTGTCAGCTTGAGATGTGCTTTCCTCCTTCATACTTTGATATTATGGAGCACTATATGATACATATAGCAGACCAGATCTTTGTTCTCAGTCCAACGTACCTACACAATATGTATGTGTATATAACGCCCGGATTTAACAAAATCAGGACTTTATTGAATTTTCTTAAGAAAAACAATAAATACAAGATGTTCATCACATGACATCGTCTTACGACATACAAAATATAGCTCACAGGCTATTTTATTACACTGAATAAATAAAAGAAAATCCTGGCGATGAACACCTTGCTTGAGGACTCTCTTCCTTGACTGGGACAACTACTCCAAGCCTTCGTCTTCATAGGACTTGACATCTAAAATATTTAGGCAACGGGGGTGAGTACAATCGTACTCAGCAAGCCACCGAAATGCAATTATAATGCAAGGTAATAACAAAGGAAGGCAGTGGCTCATGTTTGCTAAAAGGTACGTTTGTAAAGCAGTTAATGTGATCAGGTTATTAGTACAGAAAGTAAATCATAAGTAAATGCATCATCTTCTACCTCGAGGGGTACAGTCAGCCTACCCTCGCTCAACAGTCCTTACATGCCATTCCATCATGCAATCATTCATGTAAAAGTAAACTAACTGCGGTGAACATTCCCAACCCGCCCTTGACCATGGGCATGACTTTTCAAAAAGATTATACTCTGATCAGAGGTGTACTATTGTACCCACAAGGCACGCACTCATCCCCGCAGACCAAAGTGTATCGAGATGACCCATATCACGGGAACTCATGCCAAAACCTTTAGCATGGAATGCACCAACTCAATAACACCCTCTTATAGGTTTCGTACGACGCCCCAACGCGTTGGGCCAACGACGTACCCCCCTTGAGCCTCGTCGGTACAAGCCACCCGTAGGTGTCACTTGCCCCCTCCACTATGGTGCTTTAAGTTGAAACGCTCCATACCTCCAATTAGGACTTACCCACTAGACTTGTGGTTAGTACGAAACACTTTGCAACAGATCCCGCAGACCAGTCCTTATAGTGCCCCGGGTGCTACCGACCAATGCCCTAGCTTGCACCCGAAACCAACCATGCTTACATACTTAACCAAAGCTCCATAACTAACATAATTCCAGTGATGAGAGAAATATCGGGGAAACATATAGTAGAATCCAAATATCTATGACACATTATTTTATCCTATATAAGTTGTGTCGATACATTGGACACTATCTATTATTGATAATAATAAGGTGACAAGGAGTTAGGGCTCAACAACATGGCTTGGGTTTGCACATCAGGGTCGGGGATCTAATAATTATAGTGTAGGGCTTTTATTTGGACTAATGCATTTATATCCTATGAGTTATAGCAATATTTAATTAAAATATGGGCTCAATTATGATCAAAATGGGGATTGTGACTTGCCTTGATTAGTGAATAGAGATGGTGGAACCTCAGAAAAATATTTCGGCACTTCGACGGCGTCGTAATCTTCTCGGTATGCGAAACGAGAACAATAGACAATTAAAATAAATAAAATAAACAATACAAACATTTCAATTAAATTGGTTAAAGTTGTATAGAATTAAAGGAGGGATTTTCTAGATTTTGAATGATGAAATTTTGAGTTCAAATGGAAAAGATATGAATTTTAGAAGTCCAGATTCATTCACATGAATTGATAGAACTCTAAAAAGAAAGAAAATAATCTCAAGATTATTCCTTCGGATTAAATGAGAGGGTCGACATGTGATCAATACATTCACTTAGATAGAATGAAATAGAATGATTAAATTTGAGTTGAGACAAGGGTAGATCGATGGGTTAGGATTCAATTGAAAATAAGGATGGGTTAATTGAATGTGTTGATTGATTAGAAACAAAAGGGTACAAATGGATTTATTCAAAGGATTTGAATAGGTTGCGACCGTTGGACAACCTAGTCCATTCGATTTAGGATAAAGAGACGATCGACTAAAGGTATGCGTAAAGGCTTAACCGATTGAGTCTTAGCGACCATGCCGATGGATTTAGATTAAATCGAAGAAACTCGATAATGGATGGTAATGAACGACTATGAACAATCGACGATCGATGACGACCATCGATGAATGTCGCAAGTCCGATTACCAAACATCAATCAAGTCATAATCAATGGATTAGATAAAAATAAAGGAGAGTAAGGTGGCATTCATCAACGATGAACGATGATGAACGATGGTGGATAACTCTGGTATGAATGATCGAAGAGTGAAGCGAAACACTAGTTGAACATATGGATAACGTCGGGTCAATAGGTCAGAATTGATGAACGATAAATCAACGAAGCTCAACATGAATTTATATCATGAATAATGAGGAGATAAATTAGATTAGAACGGAATCACCATGTTAATAGATTGGAACGGGGTCACCGGATTAATAGATCAGGATGAAACTAATTATCACAAATACATGGGTATGATAAATCGATATAATAATTATTCAATTGATGATGATTGATCTAATCTTGATGAAGTAACAAATGCATTTAAATAAACGAATATAACAATACGATGATGAACGTACCAGAATAAAATGATATAACAAATTAATTGAACGACGATGGATGACCGAGATTTAATGAAAAATACTATGGCTAAGATTAAAATAGACCAAAGCGGGATCATCCGGTTTTGATAATGATATTTTAGGATCAATATTAATTAATAGTTGAAACATATCGATGAACAAGATGGCATAGCGGAATAGAAACAATTATGATGCGATAATTAGACATGAAACAATTTAATTGATAGGAGCAAGTGAATCAAAAGAAAATGTGTCCTCACCGGGAGGGAACAAGAGATGACGATGCGGATTATCGGCTTGGTGCTGTACAATGGATGGTGGCTTGCCGGAGGAGCGGTGCGGCATGGCGGCGACGACGCTCAGCGGAGGCAGCAGGTAAGAGGAGAGGGGACGTGATGGAGGAAGTGGGAGAGGTGTGGGCTTGTGGAGGAGAAGAGGGAAGAGGGCATGACTTTTATAGAGGGAGGAGACGCCTGAATAAATGGAAGCCGTGGACATGAGATACAAAGGCATGTGTAGAAAGAAAGAGAGGAAGAATAAAGGAAAGAGGAAGAAAGTAAATAGAAGGAGAAGAAGGAAGGAGGAGGGTGCAAGGGAAGGGAGAGAGAAGGAAAGAGAAAAGAAAGGAAGAAAGAGAAGGAAAAGGAAAGGAAGAAAGAGAAGATGGAAACAGAAAAGAAGGAAAGGGGACTTGCCATGCGCACATGCGCACACAACCATGAAAAAGGAGGAAAGAGAAAGGAAGAAGGAAGAAAGAGAAAAGAAGGAAAGAGAAAAAAGAAAAGAAAAATAGGGAAAAAAGAGGGGAAATGTTTTTATGAAAATTTAAACTTGGGGTTTTGAGAAAATGTGAAAAGCTTTTAGAAAGTTTGAAATTTAAAATAAAATTATAAATTTTGGATTTCCAAGAAATACCGCGCGAATAAACAGTTGTTTAGAAAATCAATAAATTTTGTATTCACGTCGAAATTAGAAATTTCGAACCTGAACAATACCAATGTTTTTAATTCATTTTTGGGAATTTAAAAAGAATTTTTAAAGTGATTTTTAATGGAATTTAAACACGCAATTAAAATGAGATTTTAATTTCATTGTAACTGATTCTACATCATCTTTATCTTCTCTTACTTTTATCTCCATCGGCTCCTTTAGATCCGGTTATGTTACACGTCATGGACGGGCTTCTTTTGACCATCTTTGACCAGACCTCTTTGACTTCTGTTGGTCGTGTAACATCTTTAGTTGGCCTGGGCTTTACCAAATTTTTGCGTCAACAATTGGCCTGCAGTTACCCTCTAGGAAAAGAACCGGACCTAGCATTTCTTCGCAAGTTCTGGTGTATTGAAGTGGAAGACTAATTAAAATTTTCGCATATTTTAGTGCATGCAGCTTGAACGGTACTTTTTAAATTTCTACAAATGTTGCTAGTATTAATTTCCAATATTTGATATTATCTTCAACTGAATTGGGTCACAATTTATTGTACAAAATTGGGGTTTATATTTGGCCCAAACCAAAGTAGGCCACATCCAAATAAAATTGAACCAAATTATCCAACAAAATGGCCGGTACAGCTAAATGGGCCTAGGCTCAGTTCAAATTTGCCTTCAAAATAGACTTGGTCCATTCTAAATTAGACATCCAAATCGGCCTAGCCTAAACTGATTTTGTTCATTACTTACCACGTCATATGCTACATCACAAGCCACGTCACATGCCATATCAAATGACCACATCATCTCACCTAGTCAGCACCAAGGTAGTAGTATCCAAATAAATGGTTTGTGATATTCTTCCTTCAAATAATGACAATTTCAATTGTCATACATATTATGACATTTTCTCGCTTGTTCATCATGGAAACCATTTAGAGATGCATCGTCTATGATAATCTATTTATCATCATTGCATCATCACTGATTATATTTGGTGACATAAAATTTCTTCTTTGTGAGAGATGCTAAATATCATAGAAGGCTACATATCTTGTAGTACTAGAATATAATGAAAGGACAAAATTGATTAACAGATCTCAAGCAATATGACAATGTAAATTATTTATAGAAGTTTTTTAAGTATATGCTGATATATATGATAAATGCAAGTTAAAGTTAATGATTTACAAGAAGTTGAGTATCATGAAGAACAAAGTGATTTATACCATTAACTAATGAGGATCGACTGAACATATTGAAGATATATGATATGAAGTGATTTTCTATGACAAGACTTGTGAAGGGCAAGTGAAACTCAACTACGAGCGACTATGCAAGGGTGAAGGGAAAACATAGGCTTGGTGTTGAAGAACCAACGTGGTGGTGAAGGGTGAGTATAAGCTTTGCATTGATGAACCATGAAAGTCCATGAGAAATTACAAGTGATCCACATTGTTGACACTAAAAAGTGCCAAACACACGGACCCAATGAATGATTAAAAAGTGATTTCTTGAAAAGGGTGACCTAACCCTAGGGATTGGGGCCCTATTTATAGGCTGCCCAATAGCTAGGAATATTCCACCAGCCCTTTAGGGTTTTTTACAGACGCTGAAATAAAGGAAAAAGACTAAACTGCCCTTAGGATTTTTTACAGACTCGACTGACTGACTGTGGGCCTAGGGACAAAATAGAAAACTCCTATTTACAAATGACTTATCCAGAAGCTAAGCTTTCATAGCGACTACGACTTCTCTTCTGGACAGTCCGATACAAGATCAACAGTTGTCAGTTTTGCGCCGAAACTGACAAAGCCTCCACCGACTTTGCACCAAGTACCCGGATTGGGCTGGCCCGATTCCGCAGCTCTCTCAGCCCGGCAATCACTCACCGCCCGTGTACCTGAGTCAATCCTGGTTAACAGCCTAGTGGGTCTTCTGCTGCTCCTAGCCCATGTACCCGGATTGGGCCAACTCGACTTCGTAGCTCTCTCAGCCCGACAGTCGCTCGCTGCCCGTGTACCTGAGTCACACGCAGCCCATTAAGCAATAGATCTCCTCTCTTCTTCTGTCCTCTTTGACTATCCTTGACAATGACTCATCACATCTGGAGCCATGAGGCCCACGCTATTCAGCATGGCTCCTCAATCTCCCCCTTGATGAGTGCATTGTCAACACTTCACTTCTTCAGCTCTTCAGTACCTGCGAACAACTATGGAAACACGAAAACAAAGCACAAGAAAAACAAAGAAGAAGAAAATAAAGTAAAAGTTTAACCCTAATGACCAAAAGCCGAACAAAAGCAAGAAGCAGTCATTATTGTTAACCAAAGGTAAAAGCTCAAAATGAGTGCGATCTCAGAAACATCAACAAGGATATCAAAAAAGTAAGGACAAGCGAGATAAAAACTCCCCCTGAAACAAATCCTAGAGAAAGCCAAAACTCCCCTTGAACTCTTATCCCAAAATTTCCCCCCCTTGTTGACAAGTGAACTCATCAAGCACTCAAAAGAGACATAGACTCCCCCTGAAACACAACCCCCCCTCAAAATATGCAGTGAATGCAACTGGGGTGCAGGTGGAGTGTAAAAAGCATGCTTCTCAGATATGATTGACTGCAATTACAACATCTAATAGATACAGCAAAAGACATACTGTCTAAGACACATGGCATGATCAATGCAACAGATGATATCTAAAGAAAGTCATTAGCACGTATTTTCAATTTTTGCAAAGAAAAACATCACCAAATTTTCTAGATGACAGGCAAGGTAAAGCATGAGATGTAGAAGCTAACTGATATCTACCAAGTTAAGCATTGTCCAAAGACAAAGTGCTTCAGCAAACTTGTTATCATTTCAATTTTCAGGCTTTTTCTTTTTCCTTTTTCATTTTTGCCAGGGGTTATTTGCTTGTCAAACCTTATGCTGACCGACCAAGTCAAGCCTAGGCCAGAGCTGGACCATCAAAAGCTTAAGACATTGGTCTTGGCATACACTACACTGTCCTAGTTCACACCAAAGTGCTATGGTACGCAGCCAAGAACAATGCAATGCGACAAAACAAACCCACCTGGATCTTTTCATGTTATGCATAAAAAGGCATGGAATTTTATTTTTCTTGATTTTTCATCATTTTTATAGCACATTTCCATGTTTTAAAGCAGAAAGATGTCCAAGTTGCATGTTTGCATCTAAGTCAGGAACTAGCTATAAGGCATGTAACAGATAGCAAGAACATTCAGCCTACACATGCTAGTTACCAGAAGCAATGGTGATCATTTTTCAAGTTTTAAAGCATAAAAGCCATGCATATGACAGATATCAGACATATCAAGTGAACTGAGCCAAAGCATGATCATTGACACGTATTCAAAAGCATGTACCAGCTAGAATAAGTAAAGCAGTTCAATCATATAACATAAGCAACTCAAAAGTGTGATATGTGAATATGTATGATATGAACACACACAAAAAAGACTCAAGAAAAGAGTACAGAAGAAAGAAAACTGACGCACCACAACCCCATCTTCGCCTTGCTTGTTCTTGAACACCCATTTGGTGCCTATGGGGTTGCATCCTGGTGGCGGCTCAACTAGTGTCCAAACCCGATTACGGACAAAATTCTCAAGCTCTTCTTGCATAGCATTAATCCAATTAGAATCAGAAAGAGCATGAGAAACATCTCTGCGCTCAAAAGATGCAACAAAAGAAGATTCAGTAAACACAGCAAGAGAGGTACCAGATGAACGCAAAGTTCTCTCAGTCAAATCACCGATGATGAGCTCTGAGGGTGATCACGCTGAACTGCTTGGGATCCCTGGTGATCTGAAGTCACCTCACCGGAGTCAGCAGCTGGCACCTCTGGACTCGACTGAGGGGGCTCGATCGAAGTGGAAGAAGTGATCAGAGGTCCGCCCTCATCCTCAGTCAAAGTCTCAGAAGGTGTGGGCTCTGCAGGAGGCGCAGAAGGCCCACCCTCATCAGCAGCTGGAGTGTCCTCATCTTACTCGAAGATGGACTCTCCGAGCTCATCATCACCAGAAAGCTCAAAAGAAGGAGTCAAAGAAGGCAAGGACTCATCAAACGAAACCTCACAAGTCTCGACAAGCTACTGGGAGTCGAGGTTCCAAACACGGAAACCTTGAGAATGTAAAGCGTAGCCAAGAAAAACTTCATCCCAGCAACGAGACTCAAACTTGTCCAAATGCCCTCCCTTCTTGAGCACAAAGCACTTGCAGCCAAACGCTCGCAAGTGGCTCACCTTGGGCTGTCTGCCAAACCGCAACTCATATGAAGTCTTACCTAAGTAAGCTCGAAGAAAAATGTGGTTGGCCAGATAGCAAGCCGTTTTCATGGCTTCAGCCCAAAAACGCCTAGGAGTCCTGTGCTCATCGAGCATCGTCCTGGCCATCTCGACTAGCGTGCGGTTATTTTGTTCCACAACGCCGTTCTGTGGGGGAGTGTAAGGAGCAGAAAACTGATGGTCAAGACGCTGATCACTACAGAAGCTGACGAACTGAGAGTTCTTGAACTCAGAGCCATTGTCGAAGCGAATTGCTCGCATCCGACCTTTGTTCTTATTCTTCAGCTTCAAAATTAGGTCATGAACAAACTGAAAAGTTTCATCCTTAGATTCCAAAAAGAAAACCCACGAGAATCGAGAAAAGTCGTCAACAATCACAAGCGCATACCACTTCCCACCGACTGAGCGTACCCGAGATGGACATACAGTGTCCAAATGTAACAACTCGCCCGGATACGAAGTCATCACCTGAGTCACAGGTGAGTGAGAAGCGGCAACCATTTTCCCATGATGACAGGGATGACAAACTAGATCTTTCTCCATTTTCAGCTTGGGCAATCCTCGGATGAGGTCCATAGAGCTTAACCTGATTAGCAGATCAAAACTCAAATGACCTAACCTCCTATGCCACTTCCAGAGCTCAAAGGAAGATCCAGCAATCAAACAGCGAGAAGGGCCAAAAGAACTAGAGAAGTCAATTCTAAAAACTTTACCAAATGGTAAGATCTGGAAAATCAAAGACCCTCTATAATCAAACACAGAAGAATTGCCCTTCTTAAAACGCACTTCCAAACCATCCTCAAGAAGTTGTGAAACAGATATCAAGTTAAAGTTCAAATTTTTAACCAAGGCAACATTCTTCAAAGAGAAATGATCTGAAATGCGAATTGAGCCAATGTCGTGTACCTTCCCTTGACCACTATTCCCGAAAGTGATGTACTCTTTGGAGTTCGGGGGAGTGAGACTGGAGAACCATCTGCGATGTCCCGTCATGTGGCGAGAGCATCCTGAGTCCATGATCCAATCCTGCACAATCAGTGGTCATAAGGGGGAGCAAATGGTCCGGCACCAGGTTTAGCAAAAGAGCTAAACCAATGTCGAGCCATCTGCTCAAAAGACGGAAAGCGAAAACCATCAGAAGAATTTGGACCAAAACGCGACTCAAAGCGTGGTCCTCTGTTCTGCCTAAAACCTTGGCCACGAGGTCCAGGACCGTAGCCAAAACGACCTGGAGCTCTGCCGGAACGAACACCACCAACTGGTGCACGGGCATGAAAGTCGTCTCCTCTACCACTACCTACACTCCATCCTTTCGCTGACTAGCCAAGGAAGACTCAGTGGAGTGAGTCTTGGGGTATCTCTACTCAGGAGTCATTTTACTCCACTCTACTGCCCGACTAATGGCACTCTCAAAGTCAGCCTTGGTGTAGGTGTAACCTACCCCAAACCCATCCTGCCTCTTGAACTGCTGAATCATCATGCCGAGCTGTGGCTCTCTAGCACTGATCCAACTCAGGATAGAACGGAGGTAAAAGCTCTCATTCTGAGAATCAACTAGCTCCTCTCTCAAGGAGGCTAGAACCTCCACATGAGACAAGCAGGTCTCACACTCGCTATCTACCTGGACAGACTTCTCGGCTTCCAGCTTAATCAACTCCATTCTAAGAGACAGACAGTTCTCACAGACAGTGGGTGGAACTGACAGTGTCTCGAGCTCTAGCTTAGTCCGTGCCAGCTCAGCTCTCAATCTCTCCAAATCCCCCAAATGCTCATCGCCCTTGGCCTTCAGCTCAGCTAAGATAGCTAGATGAGATGGGCAATTAGCACAGGGCACGACGACATTGACTTGAGCATCTTTCAGCTCCAGCTGAGCACTCCCAAGCTCAGTGGCCAAAGCGTCCCTCTCATCAACCCTTTCTGTGTACTTGGACTTCAGAGTTGACAAGTCACACAGAAGCACCTCACACTTTGGGCACTCACTGCTATCACCCAAGCAGGGGGAAGAAGATAGACTCTCAATTCTGTCGTTGGCTACGGCAAGCTCACTCTCTAATTCATCTATCCTCTTCTTGGACCCCCTAAGCAGTTTTTCCCGATATTTTAGCTCCTGACGATTGCTTTCAAGTAAATCAACGATTTCACACTCATAAGATGATACCTTTTCGTTATCGTCATCGTCGGAGTCATCAGAGGAGCTCTTCTCTTCCTTATCCCCAAGAGCCATTGAGCAGAAGCTCTTGTGGGATCTTCAGCGCTGGTGTGAGCGGCTCTTCGGTCTGTCCCCGAAAGCCATGAAGCAAAGGCCCGCCGGATCGTCCTTGTCCTTCCCCTTCCTGATGACAATCTCTTCATCGCTTGAGCTCGATGAAGAGGAAGAAGACGTGGACCGCTTGGAGTAGCTCTTCTCCATCTTGGTGAAGAAGGCCTTGTCGCGCCTCTTGTTCTCACGCTGGTAATCCTTCAGGGCCTTTCTGAAGAACCTTGTTTTTGGCTTGCCCATGTTGAAGGAGGAGTGTTCGTGCTTGCCGGAGTCGTGGAAGCCACCACTGGTGCCCTTCTTGTGTCCATTGCGCTTGGGGCAGTCGGCGATGAAATGTCCTGGGTCACCACACTCAAAACACCCGGATTTTGTGCCGTGTCTCTTGAACATTCGTTTGTCATAAACACGACGCACCCGGTTGTTAAAAAGACACAGGTCATCATCTCCCAAAGACTCAAGCTGGTCCTCAGTGATAGACATCAAAGAAAACCCAGCATAGCTCACAGAAGAAGGATCAACAAAAGGTGTAGCAAGGGCCAGCGACTTTTATCCAGAGCCAGTGAGATTTGATCTCAGCTGGATATCAACCTCAGTGGCCTTCAGCTTGCTAAACAACTCAGAAATGGTCAAGGTATCATAAGAAGTGCTCTCAACGATAGAGGATACCTTGATCTCCCAGATCTTTGGGTCCAAGGTATGGAGAACCTTGAGCGCCTGCTCGTGATCTGGGACTAACTGAGCACCTCAACCTTGTTGTCCCGAAGCTTGTTTATGATCGATTGAAAATGACCAAACAACGCTTGAACAGATTCACCCGGCTTTTGTGTGAAGTTCTCATATTCACGCCGGTAGGTCTGATAGAGCCGAGCCTTGACCTAGGTTGTCCCCTCATGGTGTGCCTTAAGGGTAGCCCAGATCTCTCTTGCAGTGGAGAGATGGCTCACACGCTCAAACTCAGTGGGACCTAAACCAGAAAACAGAATGTTCACACCTTTACTATTGTTCAGATGCTGGGCAATGATACCAGGAGTACCGTGCTCAGCAACTGGCAATACAACAAACGTAGCGTGAACGCAAATGTCCCAGATGTCCGAGCTTTGGCTCATGAGATAGGCTCGCATGCGAGTCTTCCAATAATTATAGCCATACACTTCTAAGGACGGGACCTTGCCAGGAGACGTCATGATCACTACTGGGGTTTAGAACCGGTTAAGGTATGGAAAAACCCTAACCAGGCTCTGATACCACTTGTAGGACCGAAAGTAGCGACCAGAGGGGGGGGGGGTTAATGGGCGCCTAAAAATTCTTTCGAATCTATGGCCTGCTCCCAATACCCAACACTCCTCAAAAGACTAAGCAGCAGAGTGTGAACAGAAAACCTAAGTCTAAAAGTATCTAGCCTAGAAACAACTGGTGTTGAAATGGAGAAACACCAAAACAATGCTAATAGGCAGATAAGCAAAATATTCAAGACATGGCAGATCAAACTTCTCAGTAAAATAATCTAAGTACACATGGAATGGGATGAGAAGTTACTGTTCAAAATCTGTCTCCTGTTTGAAACTTGGCGAAGCCTGCTTCGCTGTGTCGAAGCCTGCTTCGCAGTGTCAAAGCCTGCTTCGGAGTCCCTTGTTGAAGTCAAGCGAAGGTTGTCGTTGATGTGCCGAAGGTTTGTTGAATCTAGCCTAGTTCGAGTATGGCAAAGAGCAAAGTATGCTTCGAAGTGAAGTATGAAAGTATCGAAGCTTACTTCGAAGCCTATACTTCGATCAGAAAGCTTCGAACCATGTTCACAGAAAATCAACCTTTAAAAGAGAAGCGAAGCTCAACACACGGCAGCAAGACCAAATCAAAGCCTACACTCTACCTTCGAAACTAGCTTGATTGAGGTATGACTACCAAAGTGGTAACATCCGAATCTCATACCAGCTTTGAATCGAAGTCTGCTGATGTTCACACAAGAAGTCGAAGCCCATAACCATACTTTGAAAAGCAAACTTCGAACTCACAAACTGTGACCCTCGATAAGGATAGGAGCAGAAAGATCTCAGAAGACACACTTCGAGCAAAGTCTACCAGAGAGACATGCTTCGAAGCTAACTTCGAAGCTTGTCGAAGTATGCTTCGCAAAAGTGCCGAAGTATGCTAGAACAAAACCTTAGAACAGAGCATACTTCGAAGCAAGACTTATCGCTTGAGTTCGGAGTCAAAAGTTCTAGCGAAGCCTTCGAAGATATTAGGTCGAAGCCTGCCTCACGGAGCTGAGAGACTTCGAACAAAGAAGGGGGCTTCGCCAGAAATAGCCAGAGAAAAGTTTTAACCCTGTCTACTCGATCAAAAAGTCTATGCAAGAAAAGCAAAGCTAGAGTACTAGCAAACTGTAGCTACAAGAAAGTAGTACTACTTGCTACAGTACACATGAACTAGTACTCTCACGTGAAGAACAAAGGCCTCTAGAGAAGAACATTCGTTCAGGAATAAATCAGCCGCACATGAAACAAAACTGCAGTGATATAATCAAAGTGCTGCACACAAAATAGCAGGAACAAACAAACTTCCAGAACAGTAAGGAATCAAGATAAACTCACAAAGAACAGGAACAATGTTCCTGGCGGCGCACGCAGGGAGAGAGAAAAGCGCAGGAAACACAAATGACCCAATGAATGATTAAAAAGTGATTTCTTGAAAAGGGTGACCTAACCCTAGGTATTGGGGCCCTATTTATAGGCTGCCCAATACCTAGGAATATTCCACCAGCCCTTTAGGGTTTTTTACAGACGCTGAAATAAAGGAAAAGACTAAACTGCCCTTAGGATTTTTTACAGACTCGACTGACTGACTGTGGGCCTAGGGACAAAATAGAAAACTCCTATTTACAGATGACTTATCCGGAAGCTAAGCTTTCATAGCGACTACGGCTTCTCTTCTGGACAGTCCGATACAAGATCAGCGGTTGTCAGTTTTGCGCCGAAACTGACATAGCCTCCACCGACTTTGCACCAAGTACCCGGATTGGGCCGGCCCGATTCCGCAGCTCTCTCGGCCCGGCAATCACTCACCGCCCGTGTACCTACGTCAATCCTGGTCAACAGCCCAGTGGGTCTTCTGCTGCTCCTAGCCCATGTACCCAGATTGGGCCAACCCGACTTCGTAGCTCTCTCAGCCCGATAGTCGCTCGCTGCCCGTGTACCTGAGTCACACGCAGCCCATTAAGCAATAGATCTCCTCTCTTCTTCTGTCCTCTTTGACTATCGTTGACAATGACTCATCACATCTGGAGCCATGAGGCCCACGCTATTCAGCATGGCTCCTCAATCTCCCCCTTGATGAGTGCATTGTCAACACTTCACTTCTTCAGCTCTTCAGTACCTGCGAACAATTGTGGAAACACGAAAACAAAGCACAAGAAAAACAAAGAAGAAGAAAATAAAGTAAAAGTTTAACCCTAATGACCAAAAGCCGAACAAAAGCAAGAAGCGGTCATTATGGTTAACCAAAGGTAAAAGCTCAAAATGAGTGCGATCTCAGAAACATCAACAAGGATATCAAAAAAGTAAGGACAAGCGAGACAAATACTCCCCCTGAAACAAATCCCAGAGAAAGCCAAAACTCCCCCTTGAACTCTTATCCCAAAATTTCTCCCCCTTGTTGACAAGTGAACTCATCAAGCACTCAAAAGAGACATAGACTCCCCCTGAAACACAACTCCCCCTCAAAATATGCAGTGAATGCAACTGGGGTGCAGGTGGAGTGTAAAAAGCATGCTTCTCAGATATGATTGACTACAATTACAACATCTAATAGATACAACAAAAGACATACTGTCTAAGACACATGGCATGATCAGTGCAACAGATGATATCTAAAGAAAGTCATTAGCAAACATTTTCAATTTTTGCAAAAAAAAATATCACCAAATTTTCCAGATGACAGGCAAGGTAAAGCATGAGATGTAGAAGCTAACTGATATCTACCAAGATAAGCATTGTCCAAAGACAAAGTGCTTCAGCAAACTTGTTATCATTTCAATTTTCAGGCCTTTTCTTTTTCCTTTTTCATTTTTGCCAGGGGTTATTTGCTTGTCAAACCTTATGCTGACCGACCAAGTCAAGCCTAGGCCAGAGCTGGACAATCAGAAGCATAAGACATTGGTCTTGGCATACACTACACTCTCCTAGTTCACACTAAAGTGCTATGGTACGCAGTCAAGAACAATGCAATGCGACAAAACAAACCCACCTGGATCTTTTCATGTTATGCATAAAAAGGCATGGAATTTTTATTTTTCTTGATTTTTCATCATTTTTATAGCACATTTCAATGTTTTAAAGCAGAAAGATGTCCAAGTTGCATGTTTGCATCTAAGTCAGGAACTAGCTACAAGGCATGTAACAGATAGCAAGAACATTCAGCCTACACATGTGTTGGAACAATTGCGTTAGTTCCAGCAGGTTTTTCTGTGGTGGTGTATGATGTGGAGAACGAACCTCGAAGGGTTCTAGCAGGGGGAGAAAAGGGTTTATACTGGTTCGGGCCTCTCCTAGGAGATAATAGCCCTACGTCCAGTTGTGGTGGATTTGGCATGGTATGCCCTAGTATGGAGCAATAATTCCATGGTCTCTTGGCCCCCTGGAGAGGGTATCCTGTTACAAGGGCTTGGCCCTGCTTTTATAGGCACGCAGGCCTTAAGGAAAAGACCAGAATGCCCTCTACAAGCCCTTAGGCTCATATGGGTAGATAGGGAAAGAAAGCTGGCTACTGTACAAAAGTACCCTACAGCTTTACAGCTTGACAACTTTACAGACGTGTCAGTCTACGCCAGGATTTGCTCAGCTAAACGACATACCAGGGGCGGAGGGCCCCCGGTATGGCCTATATACTTGGATATTTCTTGAGCTTCGAAGTAGGGGCCGGAGCCCTTCTGGCAGAGGCTGCGAAGAGGGCTTCGAAGTGCACCCCGAAGGGGGGCTTCGAAGCATGCTCCGAACAAGGCTCCGAACAAGGCTCCGAACTGGGGTGTCAGAGCCTTGACCTCGAACAGGGCTCCGAACTGGGGTCTCAGAGCCTTGGCCTCGAACAGTCTTGACAGGGTCCGAAGGCTGGCTTTGTGGAGCCCCGAAATGGGGGTTCGAGGGCTAACTCCGGATATGGTCCGAAGGTTAACCTCGAACCGGGCCCGAAGGCTGGCTTCGGGGCCAGCCCGAGGCTTGGCTCCTTGCGGTTTTCAGGGGATCTCGCGGGCTTCGCACCGAAGGGCCCCGAAGTACCTCGCTCTGGAGGGCTTCGATGGGGCCCGGGGGCTTCGCCCCAGCAGGCTCCGGGACGAACCTTGAGACATGGGAACAGACCTGGGCTTCGACAGTGTTGGGCTCTGGGCTGGAGGCCATCGAAGGCTGACGTCATTTGGCCCCTGTTCAGGGGAAATATATTCCCCCAACAGTAGCCCCTCGCGTGTAGGCCTTCGGGAAGAAGGGGTGCACGTGCCTTTAGGACAAATGACCTGCAAAATACAACTTCGGATAAAACATGCCTTCGGAGCTTGGAACGAAGGCGACCTCGAAAACTGCAGGTAATAAATGCCTGTGCCAGTTTGTCAGAAAGACCTCGGGAGCCCAAACGGCTCCGCAACGGCTAGAAAGTTACCGTTACCCTGCGCTGGGCCGCTTCGCCTTCGCTGGAGGCCCACTCGGCAGTGGGTTCGGCCCACGACTGCTGGAATTCTTACCGCACCTATAAATAGGGGTTTACCGCGTGCAGCTTCGGCACGCTCTCATTTGCTTCCTTCTCATTGCCTTACAACCTTCACTCTCTTCTTCTTTCTGGCTTCACGCAGAGCACCCTTCGCTAGCTTTAGTCCTTCGCTAGCTTTGCCCTTCGCGCCGAAGCCCCACCAAGATGCCGAAGAAGGCAGTGGCGAAGTCCTTGGCTCTGGGCCCAAACTCGAGCTCCACCCAACTGCAAGCGGCAGCGGCTGCAGCGACGAAGCCTGTGCCTAGGCGGCTGGGGCCAAGGGACCTTCGGACGCCCTCTGACAAGTTTGAGCAGACCTTGGAGATGAGGGCTTCGATCTCCACGGAGGAGTCGGTCCGGAGGGCCTGTGAAGGGAGGATCGCAGCGAAGATCCAACTTCGGGTCCCGGAGAAGTCGGAGGCCATGCCGAGGCCTCGGGCTGACGAAGTGGTAGTGTTCGAGGCCTTCTTCGAAGCCGGCCTCGGGCTGCCAGTAGTGGGGATGCTGAGCGAAGTACTCAAGGCTTACAACCTCGAGCTTCCTCAAGTTTCTCCCAACGCAGTGGCGAGGTTGGCTGTCTTTGAATGGGCTATGAGGGCCGAGGGCTGCGAGGGCCGCGCGGATGTCTTCATCGCCCTCCACGATGCCAACTGCCAGCCGAAGCCGACGGAGGGGACAGACCACGTCAAGAGGGCGCTGGCCTTCGGCAGCGCCAACTTCCAGCTCCGGAAGGAGTTCTAGGACGCCTTCTCGGCGAGGGCTGTGAACAACAAGTGGTACTCGAAGTGGGATCAAGAGTGGTTCTACGCCTCCGTCGGCGCGAACTCCCCCCTTCGGAGTACGAACGCCCTTATCTCTTACCGGCGCAAGGGGGTGGTGAAGACCAGTGAAGACATCCTTCACTCGAGGATCTTGCTACTCCGGAGAGTGGCGGCGAAGATGAGCACGAGGGACCTCGCGGAGGAGTTCATCACCCTCCGGCTCAGCCCCCTCGCGCGCTCCTGGCCGGAGGGGCTCTTCCAGGCTTCGGGTCGAGGGGATCTTAGTGAGTTGGCCTTCGAACGCTTCTGTAAGACTTTGCAATCTCCTCGCCTTTTATACTTCGTAGATTTTCGCTTCTGACTTAAACCTTTCATGAAGCCCACCTCGAAGTGAGGGCTCCGGAGGAGGCCATCGCGGCGGCGGATCGAGTCGTTGGGACTCCAACCCCCGAGGAACAGGCCCAGCACCTCGCACTGGTGGGGTCCTGGGAGCGCTGGAACACGGTGTGGACCGCGCTCGACCTCGAGGGGCTCCCCGCTCTGCCAGACTTCGCCCACCTGACTACCTCGTCGGCCGGAGCCAAGAGGAAGAGAGGGGATGATGACGAGCCGGATACTTCGGGGCCTCGGCCGAGGGTCCCTACGGCCGAAGTCTCTAACCCGGGAGAGGTTGCGGTGAAGCCCACAACTACTCCAACCCCCAAGAAGGCAGTGAAACCCCTGGCGGCGAAGCCTTCAGCGGCGGAGGCCGACGTGCTTACTCCTGCCGTCAAGAAGGCCGCGGATGCTCTGGCGGCAACAACTTCGAGCGCGAAGGCTGATGCGCCAGCTTCGCAGCGAAGGGATTGGAGGGCACACCTAGCCCCTCCTTCCTTCGAAGATATCTCTGACGAAGGTAAACTCTTTAATGGTGTTTTTCTTCAATACGTGGATCTTGACTTGGCTTTTTTGCAGAGGATGAAGCCGATGCGAGGCCCACCGTGGCAAAGCTGGCCGGCGAAGCCGGATCGAAGCCCGCCGAGGCGAAGCCCACGGAAGCTTCGGGAAGCAGCGGCAGCAGCAGCAGTAGTGGCAGCGATTCATAGTCTGAAAGTACTTTGTCCGAAGACGGAGGCAGCGGAGGCCATGGCGGGGAGGACCCTCAAAGCGACGAGGATGTCGACGTGGTGGGCCTAAGCCCCGCCGTGCCGAAGGCCGCGTAGGTGACCGTGGTAGAGGAGGTGGTTCACCCCTTCAAGCCGAGGGGGGGCGTGACGGAGGCGGCGATCAACGTCTTCCGCGAGGCTTGTGCAGCCGCGGAGGCAGGGGACTTGGTGGCTCAACTTAGCCACTTGAACCCCACGGAGCTCTTCATCAGTGCGAACGAGACCCTCGTGCGGGTGAGCGGAGACCTTTGCACCCTTCGAACTATATTTTAGCCTTCGATCAATACTTATGATTTCTTGAATTCTTGCAGGCCTTCGCACTGAACGCAGCAGCTTCGACTTCTGCAGACAGGCGGATGGAGCGCCTGGCTGAGGAGAAGGAGGCCCTTCGACGTGAAGTCTCGGTGGAAGCCGAGAAGCGAAGGCGGGCCGAGGCTTCGGCTGATGCGGCGAAGGCTAAAGCAGACAAGGCTAAGGATGCCTTGGCCTCGGAGATGGACAGACTTCATGCGGAGCTCAAGGCTTCGAAGGATGCCGAGGCCCGGCAGGCGAAGGAGAACGCTTCACTCCGTCGACGGGCTCAGAAGCATGAAGACTTCGTCGTGGACAACCTTGGCGAAGCCACCCAGAGCCTGACCGACGTCCTTGAGCAAATAGGGACCGAATGCCGGGTTCCGGACTTCGGTGACCAGGACCCAATTGGGGACCGCGTCGATTTCTTGAAGACGATGGCTTCGACGGCGGAGCAATCACTGAAGGGCTTCGCTCTCATGGCCGGCCGAGTCGCGGGCCAAGGGGTGTTGCACATGCTTCATGAAGCGGGGTGCAACCACCTCTAGGCAGCAACCTCCGTGACCCCGGTGGCCTTCGGGGGCCAGCACTTGGTGACGCCTCCGGCCGATGTCCGCGGAGCCTGGCGGCGGCTGCAGGAACCCTGGAAGGAGCAAGGCTGCAAAGCAGTCCTCGACCTCCAGAGGGCCCTTCGACACCACCGATCGAAAGCACCTGCTGTGCCTGACCAGCCTTCGACTTCGACACCTCCGCCTCCGAAGGTGTAGATCTCCTTAGGCCTTTTTGTAATACTTAGCTGCAGGCTTTGTAAAAACTCTATTAGCTTATTAATAAGAATGCGGGGGTTTTTTTATACCTGCCCAGGCTCGGCCTCCGAGTGTAGACCTCGAAGTGCTCGAGGACTCCGAAGAACTTCGACAGTTGTGGGCGGTCCTCGAAGTAGCTAGGTCCGAAGGTCCCCCTCGGTTTAAGCTTCCGAGGGGGCCTAGCGGTGAAGCCATCTCCGAAGTAGCTCAGGATTTGCTAGCCACTGTGAAGATGGAGTTCCTTGAGAGTTCTTTGTTTTTACCTTCGCGGACGGCCTTAGCAGGCGATCAAGCCTTAGACTTCTCCGCCTTCGATATGGCACCGCCTGCTTCGCTAACTTGGAGCGACCTGCAAGGTGGAATACGAGGCCCGCTGGCTTCGGAGCCTGGACGAGCCAGACATGGGAGAGCGGGCTCCGACGAGGCTTCATCCAGCCGAGGGGGCCCTGGCCGAAAGAGAGGCAAGCGAGGGTTGGGGCCTCGCACACGATTCTTCTTAGGCCTAGACACAGACTACTCGTAGTTTGCTCTCGAAGTATATTTGTAACACACTTCTCAATTGTCATACAAGGAATGGAGTTTATTATATTTGCATACTTTGTCTGTATGCTTCGCATTGTTTGGCTTCGAACGTCTTAGCTTGTCACGCTCGTATTGCGTATTACGTTCGCACACCTCGCATACATGCTTCCTCCCTTTGCTCGTGGTAGCTAGGGACTTAGCCGTTGCTGGTGCGGGCAAAAAATAAAAGATGCGAAGGGTGCGCCTTTCGGCGGCTTCGACACATGAAATTTCATTGAGCGAAGGCCTCTTTTACGCTCCGAGTGCTTTAATTTGGTGCGAAGCAGGGCTTCGGCTGCTCGGAATTTCATCAAGCGAAGGCCTCTTTTGGGCTCCGAACGCATTAAGTTGGTGCGAAGCAAGGCTTCAGCATAACCAATTTAAGCGAAGCGTGCTTCGGCATGCTGGGATTTGGATGCTGTGCGTGAGCGAGGCTCTGAAACGCACTTAGATTTTAGCAAAGTATGACTTCGAGACACTTAGGCGTATATTATATTAACACGCGAAGCAAGGCTTCGGAGCGTGTTTGGATAATGAAGCAAGGCTTCGGAACTTGGTCCTGTAATGAGAAGGATATTTGGTGTGGATTCACCGAACCTGTGATAATGTGAGCCACCTTCGACTCTGAGCCACTTCGACTCTGGGTCCCCTTCGACCCTGGGATGCTTCGGGTCCGGAACCTGGAATCCCTGGGATGCTTCGGGTGCGGAGCCCGGAATCCCTGGACGCGTCGGGCCAGTGGCCCGGAGTCCTTTTAGCCCACTGCTACGGGCCCGGAGGCACTGTGTAGCCTTCGGAGGGGTACTCCTGATTTTATAAAGCGAAGCGGGGCTTCGAGTTTTAAACAAAGTGAAGCTAGGCTTCGGGTTTTTGATAAGGCGAAGCGAGGCTTCATTTTTTAAATAAGATGGGGCAAAAACTTGCTGTAAAGGTGAAGCTAGGCTTCGAATTTTAAGGCGAAGCAGGGCTTCGAATAAATACCAAAATGATTGCGAAGTGGTAGACCGAAGTGGTACTTCGGATAGCGGACGTACCTCGCAAAGTGGCTGAAGGTGACCTCGTAGCCCCTGGGGCTTCGATGACCTCCGACATGTGGAGCGGAGCCCCTTGCTGGAGGGTGAGCTCCGGTATGTGAAGGATGGAGGAAGGCGAAGATGGCCTTTGAGCTGCACTCGAAGCTCCTTGCCGGAGGGTGCGTGAAGCAAGAAAGCTTCGAAGCCCCCCCTCAGGCGTACTTCGAGTTGCAGACAGTGGTAGAGAACTTAGCTTCTAGGACTAAGATCCCCACGGACGACGCCAACTGTTGGAACAATTGCGTTAGTTCCAGCAGGTTTTTCTGTGGTGGTGTATGATGTGGAGAACGAACCTCGAAGGGTTCTAGCAGGGGGAGAAAAGGGTTTATACTGGTTCGGGCCTCTCCTAGGAGATAATAGCCCTACGTCCAGTTGTGGTGGATTTGGCATGGTATGCCCTAGTATGGAGCAATAATTCCAGGGTCTCTTGGCCCCCTGGAGAGGGTATCCTGTTACAAGGGCTTGGCCCTACTTTTATAGGCACGCAGACCTTAAGGAAAAGACCAGAATGCCCTCTACAAGCCCTTAGGCTCATAGGGGTAGATAGGGAAAGAGAGCTGGCTAATGTACAAAAGTACCCTACAGCTTTACAGCTTGACAGCTTTACAAACGTGTCAGGCTACGCCAGGCTTTGCTCAGCTAAACGACATACCAGGGGCGGAGGGCCCCCGGTATGGCCTATATACTTGGATATTTCTTGAGCTTCGAAGTAGGGGCCGGAGCCCTTCTGGCAGAGGCTGCGAAGAGGGCTTCGAAGTGCACCCCGAAGGGGGGCTTCGAAGCATGCTCCGAACAAGGCTCTGAACAAGGCTCCGAACTGGGGTCTCGGAGCCTTGACCTCGAACAGGGCTCCGAACTGGGGTCTCAGAGCCTTGGCCTTGAACAGTCTTGACAGGGTCCGAAGGCTGGCTTTGTGGAGCCCCGAAAGGGGGGTTCGAGGGCTAACTCCAGATATGGTCCGAAGGTTAACCTCGAACCGGGCCCGGAGGATGGCTTCGGGGCCAGCCTGAGGCTTGGCTCCTTGCGGTTTTCAGGGGATCCCGCGGGCATCGCACCGAAGGGCCCCGAAGTACCTCGTTCTGGAGGGCTTCGATGGGGCCCGGGGGCTTCGCCCCAGCATGCTCCGGGACGAACCTTGAGACATGGGAATAGACCTGGGGGAGGATGCAGGCTTCGACAGTGTTGGGCTCCGGGCCGGAGGCCGTCGGAGGCTGACGTCATTTGGCCCCTGTTCAGGGGAAATATATTCCCCCAACAACATGCTAGTTAACAGAAACAATGGTGATCATTTTTCAAGTTTTAAAGCATAAAAGCCATGCATATGACAGATATCAGACATATCAAGTGAACTGAAGCAAAGCATGATCATTGACACGTATTCAAAAGCATGTACCAGCTAGAATAAGTAAAGCAGTTCTATCATATAACAGAAGCAGCTCAAAAGCGTGATATGTGAATATGTATGATATGAACACACACAAAAAAGACTGAAGAAAAGAGTAAAGAAGAAAGAAAACTGACGCAAAACATCCTAGAAAGGATACACAACACCCAAATCCCCTCGTAAACGCTCAAAGGTAGACTAATCTAGGGGTTTGGTGAAAATGTCAGCCAACTGATGATGGGTATCAACTTGAACAAGGTCAATGACACCTTTCTCATATTGATCCCGCAGAAAATGAAAGCGCACATCAATGTGTTTGGTTTTGAATGGAGACAAGGGTTTTTCCCTACACTAATAGCACTGGTGCTGTCGCAAAACAAAGGAACTCTGGTAGGAAAGAACAACCCAAAATCTCGCAGAGTGGAAATCATCAAAACTAACTGTGAGCAGCAGCTACATACTCAGCGTCAGTGGTCGAAAGAGCAACTCCAGATTGCTTTCGAGAAGACCAAGAAACAAGGGAAGAACCAAGAAACTAGCAAGTACCGGAAGTCGACTTGTGATCCAACTGGCACCCACCAAAGTCAGCGTCCGAAAAGCCAGATAAATCAAGAGATGATGATGCTGAATAGTAAAGACCGAGATCGGGCGCATAAGTGAGATACCTGAAGATGCGCTTGACAGCCTGCGATGAGACACGCGTGGTGAAGACTGGAAACGCGCGCAAAGTCCCACGACGAACTGTATGTCCAGTCTTGTCGCCATCAAGTACAGCAGCGAACCGATCATCCCTCGAAACTCCCTCTCGTTGACCTTGACGCCGCTCTCATCCATGTCCAATCCTCCAGATGTGCCCATTGGGGTCATCTGCGGCTTCAACTCCCCACCAAAGTCAAAAATTTTCAACATGTCACGAGTGTACTTACCTTGGTGGATGAAAGTGTCGTCCTTGGTTTGCTTGATCTGGAGCCCTAAGAAGTACTTAAGCTCACCCATGAGGCTCATCTAAAACTCTCAATGCATCTGCTCAGAAAACTTGGACACAAGAGAATCAGTAGTACCGCCAAAAATAATATCGTCCACGTAAATCTGAGCAACTAAGAAATCTGAAGCAACTCTGAGCAAAAAGAGAGTCTTATCCACAGAACCCATCACAAAGCCCTTCCCCAACAAAAACTGCTTCAACCGGTCATACCAAGCCCTGAGGGCTTGCTTCAACCCGTATAAAGCTTTTTGCAGCTTAAAAACATGTCGAGGAAACTTAGGGTTCTCAAAACCGGGGGGCTGCCTAACATAAACTTCCTCCTCTATGTACCCATTCAGAAAAGCACTCTTGACGTCCATTTGAAAAAGCTTAAAACCCTTCGAAGCGGCAAAAGCTAAGAGAATGCGAATGGACTCAAGACGGGCAACAGGGGTGAAAGTTTCTTCAAAATCAATACCCTCCTTCTGGCAAAAACCCTGGGCAACTAGTCGAGCTTTGTTGCGCACCACAACCCCATCTTCACCTTGCTTGTTCTTGAACACCCATTTGGTGCCTATGGGGTTGCATCCTGGTGGCGGCTCAACTAGTGTCCAAACCCGATTACGGACAAAATTCGCAAGCTCTTCTTGTATAGCATTAATCCAATTAGAATCAGAAAGAGCATGAGAAACATCTCTGGGCTCAAAAGATGCAACAAGAGAGGTACCAGATGAACGCAAAGTTCTCTCAGTCAAATCACCGATGATGAGCTCTGAGGGGTGATCACGCTAAACTGCTCGGGATCCCTGGTGATCTGAAGTCACCTCACTGGAGTCAGCAGCTGGCACCTCTAGACTCGACTGAGGGGGCTCGATCGAAGTGGAAGAAGTGATCAGAGGTCCGCCCTCGTCCTCAGTCGAAGTCTCAGAAGGTGTGGGCTCTGTAGGAGGCGCAGAAGGCCCACCCTCATCAGCAGCTGGAGTGTCCTCATCTTCCTCGAAGATGGACTCTCCGAGCTCATCATCACCAGAAAGCTCAAAAGAAGGAGTCAAAGAAGGCAAGGACTCATCAAACGAAACCTCACAAGTCTCGATAAGCTGCTGGGAGTCGAGGTTCCAAACACGGAAACGTCGAGAATGTAAAGCGTAGACAAGAAAAACTCTGTCCCAGCAACGAGACTCAAACTTGTCGAAATGCCCTCCCTTCTTGAGCACAAAGCACTTGCAGCCAAACGCTCGCAAGTGTCTCACCTTGGGCTGTCTACCAAACCGCAACTCATATGAAGTCTTACCTAAGCAAGCTCGAAGAAAAATGCGGTTGGCCAGATAGCAAGCCATGTTCATGGCTTCAGCCCAAAAATGCCTAGGAGTCCTGTGCTCATCGAGCATCGTCCTAGCCATCTCGACTAGCGTGCGGTTATTTCGTTCCACAACGCCGTTCTGTGGGGGAGTGTAAGGAGCAGATAATTGATGGTCAAGACCCTGATCACTACAGAAGCTGACGAACTGAGAGTTCTTGAACTCATAGCCGTTGTCGGAGCGAATTGCTCGCATGCGACCTTTGTTCTCATTCTTCAGCTTCAAAATTAGGTCATGACCAAACTGAAAAGTTTCATCCTTAGATTCCAAAAAGAAAACCCACGAGAGTCGAGAAAAGTCATCAACAATCACAAGCGCATACCACTTCCCACCGACTGAGCGTACCCGAGCTGGACATACAGTGTCCAAATGTAACAACTCGCCCGGATACGAAGTCATCACCTGAGTCACAGGTGAGTAAGAAGCGGCAACCATTTTCCCATGACGATAGGGATGACAAACTAGATCTTTCTCCATTTTCAGCTTGGGCAATCCTCGGATGAGGTCCATAGAGCTTAACCTGACTAGCAGATCAAAACTCAAATGACCTAACCTCCTATGCCACTTCTAGAGCTCAGAGGAAGATCCAGCAATCAAACAACGAGAAGGGCCAAAAGAACTAGAGAAGTCAATTCGAAAAACTTTACCAAATGGTAAGATTTGGCAAATCAAAGACCCTCTATAATCAAACACAGAAGAATTGCCCTTCTTAAAACGCACTTCCAAACCGTCCTCAAGAAGTTGTGAAACAGATATCAAGTTAAAGTTCAAATTTTTAACCAAGGCAACATTCTTCAAAGAGAAATGATCTGAAATGCGAATTGAGCCAATGTCGTGTACCTTCCCTTGACCACTGTTCCCGAAAGTGATGTACTCTTTGGAGTTTGGGGGAGTGAGACTGGAGAACCATCTGCGATGTCCCGTCATGTGGCGAGAGCATCCTGAGTCCATGATCCAAACGTCCTCCAGTCCCCGATCCTGCACAATCAGTGGTCATAAGGGGGAGCAAATGGTCCGGCACCAGGTTTAGCAAAAGAGCTAAACCAATGTCGAGCCATCTGCTCAAAAGACGGAAAGCGAAAACCATCAGAAGAATTTGGACCAAAACGCGACTCAAAGCGTGGTCCTCTGTTCTGCCTAAAACCTTGGCCACGAGGTCCAGGACCGTAGCCAAAACGGCCTGGAGCTCTGCCGGAACGAACACCACCAACTGGAGCACGGGCATGAAAGTCGTCTCCTCTACCACCACCTACACGACGCGGCCTTGCCTCCAGCCTCTCCCCGCATCGAGGGACACGCAGAATACCACCCTGCTGGTAGAACTACTCCTGACCACCACGAGCTCTCTCTGCTCCTCAACCCGCTTCCTCCTGAAGAAAAACTCCGCATGATGCCTGTCTCTCTAACAATACTCATAATGATAGGTGGGCTTCTTGGGATGTGGTTGAGGCTTGGTATTCTTAGGCTTAGTGGTGTTTGGTGTAGTCTTCTTGGGTTGAGAGGGTCCAGGAAGAGAGTCGAGAGAAGTGTGGAGGTGTTTGGGCTTTGGAACCCAGATGGGCTTCTTGGGTGGAGCTTTGGGCTGTTCATGGATCACTCCATCCTTAGGCTGACTAGCCAGGGAAGACTTAGTGAAGTGAGTCTTGGGGTATCTCTGCTTAGGAGTCATTTTACTCCACTCCACTGCCCGGCTAATGGCACTCTCAAAGTTAGCCTTGGTGTAGGTGTAACCTACCCCAAACCCATCCTGCCTCTTGAACTGCTGGATCATCATGCCAAGCTGTGGCTCTCTGGCACTGATCCAACTCAGGATAGAACGGAGGTAAAAGTTCTCATTCTGAGAATCAGCTCGCTCCTCTCTCAAGGAGGCTAGAACCTCCACCTGAGTCAAGCAGGTCTCACACTCGCTATCTACCTAGACAGACTTCTCGGCTTTCAGCTTAATCAACTCCATTCTAAGAGACAAACAGTTCTCACAGACAGTGGGTGGAACTGACAGTGTCTCAAGCTCTAGCCTAGTCCGCGCCAGCTCAGCTCTCACTCCCTCCAAATCCCCCAAATGCTCATCGCCCTTGGCCTTCAGCTCAGCTAAGACAGCTAGATGAGATGGGCAATCAGCACAGGGCATGACGACATTGGCTTGAGCATCTTTCAGCTCCAGCTGAGCACTCCCAAGCTCAGTGGCCAAAGCATCCCTCTCATCAACCCTTTCTATGTACTTGGACTTCAGAGTAGACAAGTCACACAGAAGCACCTCACACTTTGGGCACTCATTGCTATCACCCAAGCAGGGGGAAGAAGATAGACTCTCAATTCTGCCGTTGGCTACGGCAAGCTCACTCTCTAATTCATCTATCCTCTTCTTGGCCCCCCTAAGCAGTTTTTCCCGATATTTTAGCTCCTGGCGATTGCTTTCAAGTAAATCAACGATTTCACGCTCATAAGATGATACATTTTCGTTATCGTCATCGTCGGAGTCATCAGAGGAGCTCTTCTCTTCCTTATCCCCAAGAGCCATTAAGCAAAAGCTCTTGCGGGATCTTCGGCGCTAGTGTGAAAGGCTCTTCGGTCTGTCCCCGAAAGCCATGAAGCAAAGGCCCACCGGATCGTCCTTGTCCTTCCCCTTCCTGATGACGATCTCTTCATTGCTTGAGCTCGATGAAGAGGAAGAAGACGTGGACCGCTTGGAGTAGCTCTTCTCCATCTCGGCGAAGAAGGCCTTGTCGCGCTTCTTGTTCTCACGCCGGTAATCCTTCAGGGCCTTTCTTAAGAACCTTGTTTTTGGCTTGCCCTTGTTGAAGGAGGAGCTGTCGTGCTTGCCGGAGTCGTGGAAGCCACCACTGATGCCCTTCTTGTGTCCATTGCGCTTGGGGCAATCGACGATGAAATGTCCTGGGTCACCACACTCAAAACACCTGGATTTTGTGCCGTGTCTCTTGAACATTCGTTTGTCATAAACACGACGCACCCGGTTGTTAAAAAGACACATGTCATCATCTCCCAAAGACTCAAGCTGGTCCTCAGTGATAGACATCAAAGAGAACCCAGCACAGCTCATAGAAGAATGATCAACAGAAGGTGTAGCAAGGGTCAGGGACTTTGATCTAGAGCCAGCGAGATTTGATCTCAGCTGGATATCAACCTCAGTGGCCTTCAGCTTGCTAAACAACTCATAAATGGTCAAGGTATCATAAGAAGTGCTCTTAACGATAGAGGATACCTTGATCTCCCAGATCTTTGGGTCCAAGGTATGGAGAACCTTGAGCGCCTGCTCGTGATCTGAGACTAACTGAGCACCTCAGCCTTGTTGTCTCGAAGCTTGTTTATGATCGATTGAAAACGACCAAACAACGCTTCAACAGATTCACCTGGCTTTTGTGTGAAGTTCTCATATTCACGTCGGTAGGTCTGATAGAGCCGAGCCTTGACCTGGGTTGTCCCCTCATGGTGTGCCTTGAGGGTAGCCCAGATCTCTCTTGTAGTGGAGAGATGGCTCACATGCTCAAACTCAGTGGGACCTAAACCAGAAAACAGAATGTTCACAACTTTACTATTGTTCAGATGCTGGGCAATGATAACAGGAGTACCTTGCTCAGCAACTGGCAATACAAAAAACGTAGCGTGAACGCAAATGTCCCAGATGTCCGAGCTTTGGCTCATGAGATAGGCTCGCATGCGAGTCTTCCAATAATTATAGCCATACGCTTCCAAGGACGGGACCTTGGCAGGAGACGTCATGATCACTACTGGGGTTTAGAACCGGTTAAGGTATGGAAAAACCCTAACCAGGCTTTGATACCACTTGTAGGACCGAAAGTAGAGACCAGAGGGGGGTGAATGGGCGCCTAAAAATTCTTTCGAATCTATGGCCTGCTCCCAATACCCAACGCTCCTCAAAAGACTAAGCAGCAGAGTGTGAACAGAAAACCTAAGTCTAAAAGTATCTAGCCAATAACAACTGGTGTCAAAATGGAGAAACACCAAAACAGTGCTAATAGGCAGATAAGCAAAATATTCAAGACATGGCAGATCAAACTTCTCAGTAAAATAATCTAAGTACACATGGAATGGGATGAGAAGTTACTGTTCAAAATCTGTCTCCTGTTTGAAACTTGGTGAAGCCTGCTTCGCTATGTCGAAGCCTGCTTCGCAGTGTCGAAGCCTGCTTCGGAGTCCCTTGTCGAAGTCAAGCGAAGGTTGTCGTTGAAGTGCCGAAGGTTTGTTGAATCTAGCCTAGTTCGAGTATGGCAAAGAGCAAAGTATGCTTCGAAGCGATGTATGAAAGTATCGAATCTTACTTCGAACGGTGTACTTCGAAGCCTATACTTTGATCAGAAAGCTTCGAACCATGTTCGCAGAAAATCAACATTCGAAAGAGAAGCGGAGCTCAACACACGGCAACAAGACCAAATCGAAGCCTACACTCTACCTTCAAAACTAGCTTGATTGAGGTATAACTACCAAAGTGGTAACCTCTGAATCTCAGACCAGCTTCGAATCGAAGTCTGCTGATGTTCACACAAGAAGTCGAAGCCCACAACCATACATCGAAAAGCAAACTTCGAACTCACAAACTGTGACCCTCGATAAGGACAGGAGCAGAAAGATCTCAGAAGACACACTTCGAGCAAAGTCTACCAAAGAGACATGCTTCAAAGCTAACTTCGAAGCTTGTCGAAGTATGTTTCGCAAAAGTGCCGAAGTATGCTAGAACAAAACCTTAGAACAGAGCATACTTCGAAGCAAGACTTATCGCTTGAGTTCGGAGTCAAAAGTTCTAGCGACGCCTTCAAAGATATTAGGTCGAAGCCTGCTCACGGAGCTGAGAGACTTCGAACAGAGAAGCGGGCTTCGCCAGAAATAGCCAGAGAAAAGTTTTAACCCTGTCTACTCGATCAAAAAGGCTATGCAAGAAAAGCAAAGCTAGAGTACTAGCAAACTGTAGCTATAGGAAAGTAGTACTACTTGCTACAGTACACATGAACTAGTACTCTCACGTGAAGAACAGAGGCATCTAGAGAAGAACATTCGTTCAGGAATAAATCAGCCGCACATGAAACGAAACTGCAGTGATATAATCGAAGTGCTGCACACAAAATAGCAGAAACAAACAAACTTCTAGAACAGTGAGGAATCAAGATAAACTCACAAAGAACATGAACAATGTTCCTGGAGGCGCACGCAGGGAGAGAGAAAAGCGCAGGAAACACAAATGACCCAATGAATGATTAAAAAGTGATTTCTTGAAAAGGGTGACCTAACCCTAGGGATTGAGGCCCTATTTATAGGCTGCCCAATAGCTAGGAATATTCCACCAGCCTTTTAGGGTTTTTTACAGACGCTGAAATAAAGGAAAAGACTAAACTGCCCATAGGATTTTTTACAGACTCGATTGACTGACTGTGGGCCTAGGGACAAAATAGAAAACTCCTATTTAAAGATGACTTATCCAGAAGCTAAGCTTTCGTACCGACTACAACTTCTCTTCTGGACAGTCCGATACAAGATCAGTGGTTGTCAGTTTTGTGCCAAAACTGACAAAGCCTCCACCGACTTTGCACCAGGTACCCGGATTGGGCCGGCCCGATTCCACAGATCTCTCAGCCCGGCAATCACTCATCGCCCGTGTACCTGAGTCAATCCTGGTCAAGAGCCAAGTGGGTCTTGTGTTGCTCCTAGCCCATGTACCCGGATTGGGCCAACCCGACTTCGCAGCTCTCTTAGCCCGACAGTCACTCGCTGCCCGTGTACCTAAGTCACACGCAACCCATTAAGCAGCAGATCTCCTCTCTTCTTCTGTCCTCTTTGACTATCGTTGACAATGACTCATCACATCTGGAGCCATGAGGCCCACGCTATTCAGCATGGCTCCTCACCAAGAAACCAAAAGAATTCGGCAAGGAGATCGAATTACCAATAGGAATTGATAAAACTGATAAAAATCCGTTAAGTGGATGAAACAGATGATTCACAAGCGAACTAACAAGGACTTACCATGATTACGATGCGGCGGATGGAGAGCTTTCAGTGCATACTCATGAAGATCTACGTACTGAATTGAATCTAGGGCAAGAAAGTAAATTGAAAAGTAAAGGTATGATTCAAGGAAGTAATAGATTGGCTCTATTAGGGTTTTTGGGGAGGTCTCCTTGAATCGGTCTTGCCTCTATTTATAGAGGTTGGACATGAGGGCTTGGGGTCTAATCTGAGTTAGACACAGGTTCCAAGTCATCCAAAATTAATTAGGAATAAAAATACACCGAAATCAGCTAATTGGAGTCAGACTCGAGTTGGGCTGGTCTGACCGGACCCATATGGCTTGTTTGACCGAGCCTACATGGCTAGTCAGACCGGGCCTACATGGCCGGTTGGACCGACCTTTGTCAGGTCTTAGCACATTTTCGGTCCAAATTAGCAAAAAATGATATTTTGACAATTTTGGCCAATAATGCCATTTTTGCTATCAACACATGCCCCCTGCATTTTGGCAAACTTTAGTGAGCCAAAAGCACAACGAGCTAAGGGCGATATGCTTCATATCGGCCTTTCGACACTTCAAGTGTTTTGCCACACATATTGGAAGTACTTTTTCAAATACCTACCATTCAAAGCTCTATGAAATTGCCATCCTTGAAGAGACTCTAGTAAATATGCATTTCTTGGAGCGATTTCAACAACTCTAAAAGGACCTTCCCAACTAGGCGACCATTTACCGAATTTTGGGCTCTTAGTACCTAAAGGCAAAATGGGCCTAGGAACCAAGTCACCAACTTGAAACTATTTTGCTCTCACCTTCTTGTTATAAGCTCTAGCCACTCTTCTTTTGTCTCTTTCTATTGCCTCCAGAGCTCTTAACCTCTTATCGGTCACCTCTTCCAAATTATCCATCAAAAGAGTTTCATATTCATCGATCGATAAGCTATCTTTCTTAAGCAACCTCAATGAGCCAAGATTCACCAACTCATATGGACTTACCTTGGTGGCACCATGCTTTGCAACTCTACATGCCCATAATGCCTCAGAAAGAACTTCATGCCACCATCTAGGAAACTCTTCAATCTTTTTAATGAGCTTAAACACAGTTTTATTACTAGACTCAGCTTGACCATTGGCCTGAGCATAGTATGGTGAAGAGTTTATCAACTTTATACCATAAGATTCGGTAAAATCACATACTCCTTTAGAAACAAATGAAGCACCCTGATCTATAGTAAGAGTTTGAGGAATACTGAATGCATGTATAATGTGCTTCAAGATGAAATCGATTACCTCGTTTTGTGTCATGTTCTTGAGAGGCCACTACTACAAAACGACACTGTAGCGGCGGGCAAAATCGACCTATAGTGGCGGGCATCCAGTCCGCCACTGCTCTAACGCCACTGCTATCGCTGGTTAGCAGTGGCGGTCAGAGCGCCCGCCACCGCTGTGTTAACAGCAGTGGCGGGCGTGCTGACATCATCTGCCCGCCACTGCCGTTATCAATAGCAGTGGCGGGCAGATGATGTCAGCACGCCCGCCACCACTATGTCAACAGCAGTGGCGGGCGCACTGACCTCATCTGCCCGCCACTGCCGTTATCAATAGCAGTGGCGGGCAGATGATGTCAGCACGCCCGCCACCACTGTGTCAACAGCAGTAACGGGCAAGCTACCTCATCTGCCCGCCACTGCTGTGTATAAGCCATAACACAGAATGCTGTGATCCCACAAACCAAAACACACAAATTATATGCTTCACACAGCCATCCACATACACAGCAGCAAAACATCCACATATCCACATACACAGCAGCAAAACATCCACATATCCACATACACATCCACAACAACAACACATCAACACAACAACCATCAATCTCATCAATTTTCAAAAATTCACAATGTTTACATTCTTCCGGTTTTTGTTTCGCAATAACCATCCATCAACACAATTCATTGTTTCACAAATACATGCTCATGCGGTTTATGTTTTCTTGGAAGGCTAACTCATATCTTAATTGGTTCGCCTTTTCATTCTTCCGGCCCAATCATACAAAGTTGGATGCTTGGCCACTTCACTCTCAGGATCGAAAAATACTCCAAGCTCATGAAGAATCTCATGCATCGTGAAGCGGCACATCCTTGATACGATTTCGTACATTTGTGATTCAGAGAGTTGGCTCTTCTCGGCAACGGTTGATGGACCTGACACCTGCATACGTAAAATATAAGTACATACGCTGCAAGTTATATTAGATTAACACACAAGAAATCAACTTACTTCTTTAGTATCCTCAGATACTGTCCGCCCAAACTTTCCTAAGTTATTGCTCAAGAAATCACAAGTATAGTAGCCACAATGCACGGAACCAAGAGATTGTTTGTGACACTTCAAAATAGACAAAGTTAGAACGATATATAGTTTGGCTTTATCAATTGAATTAACAAATTTAAAAATATAATATTACCGGAAAGTTGGTTCTGATAAGCATTTCTTTCGGCCTCTGTGGATCATGTGGGCCACCTAACTTTTCCACGTAGTATCTATGTGCACTCTGAATAACATTTAATATATCTTGATATTCTTTTTTGGGTTTGTCGAGCGAGTCGAGCACATAAACCCTTGAGCTTTTGGGTATATCAGAAGTGCAATCCAATGATCACTATCGAAAGAAGTAATATATGATTATGTTAGTTTCATAATCGATAAAACGTGTTTAAGTGGATATAGTGGGTATACTTACTTAAAGTTATATGCCCCACATATAATTTCTCTGTCCTTCCATTGATACATGCACCGCGCAATATACAACGTGGCACAACTCCTTTTGTTCTTCTTAAGTTGTCTTCGTCTTTATTGAACATCTTTCTTTGAAATTTTTTCTTACCCGCAGTCCAGTACTTGCTATCATTCTGGTTTAGTGTCGGGTTCAGCGCACTTTGGCTTATTAATGACGGGTTTAGGTACCCATACAATTTAGACTCGTCACCGCGTGAATTACAACTGCATATGTTATAAAACAATAGTCAATATAAGACATTATTTATTTTTTCTTTGTATTGACAAAGTATAAAGTACTTACATGCACCAGAGCATCATGCTTGTGATGTCGGTTCGCTTCAGACGAAACATCCGATGGAAGTCGTCGAAAAATAGTGCAAGCTTAAACTCTGGGTAGTTGAATATTTCTTGTGGAACCGTCAGTTCTATTTGTGTTACACCTAACGAAGACGCTTCGAGGTACCAGTCATGAAATGTTTTCATCGTCCAAGGCATACAATTAAGTACTCCTTGGGGTAATAATGGTTTGCCTGGTTCATATTCGATATAATCCTCGTCTCCGTAGGTCCTCTTATCAACAGAAAGTGAGCCCGCATGCTTTTGTACTGGAGCCTTTATGGGAGCCGCTTCGGGCATAGAACGTGTTTGCCCCAAAGTATTAAAAATTTATGCATTTCAGATTTCAGCGCAGAACACTGCCCAGCTTGAACAGTTATCTTGTGGATTGCTGGCTTTGGGCATGCATCTTGTTTTTCAGGATCAGCCGGAACTGGCACTTGAGGCTCAGTCGGAACTAGCACTGGCATTTGATCTGGCTCTGGCACATTTGTGTTGGGCTCATCAGTGGGCTCAAGCACTGGCACTAGCTTTGTCACTTGAGGATCAGAAGTCACTTTCGATTCTATCACTTCTGCCACTTTATTGGGCACTGGCTCTTCCTCTGCCTTTTCCTCTATTTCACGCTCATCAACAGGTGATAATGATCCTATATTTTGCACATCCTGAGATGAAAGATATGTGGGGGATTGTGATGAGACAATAGGTGATTTACTCTGAGAACTTGTCTGCAGTAATTTGATATCTCGGCTCGCCCGATAGGACAAAGTAACTTGTCTGCAGTAACTTGTCTGCCCGATTGTCTCAATCCCCTCATCAGGCATTGGAAGATCCAAGGGGTCATTAATAAATCTGTCGTTGGTGATCTCATTGACCTGAACCTTGGTATAGTCAGCAGGAATAGGCCGATTGTGAAATAAATCCCCAGGCATAGCAATGCCTCGTGCAGCCTCTTGGGAATGCCCTTTGCGCCCTATCGGTACATGCAGGCTGCAGGGTGTGTCCTCTTTAATATAATTTACAGGAAATTTGTCTTGTACTGAGCCAACACTGCTTGGTACATCGAGTCGTACCTCTGGCACAATTATTTGTCCAGCTGCAGCCTGCATTATGTTTGGATTCTCGTTAATAAATTCAAAAAAGTGTCGCTCCCACTCTGCACGGCGCTCTGCGGCGTCGTCTGTGCGTGCTTGACGCTTCTTGTATGTGGCACCCTCCTGTTTCTTGAAAGTATTTTTCCAGGGTGCTATAGAAGAGACACCTCGGGTGCGCCCTCGATGTTCCTCGTTTCCGAGAGCAGATGTAAGCTGGTCATTACATCCCTCGGGCTTGAACTTTCCAGTCTTCTCCAACTCAGCGATTTCCTGTGCTTTCTGGAATACTTCACTAGTCCGTGAGTCGGAGAGCATATATTGGCCCTCGGGTGTTTTTTTAGCTCGACCTAGGAGCCATCTCTTAGTGCGCTGATCAGCACCTGAAAATTGTTCAGGTAACCCAGCCGCACGGTCCTCCTCCTCCTTTTTACTCCACTCATCCTCCTTAGCCTTATATCCACCTGGCCCAAGTTTATGGGGGAACTTATTCTTCTTATTAAGTTCTTTGAACATTATGCTCTCTTGTTTGGCTTCTTCGGAGCAATGCTGCATTTTGAATTCATTCCATTCATTTGGCGTTATAAAGCCGTAGTCGTTGAGTGGCGACTCATCTTTCTGAAGGTATTGTGTGTTCAGTTTAGTCCTAAATGTACGGAGAGCCTTCCCGATAGTCTTCAATGTGGCAGCTTTAGCGTCTTCTAAGCGGTCTTCCGGGAATTTATAATGCGCTTTTATATGCTACCACAATTCGTTCTTTGTAGCTTCAGGGACAGTCTTCCAATTTTCCAAACTATCTTACATCGCTCCCTGGCGAGACATCTACAGTCGTTACGCCACTTCGCTGTGATTTCTTTTGGCTTCTTTGGAGCCCCATCAACATGCACTTCTTCAACCTCATAGATAGCTGTATGTAGCTTGTTCTTCTCCCGTTTCCCTCTCCTCTTCGCATTTGCAGACGATGTTGTGGCAGCGGGCTCAACATCTGTTCGCTCAGCTGACTCAATAGCTGGGACAATAGTTGTTCTTTTCTCGACTTGGAATAATCGACGCTTGCTTCCTCGCTTTGGACGATCCTACGATGATAGACAATGTGAGCTTCAGGAATGTAATCCTCGGTTAGAAGCTGCTCTGACTTGTTACTAACGTAATAATTACCTCCGCTTGAGCTTCAGGAATGTAATCCTCATCGGCGTCTTCTCTCGTTCTCTTCTTCCTAGGCTCCATTGGATGTTCATTCTCCGGAGAGTGGTACGAAGATTCGCTATCGGAGGATCCTTCAGATGAACCCTCTTTATTTGTTTTTGCGGGAGACTCGTAGATGAGCTCCTCGATGGAACGTCCTTCTTCCGCCATAGATAAACTATTCATATGAAGATGCTAATGTATCAGAATTTTGGTTATGCAAAAAAGGTCTGATGTCATATTAATCCTAAAGTTAGGATGTTGTGTTGTTTTCTCTCTCTAGTGTTGTTAAGGCCTCAGCATATTTTGTGTTGTTTTTCAAATGTTCATGTCTGCCATGGAACCATGTTCACGCCCATTCCCTGTCAGCAACACGAGAAAGAAGTTGTTGATAGGAATGGAAGTGTCACATGGTTTGATGACATACATGAGATAACTCAATAACAATTTGCATCATAGGCCCCTAAAAGGAATTGCAGAATCTAATGTTGGCCTTCAGCCAGATGCATGAACTTGAGGATTAGTATATAGTAGCCTTAGAAATAATAGCGGTAGTAAACTAGTCACAGTGTTGTTTAGGCCTCAGCATATTTTGTGTAGCTTTTCAAAATGTTCATGGCTGCCATGGAACCATGAACACATCCATTCCCTGTCAGCAACACGAGAAAGAAGTTGTTGATAGGAATGGACGTGTCTCATGGCTTGATGACATACATGAGATAACTCAATAACAATTTGCATCATAGGACCCTAAAAGGAATTGCAGAATCTAATGTTGGCCTTCAGCCAGATGCATGAACTTGAGGATTAGTATATAGTAGCCTTAGAAATAATAGCGGTAGTAAACTGGTCACAGTGTTGTTTAGGCCTCAGCATATTTTGTGTAGCTTTTCAAAATGTTCATGGCTGCCATGGAACCATGAGCACATCCATTCCCTGTCAGCAACACGAGAAAGAAGTTGTTGATAGGAATGGATGTGTCCCATGGCTTGATGACATACATGAGATAACTAAATAACAATTTGCATCATAGGCCTCTAAAAGAAATTGCAGAATCTAATGTTGGCCTTCAGCCAGATGCATGAACTTGAGGATTAGTATATAGTAGCCTTAGAAATAATAGCGGTAGTAAACTGGTCACAGTGTTGTTTAGGCCTCAGCATATTTTGTGTAGCTTTTCAAAATGTTCATGGCTGCCATGGAACCGTGAGCACGCCCATTCCCTGTCAGCAACACGAGAAAGAAGTTGTTGATAGGAATGGACGTGTCACACGGCTTGATGACATACATGAGATAACTCAATAACAATTTGCATCATAGGCCTCTAAAGGAATTGCAGAATCTAATGTTGGTCTTCAACCGGATGCATGAACTTGAGGATTAGTATATAGTAGCCTTAGAAATAATAGCGGTAGTAAACTGATCACAATGTCGTTGAGGCCTCAGCATATTTTGTTGCCATGGAACATTAGAGGGAAAAACAACACAAAATATGTTGAGGTATCAACAAAACTAAAGAGAGAGAACAACACAATCTCCTAGCTTGAGAATTAATATAGTGGCTTCGGAAGTAATAGCTGACTACTGTAGCCAAGAAGATTTTTCATACATTTCCCACCTTTGACACTGTGATCAGTTTACTACTGTAGCCTCAGAAATAATAGCAGTAGTAAACTGATCACATTGTCAAAGGTGGAAAATGTATGAACACTCTTCTTGGCTACAGTAGTGAGCTATTACTTCTGAAGCTACTATATTAATCCTCAAGTTAGGAGATTGTGTTGTTCTCTCTCTCTTGTGTTGTTGAGGCCTCAGCATATTTTGTGTTGTCTTTCAAATATGTTCATGGCTGCCATGGAACCGTGAGCACATCCATTCCCTGTCAGCAACACGAGAAAGAAGAAGTTGTTGACCGGAATGGATGTGTCCCACGGCTTGATGACATACATGAGATAACTCAATAACAATTTGCATCATAGGCCCCTAAAAAGAATTGCAGAATCTAATGTTGGCCTTCAGCCAGATGCATGAACTTGAGGATTAGTATATAGTAGCCTTAGAAATAATAGCGGTAGTAAACTGGTCACAGTGTTGTTTAGGCCTCAGCATATTTTGTGTAGCTTTTCAAAATGTTCATGGCTGCCATGGAACCGTGAGCACATCCATTCCCTGTCAGCAACACGAGAAAGAAGTTGTTGATAGGAATGGATGTGTCCCATGGCTTGATGACATACATGAGATAACTCAATAACAATTTGCATCATAGGCCCCTAAAAAGGATTGCAGAATCTAATGTTGGCCTTCAGCCAGATGCATGAACTTGAGGATTAGTATATAGTAGCCTTAGAAATAATAGCGGTAGTAAACTGGTCACAGTGTTGTTTAGGCCTCAACATATTTTGTGTAGCTTTTCAAAATGTTCATGGCTGCCATGGAACCGTGAGCACATCCATTCCCTGTCAGCAACACGAGAAAGAAGTTGTTGACCGGAATGGATGTGTCTCACGGCTTGATGACATACATGAGATAACTCAATTACAATTTGCATCATAGGCCTCTAAAAGTTGTTCTAAAAAGTGGTAATGTGGTATGCAATATTTCTCATGGCATAACTTAGATATAGAAGACTTCACTCAAGAACTAGATTTAGCTCCAATGAGTCAAATTAAAGAGTACATCACAAACTTGCTATTTAATCTTTATGTCTAATCAAGAAATCAGAATTTAAACAAACTTAATTATCTAAACACCTTGCAATGATTTCAAGGGTAGCCGAGGGTGGCGTGGGCTTTGGGAGCGACGTGCGGAGTTTGGCGCCGACGGCCTTCGGGGACGACGACGACGGGCTCCGAGGGCGGCGTGGGCTTCGGGAGCGGTGGCAATGGGCAGAGTTCGGCGCACGGGAGTTAGTGAACACTCTTCAAATGAAGTAAACAAGCATATATATGTAATATTATTAAACCCCAAGTTTAAATCTTTTAAAATTTTAAGACCCGTAAAGTAGAATTATTTTAATGAATAAAAAACCTATGATTGATAACCAATCATTGGAGTTACACTCAGAAACACTCACCAAAATTACATGATAACCAATCATGGTTTATCTACTTCGATGGTTACTCAATTTAGTTACTTATACCAAGCAATTGAGACTTTAATCAAGTTTAACTATTCTTGCAAGACCAAACAGAATGTGTAAGATTTAGAATGGCACAATCTTGACATTGAATAGTACTGAAAACAGAAATCCTTTTGAACATCACTCAACAGATTAGACAAATGAATTTCAGTATCAACTGACTTTAGTACTGTATTTTCAGATCAATCATGGCACAAAATAGATTACCAAAAAACCTTGAGCGAACTTAAAC
>JAAALK010000079.1:8143986-8271638 GCA_019279435.1 Zizania palustris
ATGTAGCTGCTACGAAATCTCTGCATTAGGACAAGTTATCTGCGTTTAGGATTTTTACCATTTTGCTTTTAGGCCCATAGTGTGTTGGTTGAGTTTGTAAAATCATAAGGGCATTGTGGTCTTTCCATTTTTATTTCAGTGTCTGTAAAACCCTAAGGGTCTTTTGGTATTTTTCCTAGTCTATTGGGCTACATATAAATAGGGCTCCAGTCCCTAGGGTTAGGGTTAACTCACTTGAATGAAATCTGAGTTCTTCTTTATCCAGAAATCACTTTCCCCACTGTTTTCTTCTTCGTGCATTCAATTGTGTGTCGCCATTAATTTTGCTCCATGCGCCGACCGAGGACTGCTCCCGCTCTCTGCCCTTAGCTGGTCTTTTCTTGTTGGGTGGTAGATTGTGCAGCATGCGAGCACATAGCCATCGCCGTGAGGCTATTGGCGATGGGATCTGCACTTGACGTGTGGAGGGGCAGAAATCAGGAGGTTGTGCCATGGTTTTGCCATAGCTATTTTGGCGCACGCGCCTAGGCGCTACTGGCAGAGTTCGCAGAGGGCTACAACACGCCTATGCATGCGTGGGAAGCTGTACTGACTCGGTGGCTTCGGCACTTGTGCATGCAACACCAGCAGATTTCTCGAATAGTTCGATAGGGTGGCGTGAGTCGGCAAGCTTCACAGAGGCTACGCAGCGGCTTCGCTAGGGCCCCACGCGGTAGGAGGTGTTTCACCGTCCAACACGTGGACTCGATTCCCTACTACGGCTCGTGATCTTCAGTGGAAGGAGCTGGCATAGCAGCAGCATAGTGCGGCAGCATGAAATTAGCGAGCGCATGCACACTGTGTGTTCGGCGGAACGCATGAACAAGAGACAAATTGTTGCACTGTAATTACTTTTCTCGATTTTCGTGCACTGCTTTATTTCTGAATATTCTGGAATAGATGGATTATCTCCTAGGACAGTTAATTGACTGCATCTAGTTGTTTTTAAAGGCTTCAAATATTGTGCTTTATCCTTTTCATGAACTGCTTGTGATTTGGGATTGTCTAAGCACATATTTAATCAACTGCACTTATTTTAACTGATTAAATGCCTGAGTATTGTTGATGAGTTGATTTGTGCTGTTTGAAATGCTTGTGAGTTAAATGATCTTTTAATATGCCTTTAAGCACTGTGGTGGTGTTTCTTCGATTAGGACACCAGTCACTTTTGGGCTAGATTATTTTTACATGTAAGATCTGTTTTGCTGTTTGGTTATTGAGGTGCGTTGGGTATTGGGAGAAGACCATTGATTCGAAAGAATTTTTAGGCGCCCATTCACCCCCTCTAGTCGCTACTCTCGGTCCTACAAGTGGTATCAGAGCCTAGTTAGGGTTTTTCCATACCGTAACCGGTTCTAACCCAAGGTAGCGATCACGACTTCTTCTGGCAAGGTTTTGTCCCTTGAAGCTTTTGGATACAATTACTGGAAGTCTCGCATGCAGCCTATCTCATGAGCTAGAGCTCGGACATTTGGGATATTTGTGTTCACACCACTTTTATCGTGCTTCCATGTACTGAGCGCACTACCCCCAGTTAGTCGCCCAACATCAAAACAACAACAAGGCGGTGAACATTTTATTTTTTGGTCTAGGTCCTAGTGAGTTTGAGCATGTGAGCCATCTCAGCACTGCTAGAGAGATCTGGGCTACCCTCCAGGCACATAATGAGGGAACAGATCAGGTCAAGGCTCGGCTCTATCAGACCTACCAGCGTGAATATGAAAATTTCACACAAAAACCGGGTGAATCTATTGAAGCTTTGTTTGGTCGTTTTCAATCGATCATCAACAAGCTTCGGGCCAACAAGGCCGATGGAGTTCAGATGGTCTCAGATCATGAGCAGGCGCTCAAGGTTCTTCATACCTTGGACCCTAAGATCTGGGAGATCAAGGTATCCTCTATCATTGAGAGCACTTCTTACGATACCTTGACTATCGCAGAGCTTTTCAGTAAGCTCAAGGCCACAGAGGTTGATATCCAGTTGAGATCAAATCTCACTGGTTCTAGCTCAAAAACCCTGGCCCTTGCAACACCCTCTGTTGATTCCTCCTCTTTGAGTTGTTTTTGCATTCTCCTTGATGTCTATCACTGAGGACCAGCTTGATTCGTTAGGAGATGATGATTTGTGTCTTTTTAACAGCCGGGTGCATCGTGTCTATGATAAACGAATGTTCAAAAGACACAACACAAAATCCAGATGCTTTGAGTGTGGTGATTCAGGTCACTTCATCGCCGACTGCCCCAAGCAGAACAATCACAAAAAGGGAACCAGCGGTGGCTCCTACGACTCCTTCAAGCACAACAGCTCTACCTTCACAAAGGGAAAGCCAAAGACGAGGTTCTTTTGAAAGGCCCTAAAGGACTACCGGCATGAGAACAAGAAGCGAGACAAGGCCTTCTTCACCGAGATGTAGAGAAGCTACTCCAAGAGATCATCGTCTTCTTCCTCTTCATCGAGCTCAAGAGATGAGGAGATCGTGATCAAGAAGGGGATGGACAAGGATGATCCGGAGGGCCTCTGCTTTATGGCCTTCGGGGACAAGCCGAAGAGCCGCTCCCACCACAGCAGAAGATCCCACAAGAGCATCTCCTCAATGGCTCTTGGGGATAAAGATGAAAAGGGCTACTTCGACAACTCTTACAATGACGACGATGAAAAGATATCTTCCTATGAACAAGAAGTCGTTGAATTACTTGAAGAGAACATTCAGGAGTTGAGATATCGAGAGAAACTGCTTAGAGGGGTTAAGAAGAGGATATATGAGCTTAAGAGTGAGCTTGCCATGGCCAATGGCAAGATTGAGAGTCTGTCTTCTTTCTCTTGCTTGGTTGGTAGTAGTGAGTGCCCTAACAGCGAAGTGCTGTTGTGTGACCTGTCGACTCTAAAGTCTAGGTACACAGAGAGGGTAGATGAGAGAGACGCTTTGGCCACTGAGCTTGAGAGCACTCAGTTGGAGCTGAAAGATCCTCATGCCACTGTCATCGTGTCCTGTGGAGACTGCCTATCCCATTTAGCTGTTTTAGCTGAGCTAAGAGCCAAGAGTGATGAGCAATTGGGCGAGTTAGCGAGAGTTAGAGCTGAGCTAGAGCAGACTAAGCTAGAGCTTGAGACATTGTCAGTTGCACCCACTGTTTGTGAGAACTGCTTGTCCCTGAGATTGGAACTAATCAAGCTAAAAGTTGAGAAGTCTGTCCAAGTTGATAGAGAGTGTGAGATCTGCTTTGTCTCAGGTGGAGGTGCTATCTTCCTTGAGAGAGGAGCTAGCTGATGCTCAGAACGAAAATCCTTACCTCCGTTAGATCCTGAGTTGGGTGAGTGCTAGAGAGCCACAGCTCGGCATGATGATCCAGCAGTTCAAGAGGCAGGATGGGTTTGGGGTAGGTTACACCTATACCAAGGCATACATTGATAGTGCCCTGAGTCGAGCAGTGGCATGGAGTAAGATGACTCCAAAGCGGAGATATCCCAAGACTCACTCCACTGATTCTTTCTAGGCCTGTCAGCCCAAGGATGGAGTGTTTCAGGAACAACCTAAAGCTCCACCCAAGAACCCTATCTAGATCCCAAAGCCCAAACATCTCCACACTTCTATTGACTCTCTACATGAACCCTCTCACACCAAAGAGTCTACACCCACTACCACCAAACCCAAGAACCCCAAGCCTTAACCACATCCCAAGAAGCCTACCTATCATTGTGAGTTCTGTTAGAGAGACGGGCAACTTGAGGAGTTTTTCTTCAGGAGGAAGCGGGTTGAGAGAGCAGAGAGAGCTCGAGGTGGGCAGGAGTAGTTCTACCACTAGGGTGGTAGACAGAGAGTCCCTCGACACGGAGAGAGGCTAGAGGCCAGGGCGCGTCGTGTAGGTGATGGTAGAGAAGACGACTTTTGTGCCCGTGCTCCGGAGGATGGTTTTTGCTCCAACAGAGCTCTAGGTCGTTCTGGATACGGCTTTGGAACTTGTGGCCAAGACTTTAAGCAGAACAGAGGACCACGATTTGAGCCACGTTTTGGTCTAGACACTTATGATTCCTTTTGCTTTCCTTCTTTTGAGCAGATGGCTTGACACTGGTTTAGCTCCTTTGCTAAACCTGGTGTCGGACCATTTGCTCCCCCTTATGACTATTGATATTGCAGGATCGAGACCTAGAGGAAGTGTGGATCATGGATTCAGGATGCTCTCGCCACATGATGGGACATCGCAGATGGTTCTCCAGTCTCACTTCCCCAAGTTCCAAGGAGTACATCACTTTTGGGAACAATGGTCAAGGGAAGGTACACGACATTGGTTCAATTCGAATATCTGATCATTTCTCTTTGAAGAATGTTTCTTTGGTTGGAAACTTGAGTTTTAATTTGGTTTCTATTTCGCAACTTCTTATGGATGGTTTAGAGGTTCGATTTAAGAAGGGCATGTCTTCTATTGTTGATTCTAGAGGATCTTTGGTTTGCCAGATCTTACCCTTCGGTAAGGTTTTTCGGATTGATTTCTCTAGTTCCTTTGGCCCTTCTCGTTGTTTGATCGTTGGATCCTCTTCTGAACTCTAGAGGTGGCATAGGAAGTTAGGTCATTTGAGTTTTGATCTGCTAGTCAGATTGAGCTCTATGGACCTCATCCGAGGATTGCCCAAGCTTATGATGGAGAAGGATCTAGTTTGCCATCCCTGTCGTCATGGGAAGATGGTTGCCTCTTCTCATGCACCTGTGACTCAGGTGTTGACTTCATACCCGGGAGAGCTTTTACACATGGATACTGTTGATCCAGCTCGGGTACGTTCAATCGGTGGGAAATGGTACGCACTTGTAGTTGTTGCCGACTTTTCTCGATTCTCGTGGGTTTTCTTTCTGGAGTCTAAGGATGAGGCTTTCCAGTTTGTTCATGACCTAGTTTTGAAGCTGAAGAATGAGAACAATGGTCGGATGCAAGCAATTTGCTCTAACAATGGCTCTGAGTTCAATAATTCTTAGTTCGTCAACTTCTGTAGTGATTAGGGTCTTGAGCACTAGTTTTCTGCTCCTTACACTCCCCCACAGAACGACATTGTGGAATGAAAGAACTGCACGTTGGTCGAGATGGCCAGGACGATGCTCGATGAGCATAGGACTCCTAGGCACTTTTGGGCTGAAGCCATGAACACGGCTTGCTATCTGGCCAGTCGCATTTTTCTTAGAGCCTACTTAAGTAAGCCTTCATATGAGTTCTGGTTTGGAAGGCAGCCCAAGGTTAGTCACTTGTGAGCGTTTGACTGCAAGTGCTTTGTGCTCAAAACGGGAGGGCATTTGGACAAGTTTGAGTCTCGTTGCTGGGATGAAGTTTTTCTTGGTTATGCTTTGTATTTTCGAGGCTTCCGTGTTAGGAACCTCGACTCCCAGTGACTTGTCGAGACTTGCGAGGTTTCTTTCGATGAGTCCATGCCTTCACTTACACCTTCTTTTGAGCTTTCTAGAGATGATGAGCTTGGAGAGTCCATCTTTGAGGAAGATGATGACACTCCTACTGTTGATGAGGGTAGGCCTTCTACATAGCCTGTAGACCCCACATCTTCTGAGACTTTGACTGAGGACGAGGGCAGACCTCTGATGACTACTTCACTTCGATCGAGCCCCCTCAGTTGAGTCCAGAGGTGCCAGCCGCTGACTCCGGCGAGGTGACATCTGATCACCTAGGATCCCGAGCAGTTCAGCGTGATCACTCCTCAGAGCTCATCATCGGTGATCTCACTTCGAGATCCTTGCGTTCTCATGCTGGCTCACTCGCTATTTTTGCTGAGTTTGCCTTTGTCGCCACCATTGAGCCCAGAGATATTGCTCACACCCTTTCTGATGCAAATTGGATAAACGCCATGCAAGAAGAGCTTGAGAACTTTGTTCGCAATCGGGTTTGGACACTAGTTGAGATGCCACCTAGATGGAACTTAACCCCATAGGCACCAAGTGAGTGTTTAAGAATAAGCAAGGTGAAGATGGGGTTGTGGTTCGCAACAAAGCTCGATTAGTTTCCGGGGTTTCTGCCAGAAAGAGGGTATTGATTTTGAGGAGACTTTCACCACTGTTGCCCATCTTGAGTCCATTCGCATACTTTTGGCATTCGCTGCTTCTAAAGGTTTTAAACTTTTTCAAATGGATGTCAAGAGTGCTTTTCTGAACAGGTACACAGAGGAGGCCGTTTATGTTAGGCAGCCCCCTGGTTTTGAAAACACCAAGTTTCCTCGACATGTTTTCAAGTTGTAGAAAGATTTATATGGTCTGAAGCAAGCCCCCAGGGCTTGGTATGATCGTTTAAAGCAGTTTTTGTTGGGGAGTGTGGCTTTGTGATGGGTTATGTGGACAAAACTCTTTTCTTGCTCAGAGTTGTCTCAGATTTCTTGATTGCTCAGATTTACGTGGACGACATTATTTTTGGTGGTTCTACTAATGAGCTTGTGTCCAAGTTTTCTGGGCAGATGCATAGCGATTTTGAGATGAGCCTCATGGGTGAGCTCAAGTACTTCTTAGGGCTCCAGATCAAGCAGACCAAGGACGACATCTTCATCCACCAGAGCAAGTACACGCGAGACATGCTGAAGAAGTTTGACTTTGGTGGAGAGCTGAAGCCTCAGATGACCCCAATGGGTACATCAGGGAGCTTGGACAAGGACGAAAGCGGCATCAAGGTCAATGGGAGAGAGTATCGAGGGATGATCAGATCGTTGTTGTACCTGACGGCGATGAGACCAGACATTCAGTTTGTCGTTGGACTGTGCGCGTGCTTCTAGACTTCACCACGCGCATCGCATCGGCAGGCTGTCAAGCGCATTTTTAGGTATCTTACCTATGTGCCTGATGTTGGTCTTTACTATTCAGCATCATCATCTCTTGAGTTATCTTGCTTTTCTGACGCTGATTTTGGTGGGTGTCGGTTGGATCGCAAGTCGTCTTCCGGTACTTGCCAGTTTCTAGTTCTTCGCTTGTTTCTTGTGAGAAACCAAGGGTTGGTTTTGGAGTCTGTGATGAGTGATTGACGGATTTTATCCTCTGATTTGAAGGGGCCCGTCTGAAGGGGTTCAAAGGTTGTTTCACCGAAGGGTTCAGTGGGTTCAGTTGTTGCGGCTGTTGTAGTGGAGTGTGCCTATCGGAGGGGTCTGACGGTACACGGTTACTTGGTTGTACCGAAGGGTTCGGTACTTTAGGCGGTACACCGAAGTGTGTATCAGAGGTTGTTTACTAGGAGAGGTCTCCGGGGTACTTGATACACTTGTCTGTTTGTCTGTGGTACGCAGGTGACTTCGGAGGCGATGGACGGTTCGCAGCAAGTGAACCTGGGTCAAGCGGGAGGCTTGATGCCAGGCGAGCGGGGAGCTTGGTCACGAAGGCCGTGAGGGGTCGAGGTCTGTCCTCAGGTCAAGGTGCACCAAGCGAAGATAGAGAGTGCGGAGCATGGCTCCGGCTGAAGGTACCTCGAGACAAAGTCCTCGGAGGCGAGGAACTTCGAAGGGTACTTCGAATGGAGTGACTTCGGAGTTTGGTGGACAAAGTCCTCAGCAATGAGGCAGGGCATTCGAAGTGTGCTATGGAGGGAGGCACTCGAAGGTACACCCAACGAAGGTCTCAGAAGTCGAGGTGCATCGAAGGCATGGTCTGGGTGAGGTTCATCGAGGAGTGTGCTCGGGGAGAGACATTGCGACGAAGTGCTCATGGAATGCTTCATGCGGAGGCCTTGGACGAAGGAGGGACTTCGAAGGGTGGTACTCCGAAGGTGGGGCTTCGGAGTGTGGCTGATTTGAGGTACTTCAGACATGCATGGCTTTGGTACACGGGCTGACGGAGTTCGAGCTGGGAGTAGCTGCGAAGCCGTGGTGGTCCACTCTAGAGGTGATGGCGCGAAGGCTCAAGGGCTTTGACGGCCTCGGCTCAAAACCATCACTGTATTGAAGGCTGACTTCGGTGAAGCGAAAGCCATCAGGCTCAAGGCTTCTCACCGAAGCTACCGCACACCTCGCATGCGAAGGGGGGCTTCAGAAGAATCCAAGACTGCAAAGGCTGACCATGTCTGCACTGCAAAAGATGATGTTGTCTCCTCTATGAAGCTGACAAAAGAAGCCTCCAAATAAATTAGACTACCAACTGTACCCTGGGTAACGGGTTCAGCTCACAGTGGGTAACTGGGTAGGGACTCCGTGGGCTCCATACATATCACAACCGGAGTACCCTCCGCAACATAACACTATTCCTTCTTTTCCTTCGGAGTATTATGACTGGTAGGGACAAGCAGACACAGCGGAGGGGGGCATCATCCACAGGTTGTCCATGGTACCTCCGAATCGACTTGTGCATAATGAAGTCGAAGAAGAAGGATGCAAAGAGGGAAAGGACAGGGAGTCCGAAGCTATCACAGTTAGAGTAGGGTCTCAGGAAGTCTCAATCCTGAAGGCCCCTTCGCCAAAGCCTGGCAGAGGTATGTCTCCTACTCCGGCCGAAGCCTGCATTGGAGCCTGGTCTGATCAGCTGAATGAGGCCGGTCTGATTGCCGGGGACCGCAGCGAAGGCACCTCCGAATACAGAACATGCGAGGTTGAGCTGGACAGTACCACTTTGGCCAAAATTAACAGGAACCAGACAGTGGCATCTGGTACCAAGCCACAGCCGTCTTGGGCACCTCCAGGTATGTCCAAATCACAGAAGAGGTGTCTACAATACCTACAGGCACAGGAGATGCGCGAGAAGAAAGCCGAGGACGAGCGAGATGCTATCTTTGAAGAAATCCGCCCTCGACCAACTACGAGACAGGTATGGAAGGTTAAGCCGATTGAGATGACCAATCCGGCTCCTAGTCCGAGCGATGGCGAATACGAGATGCACGACGACGACTAGTTGCCGTCTCCGAGGGGCCCGCGCCACAGGCGATGGACATCAACGTCGTCATGCTGCCCGCCAAGTTTATCCTACCACAAGACGAGGCCGAGGTCACTCAGTTGAACCTTGGCCCACGCAATGCTATCTTTGAGAAACCCAAGGACTCGGCTCGCCATCTAAAGCCTGTCTACGTCAGGGGTCACATTGACAGAAAGCCGATCTCCCCGATGCTTGTTGACAGTGGCGCCACTATTAACCTAATGCCTTACTCGCTATTGAAGAAACTTGGCAGGGATGAGGATGACTTGAAGAAAACCAACTTGATGCTCAATGGCTTCAACGATGAGAGTTCCGAGGCCAAAGGCGTGCTCTCCATGGAGTTGACAGTAGGTAACAAGACATTGCCAAAAACATTCTTCATCGTCGATGTGCAAGGTAACTACAGTGTGCTGCTTGGGTGCGACTAGATTCATGCAAATTGCTGCATTACTTCTACTTTGCACCAGTGCCTAATTCAGTGGGATGGCGATGAAGTAGAAGTCATACCCGCAGACACTTCAGCCCAAGTGGCATTGGCCGATGTGTCCGTTGATGCCGTTCACAACAAAGTAGAGTGTCTATCAGGTAGAGATCTTTCGGATTACAACTTTGTTAGCGTGTCTGGAGGACATTTTGTACCAGTGAAGTATCCGCTAATCACGTTTTTGAGCCGCTGCCTACTGGACGCCGAAACCAGGTACGTGTTTGTGGAACATTTATGTTGATCACTTTACTATGCATGTACCAAATTGCGCCACTATCTTCTCCCTACTACATGTGTTGTCGTCTACCAAACCGATGTTATAAAACACATGTTGCAAAAGCTGATTCTATGTGGAAGAATTGGGAAGTGGTCGTACGCTTTCATTGAGTATGATTTGGCCAATGAACCCCTAAGAGCTATGAAAGGCCAAATTGTCGCTAACTTTATAGTTGATCACCACATAAATGTCAGTTGGAGTGACAATGTTGCTCTAATTGAGGTATTACCATGGAAACTTTATTTTGATGGTTCAGCTTGTAAAAGTGGCCAAGGTATTGGAGTGGTTCTCATATCACCTAGTGGAATGCATTTTGAAACCTCGGCTAGTTTAGAATTTCCCTCTACTAATAACCAAGCTGAATATGAGGCTTTATTACTAGGACTTGAATTGTTGGAATCCATGGGTGTTAAACATGTTCATGTGCATGGGGACTCCTTGTTAATAGTGCAACAGGTATCTAAGAGTGCTCGATGTTTTAATGGCTTGCTAAACAGCTACCTTGATAAATGCCTAGACCTAGTTGCTACTTTTGATGACTTCAAAATTTCTCACGTGTCAAGAGAGGCCAATTCTATTGCAAATGATTTGGCTCAGCAAGCATCTGGCTATCAAGTCAGGAGAGGTAAATTTTCTGTACAAGAAAGGTCGATGCTTGTTCTCACTACCGAAGCCAGTAACTTCGGACAGGCGCGAGGGCTTCCAAACCCTCCGGGTTGGACCCCTCCGGCCACCAGAGACTGCCGCGTGCTGGAGCCCTAGGGGTGGAGTACTCCGCCCGCTGAAGGGCCTATCATGCCGGAGCCCATGCGCCAAAGCCCCCTGGAGATTGATGGTTTTCGGGAACCCGAACCCTCCGGCAGAAGGCTTCGGCCTAGCCGACTCCGCGCAGCCAGCCTAGCTAGGCTTCGACAGAAATAGGAAGGGCTCGAGGGGCACTCCGAAACCAGTAGCCTGAATGTTACTCTAGTAAATGAGCTAGCAAAAGAGCGATTGGAGAGCTCCAATTGTCCAGTATTTGAGGAACCCTAGTTAAACGGTTGATAGGAAAGTTTGGCAACAAGCGTTTAAATTTGTGTTGCTAGATGACACACTATATTGCCAGACTATTGATGCAGTACTATTGAAGTGTTTAGACAATGAACGATCCTAGGTGGCTACGGGAGAAGTCCATGAAGGGCTTTGTGGCACTCATCAGTCAGCCCAGAAAATGAGTTGGATGCTTAAAAGAGCAGGTTTTTACTGGTCGACTATGACTAAGGATTGTTTTAAGTATTGTAGAGGGTGTGAAGCGTGTCAAAAGTTTGGAAATATTCAGTTAGCTCCGGCTTCATTACTTAACCCTATTGTCAAGCCATGGCCGTTCCGAGGTTGGGGTTTAGACTTCATCCACCAGATTTACCATCCTTCATCAAAAGGGTATCGGTTCGTGTTGATGGCAACAAACTACTTCACCAAATGGACCGAAGCTGTGCCTCTCAAGAATATGACTCACAACGATGTACTTGACTTTATCTTGAAGCACATCATACATATATTTGGCATTCCTCAAACTCTCACAATAGATCAAGGTAGTTCATTTGTATCTAAAGAAGTGAGAGACTTTGCCGAATTTTATGGTATTAAGATGATAAACTCTGCACCATATTATGCTCAGGCCGAGTCTAGTAACAAAACTATGATTAAGCTTATTAAGAAGAAAATTGAAGAGTTCCCTAAGAGGTGGCATGAAGTGCTTTCCGAGGCACCATGGTCTTGTAGAATTGCGAAGCAAGGTGCTACCAAAGTTAGTCCATATGAGTTGGTGTATGGACAAGAAGTCGTTCTACATGTAGAAGTAGATCTTGGCTCTTTGAGAGTTCTAAAGCAGGATGGCTTATCGGTCGATGAGTATTAGACTCTTTTGAAGGACAATCCAGAAGAAGTGTCCGATAAGAGATTGAGGGCTTTAGAAGCTATAGAAATAGACAAGAAGAGAGTAGCTAAAGCCTACAATAAGAACGTTAAACCAAAATCGTTTCAAGTAGGTGACTTGGTTTGGAAGGCGATTTTTCCCTTAGGCACTAAGAGCCCTAAATTTGGTAAATGGTCACCCGGTTGGGAAGGTCCTTTCAAAATAGCCTAAATCGCTCCACGCAATGCATATGTGTTAGAGTCTCTGCAAGGAGAGCGGTTTTGAAGAGCTTTGAAAGGTGTCGAAAATGTACTTTCCAAGTGTGTGGCAAACAACTTGAAGGTGTCGAAAGGCCAATATGAGATGTATCGTCTTTTGCCCGTTATGCTTTTAGTTCACTTAGTTCACTAAAAGGCAGGGGGGAATGTGTTGATAGAAAAAAATGGCAATAGTGGTTAAGATTATCAAAATACCAATTTTGGTAATTTGGGCCGAAAATACACATGTCCTAGGCTGAGCCGAAGCCATACAGGGCCGAAGGCCCACAAAGCTATGGGCTTCGGAAGCTTCCAGCGAGCCTACAGCCTTCGCCCCGAAGGCCTTCGGAGGCCCACCGCACCACACCTTTGGCCCGAGAAGCAGGCTTCGGCGGACCTGGCCAAAGGCCCAATTCGGGCAGAGATAGAATTGAATCCGATTGTGGCTAAGTGTTTATCTCTACGTGTGATTCAGCCGAGTCATAACAGATTATACTTAGATATTAGAAGTCTAGCCCCTATAAGTATAGGGGTGAGGCCGGTTCAAAACCCCCCACCAACACAATCAACACAAAGCCCTCGATTTGAACCATACTTTATTTTACCTTTACTTTCTGTAATCTTCGTGGGTTTTCCTGGAAGCCCTCTGTAACATCCAGAGATTTAAAAATAAATAAAATAAGAGAAATATATTATTCAAAGGATTTCTGGAATTATTGATTTAAGAAAATCCTAAAAGAACCCTATTAAAGACAAAACACGGAGAAATATTTAGAAATTGGATTTGGACAAATTATGAAATAATCTAGAGACCAAGAAATAATTTTAGGAATTTTTAAAAATTTTATCAACAGTGATTCAACCCTTAATCAAATAAATGAATTACTGGAATTATTTTAAATCAGAAAACAATTTTAATTCGAAATGGGCCTCAACCCTCAATCTGCCTCAGCCGGCCCAAGCCCAACGCCTGCGTCACTATCAAGTGGGACCCAGATATCGGCGCCACTATCCTCCTCTCTCTCACGCCCGCGCCCCGCCTCGGCCCCACATGACAGCCACCCGCGCCCGTCGCTCGCTCTCTGGTCGCCAGGGCCCACCTGTCGGGACCTTCTTCCCCGATGGAAAGGGATCCCCCCTTTCAATCACCGGCGACGCCCATGCCAAATCCGCCCCGCCTGTTGCCATACACCAAATTGAGCCCACGCCGACGCCTACCATCTACCGGTGATCGCCTTCCCCGGTTACCCCACGCGTTTTTCACCTTAGATGGCAAGCACACGCGCGCATGGAAACTCGCCGGAGGGGAAAAGGAAACCTCTCGGTTCCTTTCTGTTTGAACACCAGCGACCCCTCCTATTTAAACCCCTCCGACCACCGCAGCCGAGACCTCACACCCTCACAGCTAGCCATGCATTCCCGAGCCCTCTCGCTACTTTTTCCGAGTTCTCCCCTGCTACACCTCAGACCGCCGTCTGCCGTTGACTCCGGTCCCCGCAGTCCACGCCGTCACCACTGTTGGGATCCCCGTCAACCACCCATCCTCGGCCACCCCTCAGTTGGCCGTGAAGACCGCCAGATCGCCGTCGCCGTCGACCACCCGAGAAGACCACGCCGTCTACCCTCGCCGTTGGCCGCCATCCTTTGACCATCCTCACCGCCGCAAGTACGGTTGGAACCACAGTACTCCCCTCATTCCATTTCTGCTGGTAGCTAGACCCCTACGCGCTCGCCGTCGCTATCACCGCCGTGCCCGAGCCTACCGTCGCCGGAGACGAAGGGGGGTACGTACCCCCTTAATGCGTGCCATGCCGGACGGGCCCTCGGCCGCTCGATCTGTGATGAACGGCTGAGATTATAACCCCCCTTGATCTAATCTAAGGCGTCCATCTAGTCAAAGAGGTACGGGACCATCCGAGCCGTTCATTATAACTTAAGTCTCTGGCTCGATCCCGTGCATCCACTCGTACAGATTCGGTGCGATTTAATCGGGGCCGTCCATGTTCATTTAACCGATCACGCCTCGCGCCTGGCCGATGGAGCCAGATCCAACTGTCTAGATCATTCGGGTCCACGCGCACAGTCGCTGGTCCACCGTGGGCCTGGCTCACCGTGGACCAGAGCTCATTTTCTGTTTAAATAAAATTCCAGAAAAATGTTTAAATTTCAAAAATTCATAACTTGCTCATTTTAACTCCAAATTTCACCATTCAAATTTTATTAAATACAACATTTTATTCTCTATAATTTAATGCCATAAAAACAGTATGTCCCTGTTGCCCAAAATAATCTTATAAAGTAAATGAATAAAAACCACTTAGGGATAAAATTATAAATTCACAAAATAAATTGGGAAAAGCCTTAAAATCTAATCTTTAATGTTTTTCACCAAACTTCAGAATAGTAAAACCTTATTTCACATATTAAAACCCATAACACTTGTATGTTTATTATTTTGTGATGTTTTATCTGTTTATTGAATGCTACGTTTATTTTTCCGTATCGAGAAGACTACGAGTTCGTCGAGGAGCCGGAGTTCTATCCCGAGGTTCCACCTTCACCCTTTGCTGATCAAGGCAAGTCACAACCCCCATTTTGATCATCATTGAGCCCATGTTTTAATAAAGTATCGCTATAACTCATAGGATATTATTGCATTAGTCAAATATCAATCCCTACACTTATATTTATTAGATCCCCGTCCTTGTGTGCAAACCCAAGCCATGTTTATTGAGCCTTAACTCCTTGTCACTCTACTATAAAATATTAGCTAGTGCCCAATGTACCGGCACAACTGCTATAGGATAAAAAGAATGAGTCGTAGATAGATGGATTCTACTATATGAATTTCCCCGTTATTCTTGTCTCTGGACTCTATTGGAGTTGGCTATGTTATAATTATGGTGGGTTCCGGGTGGAAGCTAGGGCATTGGTTGGTCGCACCCGGGGCACTATAATGACCGGTCTGCGGGATCTGTTGCAAAGCACTTCCGTACCAACCACAAGTCTAATGGGTAAGTCCTAACTGAAAGTATGGAACAATCTGACTCGATGCACCATAGTGGAGGGGGCAAGGGGCAACCTGCGGGTGACTTGTACCGACGTGGCTCAAGGGGGGGTATGGTGAGGCTCGACGCGTCGGGACACCAGATGAAACCCATAAGAGGGTGCTGTGATGTCAAGGAGGACCATATGGAAGGTTTTGGCATGAGTTCCCATGGTATGGGTCATCTCGTTACACTTGGGTGTAAGTGATGAGTGCGTGCCTTGTGGGTACAGTGGTACATCTCTGATCAGAGTATTTAATCTTTTCGAAAAGTCGAGCCCACGGTGAAGGACGGGTTGTGTGACTACTCGCAGTTAGTTTACTATTGTTTGAATGGTTGAGTTATTCATTGCATGTAAGGACTGTTGAGCGAGGTGGGGCTGACTGTACCCCTCGAGTTAGAAGATGATGATGCATACACATGTTTACATTTCAGTATTAATAAATTGATCACATTTAACTGCTTTACAATTATGCTTTTCCGCAAAATTAGCCACTATCTCCCTTGTTATTACTCTGCATTATATTTGCATCCGGTGGCTTGCTGAGTACGTTTGTACTCACCCCCGTTGACTTACACCACCAGAGCCCGTCTACTACGAGGACGATGAAGGTCTAGAGTAGCGACCCTGATGGGGGATTGGTCCCGACCTTCCGTTAGGTAAGGATAACTTGGATTGGCGGAGAATCTCGACGTTGGCGATCCAAGGCTCCGGTCCAGCGGAACCAAACCTTGCAATCGTTACACCACTGTCTCAATTGGTTATCAACCACGCAGGACGCGATTGACCTCGCCACGAAGGCTAATTCCTGCAAGCGAACCCAAGAACACAATCAAGAACAAGAAGGATACAAGTCGAATGCCAAATCACAGACAAACGATGAAAAGGTGAGCTTTCACAAACGCCGGTGCAGCAGCCAATCGGTCGGGTGCAAGGGGCGGGATCTAAACACACAAGTGTAGATGCAAACAAAGCAAAACCTAATCCTAAAGGTGGCTGGCGTGAGTATATAAGGCGTGGGCAGCCTGTAGAAGACGTACAGACTCGGACTTATGGGCTAGATGACGTACAGACTCGGACTATGGGCCAACACGGCCCAATTCTGTCATGCAGGACTGTTTCAAACACACAGGTCGACTCGAGACTCCAAATGAGATGAAACGAACGTCAAACAATCCATCTTCTCCTCAGATTTCCAAAAAGTCCAAGAACGTGTCAATCGGACTTCGTATGAGGAAGTTATGCCCATTTTGGTGCATGGTGGTTGATGTAGTCCGAACCAGCGAATTCTTGACTTCAAATCATCCGTGCGACTCCGTCTTCAACTCCAACTCTTCTATTCCATCTCCCATGTTCCTAAGCAACAAAATATCACTAGTATTCAGTAGCATCCCATCCAAACAAATATTAACATAGTTGCTAAGGAAAGAATTAACCTCATGGTTCAAGCGACGGGCACGGGAGCGTGTGATTGGTCCTTGTAATTGAATTATAGGTGGAGGCTCCATGTGTGTATCATGTGAAGTGATGTCCTCATCAGACCCAGTCAAGGCGAGACTGGAAGGAGGCGTTCATCTAGGACCCTTGTTTTATTAATTTCTCTTCACCTTTATTCACTTCTGTACTAATACGGTCTACGAACCGTGAATGATTGCTCGTATTGTATGTGGTCGCATGATGAACGTCTTGTTTTTATTGATTTTCTATGGAATTTCAATAAAGGTCCTGATTTATTAAATCGGGGCGTGACAAGATGGTATCAGAGCCAACTTGACTGTAGGAAGCCAAACAGACCTAACCCTAGGACTTATATTAGTCATAAAACTACTTACCCTCTCAACTTCTGGAGTCTTCACAAAAATTTTATCTTTTGTAGATGCCGGTCCATACCATGAGCGGGACTCTTCGCGATGAGGTCGGATTCATCCGCGAGCTTTGCATGCTCATCGGTTTCCTCGGATTCGAGCATGAGCTGATGTTTCACGGAGTCTTCCCCGACGAAGAAGAAAGTTGTTGCGAGGTCACCATCGTCATCCAGCCCACTACACAGACAGCCCACACCTATCGAGGCGGAGGACCTACCTTCTTGGTTGCCAGTCAGCGCACCGCCCTCCAGGCCCTCATCGAGCTCCAGATGATCTACGACAGCGAGCTCTACGACACGGACTATCGTTTTGTGCCCCTTCGCATTCTAGGCAGTCCCCACAACGTCTACGTCAGCACGCTCTCCCAGTGCCACTCCGCGGTTGGGCACACCGTACGCTTGTTGGATGCAATGGATGAGCTCCACTATGAGGCACTACAGGATGCCAGCGGACAGCGTGACACGATCGATTTCTACCATCACTCTTCTGAGGATCTGAACCACGAGAACGGAGATCTTCGTCGTCGTATCTAGCAGGGACATCGATTGTCTGCCGAGGCAGAGAAGTTAAGACGCCAGAATGAGCTCTTACAACAGCGCGTCGCCAACAATACCCATCTTCGCCAACAAATTGAGGGGTTGAAGAAGGATCTCGAGGAGGTCGCACCCCTTCCGCCTCGCAAGCGGAAATTGCTTCGGATCCCCACCGTGAGGCCTAAGTGGATTTCCCGTAGCGCACCTCCCGCCGGACCCTCTAGCTCCACGACCGTGACCGCCTCCATCGAGCCCGTAGTCGAGTCGTCCCATGATCTGCCCTAGACGTAGACTTTACGATTGATTGTTTTCTTTTTAATGCTTTGGATTGTATTGCCACTCATGTCAAATATAAGGCATGAGTGAAGATTAATAAAAGACATAAATGTAATCGCAAGAACGACACATTTTGAAATAAAGCTTAGTATCATTTCCCCTACGAAAGTGTTATCTATTTTGGAAACTTCACGATGACTAACACTCAAGGCTCCGATGCTCCCCAAAATGGAGGGGACAATGGCAACTTGCCCCAATGGGGAGCGACTGGGCAGAGGCAAGCCCCAGTCGCCAACCACCCCACACTGGCCGAAATGATGGCCAATCAAAATCAGTTGGTAGCTGCACTATTGAACTAGATGCAACAGCAGCAGCAGCAGATGCAAGAGCAGCAGGCTCAATTCTTCCGCCTCCACCAGCAGCCTGAGTTACCTCACCCCGCCACTACCGCTCCCGCACCCGCCTCCTAGCTCTCGGAGTTTCTTCGAGTTCGCCCTCCCACTTTCTCAAGCACCACCAACCCCATGGAGGCTGGTGATTGGTTGAGGACGATTGGGAAAAAGTTGGACCTCCTGACTTGTACCGAGCAGGAGAGGGTAGCCTTTGCTGCCCACCAACTCCAGGGTCCTACCGCGAAATGGTGGGACAACTTGCGTGAGACGCTGCCCGAGGGACACGTCCACACTTGGGCTGAGTTCTCCGCCGCCTTCCGCGCAGCCCATGTCCTAGACGGCATTATCGCCCAAAAGCAACAAGAGTTTTGGGACCTGCAGCAAGGAAGCAGGTCCGTCACAGAGTACTTGCATGAGTTCAACCGGCTGGCCTAGTATGCGCCTGAGGAGGTCCGTACTGATATGGCCAGGCAGACCAAGTTCCTCCGGGGGCTGAAGGATGAGCTCTCCCTTCAGTTGATCTCCGGAGATTACGCCAACTTCGAGAAGTTGGTGAATAAAGCTATTATTCATGAGACCGAGCAAAACAAGGTTGACCTGAAAAAGAAGAGAATGATCGCCTTTCGCCAGAACCAAGGAATGGCGCAGAGGCCCCGCTTCACACCTCCCCCACTGGTGCCCTAATATCATCCACGCCTGGTCTATCGTCCAACGCCACCCGCCGCCAATGCCGGAGCCGGACATCCTCGCCCTGCTCCCGCCGCACCGGCCGCTCCACCCGCCCCTGCCAAGAAAGCAGAGGTTCTGCGTGACAAGCTCGGCAAGCCCATGATATGCTTCAACTACCACCAGGAGGGGCATTACTCCCACGAGTGCCCCCACCCCAAGTGCACGCAAGGAGTCGCTACCAACCCTGCCATCCGTGCCCGTGTCAACCACGTCACCACCGAGGAAGCCCAGGCCGCGCCCGAGATCGTCATGGGTAAGTTCACAGTACACTCGGCCCTTGCAGTGGTTTTATTTGATACTGGAGCTACGCACTCCTTCATATCAACAACTTTTGTGAAGTATAATCTGAACATAAGTGAACTACCAAGACCCGTATTAATAGCCACCCCTGGCAAACAAACGCTAGCTCATTCCTATAGTCCAAGGGTATGGGTAGATATCCAAGGCACAATATTCTAGGCCGACCCCATCCTAATAGAATGCCAAGGCTTGGATCTCATTCTAGGAATGGATTGGCTCAATAAGCACCAAGGGGTGATAAGATGTGCTCGGAGGCAAGTAACCGTGACCAGTGAAGAAGGGACTGTTGTAACATTCCAGATGCCAAGCCTGAAGTCCGGAAGACCTCGGCTACACCAGATTACTTCGGAGGAGATACGAGTGGTCTGCGAGTACCCGGATGTATTTCCGTAGGATTTACCAGGAATGCCACCTAAGAGATATATCGAGTTCCGGATTGATCTAGTACCCAGAACTACTCCCATCTACAAGCGACCATACCGGATGGCCGCCAATGAGCTAGCTGAGATGAAGCAGCAACTTGAAGACCTCGAGAAGAAAGGTGACATCATACCTAGCACATCCCCGTGGGGAGCTCCCGTCATCTTCATTGAGAAGAAGGATGACAAGGCTAAGTGTATGTGTGTGGATTATCGAGCCTTGAACGAGGTGACCATCAAGAACAAGTACCCGTTACCCAGGATCGATGATCTATTTGATAAGCTAAAAGGAGCTACGGTATTTTCCAAGATCGACATACGGTCTGGATATCATCAGCTGAGGATTCGAGAGGAGTATATACCCAGGACGACATTTACCTCTCGCTATGGATTGTATGAGTGCACCGTTATGTCCTTTGGATTGACCAACGCCCCGCTTTCTTCATGAATATGATGAATAAGATGTTTATGGAATATTTGGACAAATTCATTGTGGTATTTATAGATGACATTCTCATCTATTCCAAGGACCAAAAGGAGCACGAGACTCACATCCGGTTGACCTTAGGAAAGTTACGGGAACATCAGCTATACGCCAAGTACAGCAAGTGCAAGTTTTGGACGTCGGAAGTAAAGTTCCTTGGACATATCATCTCTGCACAAGGTATTGCAGTAGACCCTACCACCGTGGAATTAGTTACGGATTGGCTGCCAGTCACCAACGTATCAGAGATACAAAGTTTTCTTGGTTTGGCCGGATATTATCGGCGATTTATCGAGAACTTTTCTAATATAGCCAAGCCTATGACTAAGTTGTTGCAAAAGGGAGAGAAGTTTGAATGGACTCCCGAATGTGATGAAAGTTTTCACACCCTCAAGACCCGGCTAGTGTCAGCACCCATACTGACCCTACCAGATATCACGAAGGACTTCCATGTTTATTGCGACACATCTCGCCACGGATTGGGAGGTGTTCTTATGCAAGACGGAAAGGTTGTTTCATACGCCTCTCGTCAGTTGAGACCACATGAGCTAAACTACCCTACACATGATTTGGAATTGGCCACTGTTGTGCATGCCCTTAAGATATGGAGGCATTATTTGGTCGGAAACCACTGCGAAGTCTTTACGGATCACAAGAGTTTGAAGTATATCTTCACGCAGCCAGATCTCAACCTTAGGCAAAGGCGATGGTTGGAATTAATAAAGGACTACGACTTAGGTATTCACTACCATCCCAACAAAGCAAATGTGGTAGCTGATGAACTAAGTCGAAAAGGATACTGCACCACGATCGTGATACAGGATCACACGCCTTTGTTATATAAGGAGATGGAAAAGTTGAATCTCGGGTTAACCACAGGAGCATATCTAGCCACCCTTCAGACCCGACCTGTCCTATTCGAGCATATCTGAGAAGCTCAGTTAGAAGACCCGGATATAGCCGCCATCAAGAAGAACATGAGACGGGGCAAGGCCCCAGGATTTTCAGAGAATGAGAATGGCACCATATGGTTCGGGACCAGGATTTGTGTGCCAGATAAACCGGAGATAAAAACCCTTATTCTAAGGGAGGCCCATGATACTCTGTACTCCATCCATCCCGGGAGTACCAAGATGTACCAGGACATGAAAGAACATTATTGGTGGGTTAGCATGAAGAAAGAGATTGCTCAGTTTGTCACGGAATGTGACACCTGCCGGCAAGTAAAAACAGAACATCAGAGACCCGCAGGACTCTTACAACCACTTAAAGTGCCTGAATGGAATGGGAAGAGATCGGTATGGACTTCATCACCGGACTCCCAAAGACCCAACTTGGATATGATTCCATATGGGTAATCATTGACCGACTAACCAAAGTAGCTCACTTCATAGCCGTCAAGACGACCTTGAGTGGCCCTAAACTAGCATAGTTGTATATGGCCCGCATCGTGTGCCTTCATGGAGTGCCCAAGAAGATAATATCCAACAGAGGGAGTCAGTTTACGTCTCGATTCTGGAAAAACCTTCAAGAGGAGATGGGAACGAGACTAAATTTCAGCACCGCATATCACCCTCAGACAGATGGACAGACTGAAAGGGTGAATCAGATATTGGAGGATATGCTACGGGCATGCGTCTTGGATTTTGGAGGAACTTGTGACAAGAGTTTACCGTACGCCGAGTTTTCGTACAACAAAAGTTATCAAGCCAGCCTTCAGATGTCCCCGTTCGAAGCCCTATATGGACGTAAGTGCAGGACGCCTCTACTTTGGGATCAAACTGGTGAATCCCAGGTATTTGGAATAGATATCCTTCGAGAAGCTGAAGAGAAAGTATGGATTATCAGAGACCAACTCAAGAAAGCCCAATCTCGACAGAAGACCTATGCGGACAATCGTCGTCGAGACTTAGCCTTTGAAGAGGGAGACCATGTCTACCTATGTGGAAAAGCCCGTCAAGATCTTGGAAGTCAAAGAAAGGACCACCAGGAGCAGAGTCATCCGTTTCTGTAAGGTTGAATGGAGCAATCATCACGTAGAGGAAGCTACATGGGAAAAAGAGGAAGAACTCAAGGCACAACATCCTGAGCTATTCGAGGATTGATCTGAATCTCGAGGACAAGATTCTATGTAAGGGGGATAGGATTGTAACATCCCAAGATTTAAAAATAAATAAAATAAAAGAAATATATTATTCAAAGGATTTCTGGAATTATTGATTTAAGAAAATCCTAAAAGAACCCTATTAAAGCCAAAATAGGGAGAAATATTCAGAAATTGGATTTGGAAAATTTATGAAATAATCTAGAGACCAAGAAATAATTTTAGGAATTTTTACAAATTTTTATCAACAGTGATTGAACCCTTAATGAAATAAATGAAATACTAGAATTATTTTAAATCAGAAAACAATTTTAATTCGAAATGGGCCTCAACCCTCAATCTGCCTCAGCCGGACCAAGCCCAACGCCTACATCACTGACAAGTGGGACCCAGCTGTCGGCGCCACTCTCCTCCTCTCTCTCCCGCCCGCGCCCCGCCTCAGCCCCACATGACAGCCACCCGCGCCCGTCCCTCGCTCTCTGGTCGCCAGGGCCCACCTGTCGGGACCTTCTTCCCCGATGGAAAGGGATCCCCCCTTTCCATAGCCGGCGACGCCCCTACCAAATCCGCCCCCGCTTGTTGCCATACACCAAATTGAGCCCACGCCGACGCCTACCATCTACCGGTGATCGCCTTCCCCGGTTACCCCACGTGTTTTTTGGCTTAGATGGCAAGCACACGCGCGCATGGAAACTCGCCGGAGGGGAAAAGGAAACCTCTCGGTTCCTTTCCGTTTGAACGTCGTCGACCCCTTCTATTTAAACCCCTCCGACCACCGCAGCCGAGACCTCACACCCTCACAGCTAGCCACGCATTCCCGGGCCCTCTCTCTACTTTTTCCGAGTACTCCCCTGCTACACCTCCGGCCGCCGTCCACCGTCGACTCCGGTCCCCGCCGTCCATGCCGTCGCCACCGTCGGGATCCCCGTCAACCACCCATCCTTGGCCACCCCTCGGTTGGCCGTGAAGACCGCCGGATCGCCATCGCCGTCGACCACCCGAGAAGACCACGCCGTCTACCCTCGCCGCCGGCCGCCATCCTTCGACCATCCTCACCGCCGCAGGTACGGTTGGAACCGCCGTACTCACCTCGTTCCATTTCTGCTAGTAGCTAGACACCTAGGCGCTCGCCGTCGCTATCACCGTCGTGCCTGAGCCCCACCATCGCCGGAGACGAAGGGGGGTACGTACCCCCTTAACGCGTGCCGTGCCGGACGGGCCCTTGGCCGCTCGATCTGCGATGAACGGCTGAGATTATAACCCCCCTTGATCTAATATAAGGCATCCATCTGGTCAAAGAGGTATGGGACTATCCAAGCCATTGATTATAACTTAAGTCTTTGGCTCGATCTCGTGCGTCCACATGTACTGATTCGGTGCGATTTAATCGGGGCCGTCCGTTTTCATTTAACCGATCCCGCCTCTCGCCTGGCCGCTGGATCCAGATCCAATGGTCCAGATCATTTGGGTCCACGCGCACAGTCGCTGGTCCACCGTGGGCCTGGCTCACCATGGACCAGAGCTCATTTTCTGTTTAAATAAAATTCCAGAAAAATGTTTAAACATCCAAAATTCATAACTTGCTCATTTTAACTCCAAATTTCACCATTCAAATTTTATTAAATTCAGCATTTTATTCTCTATACTTCAATGCCATAAAAACAGTATGTCCTTGTTGCCCAAAATAATCTTATAAATTAAATGAATAAAAACCCCTTAGGGATAAAATTATAAATTCACAAAATAAATTGGGAAAAGCCTTAAAATCTAATCTTTAATGTTTTTCACCAAACATGAGAATAGTAAAACCTTATTTCACATATTAAAACCCATAACACTTGTATGTTTATTATTTTGTGATGTTTTATCTGTTTATTGAATGCTACGTTTATTTTTCCGTATCGAGAAGACTACGAGTTCGTCGAGTAGCCGGAGTTCTATCCCGAGGTTCCACCTTCACCCTTTGCTGATCAAGGCAAGTCACAACCCCCATTTTGATCATCATTGAGCCCATGTTTTAATAAAGTATCGCTATAACTCATAGGATATTATTGCATTAGTCAAATATCAAGCCCTACACATATATTTATTAGATCCCCATCCTTGTGTGCAAACCCAAGCCATGCTTATTGAGCCTTAACTCCTTGTCACTCTACTATAAAATATTAGCTAGTGCCCAATGTACCGGCACAACTGCTATAGGATAAAAGAATGAGTCGTAGATAGATGGATTCTACTATATGAATTTCCCCGTTATTCTTGTCTTTGGAATCTGTTGGAGTTGGCTATGTTATAAGTATGGTGGGTTCCGAGTGCAAGCTAGGGCATTGGTTGGTCGCACCCGGGGCACTATAAGGACTGGTCTGCGGGATCTGTTGCAAAGCACTTCCGTACCAACCACAAGTCTAATGGGTAAGTCCTAACTGAAAGTATGGAACAATCCGACTCAATGCACCATAGTGGAGGGGGCAAGGGGCAACCTGCGGGTGACTTGTACCGACGTGGCTCAAGGGGGGTATGGTGAGGCTCGACGCGTCGGGACACCATATGAAACCCATAAGAGGGTGCTGTCAGGTCGAGGAGGACCATATGGAAGGTTTTGGCATGAGTTCTCATGGTATGGGTCATCTCGTTACACTTGGGTGTAAGTGATGAGGAGCTCCAGCAAGCGGCAGCTACTTCGAGCGCTCAACTCATAGAACTCCAAGACTCGCTCAAACAGGCGATGACCCAGAAGAGCACGAAGAATACTGCAATAGCAGAGCGTACCTTGGATGCCCTTCACGATACCTTGGAATACTTTGGCACCATGTGCCCTTCGTCTTCTACTGTGGCGAGCGAGCCCCTCGACCGGAAGCTGAAGATGATTCAAGTGGCGACGAAGCTGGTGATGGGCTCCGACGTCCGGTATGGAGAGATCTCCGGACAAGTTGCTAGAATTAGAGTCCTCCGTCACCTCGAAGCTCTTGGGATTTCCGTCGCTCCAGTTGGGGTCGACACCCGTAGGTTTTGCCGATGAAGGCTTGTTTCGTCCTTCGCAGGATGTAGCCTCGGCTTGGTAAGCTTTCTGGTCAGTATGGAAAACAGACCACAAGGCTGCAACCAAAGCTTGGATCGACGTGGCCCGTCGGCAAAAGCAAGCGCAAACAAGGCCTCTGCTTCCAGCTTCGCCAGCTCTGACACCTCCTGCTCCGCCGACTGACCCGTAGGTCAAGTCTTATAGGGCGCTTAAATATGTATAAGAAATCTTGCAAAGCCCCTTACATTAATGAATGAAAAGTTTATAAATGAGGAACTTGTTTGAATGTTTATTCTTTTAGGTTTTGCCATGTCCGTCGGAGCCTGACTTCGAAGTATTGGAAATTAACGAAGGGCTCCATCGGCAGTGGACAATACTTGAAAGCTTAAGGCCTTACCGTCGTTCACGCTTCTCTGTTCCTCGTGGAGATCAAAGAAGAGGAAAAGGGAAAAATATCTTCATCTTCCGAGTACGTAGATTGGTCTGACTCGAAGTATCCGGCCAAAGACCCTACAAAGGCTAGCTCCGAAAGGCTTCTGACTTGGGCTGAACTTCAAGAGGAGCAGAAAAAACTACGAGCTTCGAAGAAGAAAAGAAGCACTCGAACTAAAAAGATAGTCTCGACGGCTTCGAGCTCCGGAGGTCGAAGTAGCCTTAGAAGTAGTTCTAGAGGCCGAATGGTTCTTCGATTTTATCTAGGCTTAGACCAAAATTTCTCTTGATGTAAAAGTATGATTATTCAATTAATATGAATTGCTTCGAAAGCATCTTGTTGTTCCTTACTCTCCTGCCCTTCTTGTGAGTGGGGGACCGTACGCATTGCGATAGGGTCCGTCGGACACAATGATTTGCACAACAATCTGATGCTTCGCACAACACTTAGCAATCACAATTTACTTTCTCTTAGAGTTATTCGAACTATACGTTTGTATTATGATGTTTGGAGATTTTGGAGCTGAATTTATACTTGTAAGCTCCCATATTAGTCGCTTAGGACTTTTAAAAGTGTCTCATTTGTCGGAGCCTTGAAACCTTATTTCTTGGTCACCTTCGACTCTTTTACAGATGCTTCGAACCCGGAGGCCAGAAATCTGTTGTTTTAAAATCCTTAGACTCTTCTATGGATCCTAACAAGCTCGAGCCTGAAATCCGTAGGCTGGCCACCTTCGGCTCTTTTATAGATGCTTCGAACACAGAGGTTGGAAATCTGTTCTTTTAAAGTCCTTAGACTCTTCTGCAGATCCTAACAAGCTGGAGCCTGGAATCCGCAGGCTGGCCACCATCGGCTCTTTTACAGATGCTTCGAACCCGGAGGCTACAAATCTGTTCTTTTAAAGTCCTTAGACTCTTCTACGGAACCTAACAAGACGGAGCCTGGAATCCGCAGGCTGGCTACCTTCGGCTCTTTTACAGATGCTTCGAACCCGGAGGCTAGAAATTTGTTCTTTTAAAGTCCTTAGACTCTTCTACGGATCCTAAAAAGCCAGAGCCTGGAATCCGCAGGCTGGCAACGGAGTCCTTGAACCAATGTTTCGAAGGTCGTTGTCCAGGTTCTTAGAAAGATGCTTGACTCCGCAAGCATCTTCGTTCTCCTGATGCATCCACCAGGAGTAAGGGGTATTCGAAGAGCAAACAAGATTCGAACCTCCACTTTTATTTACAAAGGAACTTTTACAATTGAATACAAGGATCCCCTAAGCGTAATAACGCTCAAGGTGCTCAGCATGCCATGCATGCTTCAACTCATCCCCTTCTAAATTAGCTAATTTAAACGAGCCGGGGCGCCCTGAGCGTAGGATAATATATGGTCCTTCCCATTTATTTCCTAGCTTCCTCGGGGCTGTTACACTTCGCAAAATTAAATGACCTGGCTTAAGCTCGCTCAGCTTTATCTTTGGGTCATACCATGTTTTTGTTTGTTCTTGGTACTTCGTCAGATTGGTGACGGGTCGAATCCTTGTTTCTTGTAACAAGTCCAATGAAGTGTTTCTCTCATCGTCATCTCTAGGTTCTACTACGCGAAGGGATCCACCCTTGAGCTCCGTAGGAGTCATGACCTCATCTACGAACAGCAGCCTAAATGGAGTGAAGCCTGTGGACCTGGCTTGAGTGGTCCGAATGGACCATAAAATCTTAGGTAGTTCTTCGGTCCATAGCCCCTTGGCCAACCCGACAATCCTTCGATTCAGACCGGAGAGAATATTCCCGTTGGCTCACCCGACGGCTCTGTTGGATTGAGGGTGGCGAACTGCTGCGAAGCATAACTTAATGCCCAATTCTTCACAACATTCTTTGAATGTTTCAGCTTCGAACTAGATTCCATTATCCACAGTTAGCTCCCTTGAAGACGGTGGCTCCATCTTCCCATCCACTGGCATCCATGACAGGTTCGAACCAACTCCTCCGCATCTCTTACAATTGTCGGCCAGTAGAGTCCCCGCCAAAGTGTCTTTCCTGCTAGAGCACGGGGGTCTAGGTGGCTTCCACATAAACCTTTGTGAATGTCCCGAAGTATATCTTGGCCTTCGGGTTGTGAGATGCACCAGAGTAGGGGAGAACAAACTCCGGATTTGTATAACATTACATTGACAAGATTATAATTTCGAGCCCTTGCTTGTAACCTTCTGAAATTTGGACTTTCTGACGAAACATCGCTGTTTTGCAAGACATCCATTATCGGAGCACGCCAATCTGTAGTTGGGATGCAAAGGACTTCTATGGAGGGTAATTTATTTACCGTAGGCTTGACTAGTTCTTCATAGAAAGCACCCTCCGAGAGGTCCAATGCTCCGGCTGCAGCCTTCACTAGAATGTATGCAAGTTGATTATCTGCTCGAGGGATACTTCGAACAGAAAATCCTTTGAATATTGCTTCTGTCTTGCGGATTTCTTCCAGATACTTTACCAGATGTGGGTTTCTTGCTTGAAAGCTTTTGTCAACATGCCCTGCGACGACATGGAAATCTGTTTTAATTATTATCCTTGCTGCTCCAAGTGCCTTTGCCTTTCGGAGGCCTAGCAGGATTCCTTCGTACTCTGCTATATTATTGGTGGTCTTAAAGTTGAGCCTCACAGAATACATGGCCTTTTGCCCTGACAGCGATATTATTACAGCTCCAGCTCTGGCACCAGATGCCTGGTAAGCTCCATTAGAAAAATTGTCCATAGACCTTCGGAGGGTTCTTTCGGAGCCCAAACTGCAGATGGAGTCCACTCTGCTACGAAGTCAGCTATGATCTAGGATTTGATAGTTGTTCTCGCCATGAAGGAAATTCCAAATGGGGCTAGCTCGAAAGCCCACTTTCCGATCCTACCCACATAATCTTTGCTCCGAAGCATATGACCAAGAGGATACGAGGTAGGAACGATTAGGTTATGTGCTAGAATGTAATGCCTCAGCTTCCACGAGGCAATTACTAAATCATAAGCAAATTTCTCGAGCTCGGAGTATCTTGTCTTTGCTCCGGAAAAGGCTTCTGAGATGAAATAAACTGGGTTTTGCACCAGCATTCCCTTAAGCTCAACTTCTCTGACCAATACTGCACTTACCGCGGAGCCCGTTGCTGCAAGATAAAGAAGGAGAGTTTTTTTATGGGAGGGGCACAACAAGTGTCTATAGGTTTCCAAGGTATTCTTTGATATCATCGAAGCTCTTCTAGCACTCCAGCGTCCAGTTGAAACTTTTGGACCCCTTTAGGGCTTTAAAAATTAGAAGGCTTCGTTCGGCTAATCTGTCTAGGAATCTACTAAGAGCTGCGAGCCATCCTGTTAGCTTCTGGACTTGCTTCAAATTTTCTGGTGGAGCCATTCTTTGTAATGCACTTATCTGCATTGGGCTAGCTTCGATTCCCCTACTCAAAACTAAATACCCTAGCAGTTTTCCTGCTTGCGCCCCGAATATACATTTTTCAGGGTTGAGGCGGACTCCACATGCTCTAAGGATCTCAAATGTTTCAGCTAAGTCTAGACTATGATGGTGCTTTACAGCACTCTTTATTACAATGTCATCCATATAGGCTTCAACATTTTGGCCTATTTGGTGACCTAGAGCCTTAGCTATCAAACGTGAGAATGTGGCTCCGGCATTCCGCAAGCCAAAAGACATTCTTACATAACAAAATACTCCGGATGGGGTTATGAAACTTGTCTTGGCTTCGTCTTCGCGCTTTAGCTAGACTTGATGATAACCGGAGTAAGCATCAAGGAAACTCAGTAATTCGGAGCCAGCCGTAGAATCCACCAGCTAGTCTATTTGGGGCATAGGGTAGGGGTCTCGTGGGCATCACTACAACAAAACAGAATATTTTCGTCGACCAATTTAACTTCCGTCGGCTTTTGGGCAAGCCGACGGAAGTTAAATAACTTCCGTCGGCCTCCACGAGCCGACGGAAGTTAACTTAACTTCCGTCGGCTTCTGACAGTGGCCGACGGAAGTTAGCGGGGGTTTTTCCGCGGCCGTCCGGATCCCCCTAACTTCCGTCGGCCAACATTAAAGCCGACGGAAGTTAGCTAACTTCCGTCGGCTTTAGTGCTGGCCGACGGAAGTTAGGTCGGCCTTTTCCCAACCGCGCGCGCGTACAGGGTGACCTAACTCCCTGTACGCGCCCACGCCGCCGCCGCCTCCCGCGCCCAGCAGCCCGCCGCCGCCTCCCGCCCTCGCCGCCTCCCGCCGCCGCCCGCCCTCGCCGCCTCGGGCGCCGCCGCGCCGCGCCGCGCCGCTGCCCGCCCGGCCGCCGCCGCCCGCCCGCCCGCCCGTGGCCGCCCGCCCGCCTCGGCCGCCGCCCGCCAGCCCGCCGCCCGGCCGGCCGCCTCCCGCCCGGCCGGCCGCCTCCCAGCCGCCTCGACCGCTGGCCACCGCCTCCTCCCGGCCATCGCCGCCGTCCCGGCCATCGCCAACGCCGTCGACGCCGCCAAGGTGCGCCGCTCTAATTAATTTTACTTTCATTTAAAGATGTTAATTTGCAAAAGTTATGTTTTTTCAAAGAACTTGTTAATTAGGATTTAGAATAGAACACGTACGTTGTATTTTTCTCAAGATTTATTTAATTTAATTATATTAGTCGATGTGATTTTCGCCAATATAATCAAAACTGAATAATTACTGAGTGCGGTCAAATTAATTACAACCTCCGTCCAAAAATCTTCTACTTTTTTCTAAAAATTTTCTACATATTTATAGTTTACCTAGACTCAAGTATTAAATTATCTTTGTTTATGGCGTTAACCATATAGTTTAATTTTATGTATGCAATAGTAGTACTATTTAATGTATTAGGATGAATATATGAGAATTTTAATGTAATAATAGTGTTATTTAATGTATTAGGGTAGATTTTAGTAAAAGCAAGCGGTGACAGTAAATTAAAATCTATTATGACAGTAAATTTAATGTATTAGGGTAGATTTTATGCATGATTTCATTGGGTGATTAGTATTATATCTATATATACTTTAATATATATATTTCTTTTCGTATGCAATTTTTTATTTGACAACAACGTAGATAGTGTAACGAAACCTATGCGTCACCCGTTTCGGACCAACATGTCTCACACGTGTCATGCGTGTGAGATGTGCAGGTCCGAAATTGTCCCTTTTTGGACAGCCTCAGAGTGGGCGACAGAGCGTGGTTTTATGATGAGTCCTGAGTCCGAATGAGATTTCAGTAACATAACCTTGTTGTTCTCCATTGCACCACTATCAAGCGTGCAATTGGAGAACAGCGGGGTTATGCTGCTGAAATTTTGTTCGGACTCATGGCTCGTCATAAATACCACGTTTTGTCGGTCACTCTTGGGTGGGTTTAGGACCTATCTTTTCCTATAGACCATGGTTGTCACGGCATCGCCTGCGTCGACTAGGCGTCCAGGCGGTCACCGCCGGACGCCATGGTGAATCACGTCGCCGGTGGGCTCTGCTTCCCCTTGCGTCGTCGGCCGCCCGACCGCCTCTACTTCCCCTCCGTTGTCCGGAGGCGGAGGCGGGGGGTGGCCAGGGTGTGTGTTTGTTGCGAGCCCTTTGATTGAATGAATGTTTTGCATATAGAATGGCTGAGGACGACCGACGGTGGATGTATAGTGGTTGGATGAAAAGTGGAGCTCACACGAGGGAGTGGGTAATCAACGCTGAGAAATTTGTTGATCGTGCATTCGCTTTGACAACAAACACTGGCGCGAGGTGCCCATGCATGAAGTGCAGAAATTCTCGTTGGCAAGACAAGAGGACGTTGTCATTGCATATTTGCAAATATGGTTTCGTGCCAGGTTATGAAGTTTGGTCTTTTCACGGCGAGACAGGCCTTGAAAAAACGGTATTAGTAGTGGAAGAAGAAGATGATAGCGTTGCTGACGATAGGATGGATGAGATGGTTGATGCTATACGACCGGAGTTTGAATCAAACCCCGAGGATCCTCCAACACCGGAGGTTCAAATGTTTTTCGACATCCTTCGAGCTTCAGAAGAGCCATTGCATGAGCACACCACCGTAAGCGTTCTCGCTTTCGTGACTCGTATTATGGCTATTAAGTCAAAATTTGCATTTTCAAACAATTGTTATAAGGAGCTCTTGAATATGATCAGCGATATCCTTCCTAAGAACCATAAGGTGCCGAAAGACATGTATCAGTCAAAGAAAATGCTTTCTGCTCTCGGTATGGAGTATGAGAAGATTGATGTGTGCCGAGATAATTGTATGCTGTTCTGGAAAGAACATAGTAATGAGGTGAAATGCTTAAAATGTGCTAAACCGAGATTCGTAGAGGTCGTAAATGAAGACGGAGAGAAGGTGACGACAGAGGTTGCTCATAAGCAACTTCGTTACATGCCTCTTACACCTCGGGTGAAACGATTGTTTCTATCAAAGAAAACCGCTAGACATATGCGATGGCATAAAGAAGGTGTACGTGAGAATAATCAGGTAATGGTGCACCCATCTGATGGTGCGGCATGGAAGGCTCTAGATGATTTTGATGCAGACTTTGCTAGTGATGCAAGGAATGTTCGCATCGGGTTGGCAACTGATGGATTCACGCCTTTCAATGTAACGGCTTCGTCGTACTCTTGTTGGCCCGTGTTTGCTATTCCATACAACCTTCCACCTTCATTTTGTATGAAATATGAATTTATGTTCCTGTGTCTCATTATACCCGGTCCAGATCATCCTGGAACACGACTAAACGTGATGCTGAAGCCCTTAATTGAAGAGTTAAAACAATTGTGGAAAGGAGTTGAAGCATATGACTATGACCAGAAACAAAAATTCAATCTTCGAGTTGCGTATCTGTGGTCGGTCCACGATTTTCCGGCATACGGTATTTTTTCTGGTTGGAGTTGTCATGGAAGGTTGACATGCCCGATATGTGCGAAGGATACAGATTGTTTCCGTCTGAACTTCGGGGGAAAGATTTGTTACTTTGATTGCCATAGATGCTTTTTGCCCATGAATCACCCATTTAGGTTACAGAGGAACAATTTCAAGAAGGACAACATTGTTGTAAAGGGACCACCAAGGCGTTTAAATGGTACAGAAATCGCTGATATGCTGAATGAGTTGGTTCTTAATGAAAATGAGGATGGATTTGTAGGATTCGGAACCGAACATAATTGGACCCACATATGTGGTTTATGGGAACTGCCGTACGTCAAATCACTAATTCTGATGCACAACATTGACGTTATGCATCAGGAACGTAATGTTGGTGAAAGCATTATAAGTACATGTATGGATTTTACTGACAGGACAAAAGATAATGTAAAGGCGAGAAGAGATTTAGCTGAGATTTGTAATCGACCAACCCTTGAGTTGACGAATAGTGGTGGCAAGCCACGTGCCCCATTTTGTTTAAAACCTAAAGAAAAAAAACAAGTAATGAGGTGGTTGAAAAATTTGAAATTCCCAGATGGTTACGCCGCGGGATTTAGAAGAGCTGTGAACTTGAAGACAGGGAAATTAAATGGATTGAAAAGTCACGATTACCACATAATAATGGAAAGACTCCTTCCTGTAATGTTTCGTGGGTACCTGAATGATGATGTGTGGAAGGCGTTAGCTGAGCTGAGCCATTTTTATAGACAACTTTGTGCGAAAGAAATTAAGAAAGATATGATGGAGATGCTAGAGAAAGAGATCCCGGTGCTTTTATGTAAACTGGAAAAAATATTCCCTCCAGGGTTCTTCAATCCAATGCAACATTTACTGGTTCATCTGCCATATGAAGCTAAGGTAGGTGGCCCTGTGCAATATAGGTGGATGTATCATATTGAAAGGTCCCTAAAGAAGCTTAGAGCGATGGTTGGTAATAAGGCCAGAGTTGAAGGTTGCATCACAGAAGAATTTAAATTGAAAGAGATAGCATACTTCACTGGTGTATACTTCGCTGAGCATCACAATGTCAACACACCTGCTACACGGTACCATATGGATGAAGACCATCCTTGTAGTGATCTCCAAATATTTGGGTGGAAGGGCATAACTGTTGGTGTTTCCACGACATATTATGTAACTCAGAAAGAACGAACAAATGCCTTGCTCTACATGTACTCAAATATGGAAGAGATGGAACAATATTTCGTGTAAGTGATTCGTTTTAGTTTTATATTTTACCTCCAAATTTTATACCCGTTTGTTTACCAATTCGTTACATTGACAGTATGTTTGATTCGAAATACTTGACGTCTGGTCGTCAACCAACGGAGAAGCAATTAGATAAATTGCGTCGAGAAGGAGTAAATGGCGGGCCTAGTTTTCTCACTTGGTTCAGAGAACATGTAAATCCTTACCTTTTCTGACACGTATTATTTTACTCTAATGGGTTAATTATCTTATAATCTCTTATGATTTGCAGTGCGTGCTCGCTGACAATGTACATATAGACTTGCGACAGCTCTCTTATGGGAGTATTAGTGCCAAAAGTTACGGTCGCTATGATGTTAATGGATTCCGCTTCCGTTCAACTATATTTGAAGCATATCGACCTCTAGCGGCAACAACTAATACTGGTGTTGTTACAAGGGTCGTTGATGGACAAGGACACGAAACTATGTATTATGGAATCATCAAAAATATAATCGAGTACAAATTTGCCGGGAATAAGGAGATTAAAGTAGTCTTCTTCGATTGTGATTGGTTCGACCCTAAACATGGTACTCGTGAAAACCAATTTGGGATGGTTGAAGTCAAACACGCGGAACGATTATCTAGTTGCGACAATTTTGTCCTTGCTCATCAAGTCGAGCAGGTGTATTATATGCCCTACCCATGTGAAAAACTAAGTGCTTGGTGGGTAGTCTACAAAGTGAATCCTCGGGAACGTCTACACACCCCTAGTGATGACGCTTATCAATTGGAGGTTGAAGAGGTCGATGAGGTTTATCAAGATGATGAATTGCCGACTTCGTTTAATGTAGAGTCAGAATCGTCGACAGATTCTTTTCTCGGCGATTCTAATGATGTGGCAGTTCCCGAGAAAAGGAAACACCAACATAAGAAGAAAAAAGTAACATGGCGTGCTTTGGGGAGAAAAGGACAGATTGATCCTGATTTTGATGATAATTGACAAGTAATTGTTTTCATACATGGATATGCAATATACTTCATATTACATGTTTTTTCATATGTACAAACCTTCTTTACTAATAAATGCTTGTTTGTGCTTATTTTGAACAGGATGTCGAAAAAGATGAAGAGTGTCACGAGGAAGCTCTTCCGCTTGGGGAGTTCATCGGCGAGTACTCCGGCGAGTACACCGACGAGTCAGGAGGACACCCTATTCCAGGGTAGTTCCTCTTCTTCAAACAGACGTCGTCAAGAGCAGCTCCTGAGATGCATAGATCCGACTTTAATTGGTCGGCCTATTGCATTTCAACTAGATGAGAAGGTAACTTTCAGATTGTTTTTTATGCCAGTTATAAACTATTACTAATTGTTTCAATACTGTTTTGTAGGAGGAAGAACACTTGGAGAGTGCGGGTCATGAGGATGATCCGGTGGGTGGCGGGCAAGAGGGGGATGTCCCAGAGTGTGCGGCACAGAGGGATGACCCAGAGGGTGTGGGGCAGGGGGATGACCCAGAGGGTGCGGGGCAGGGGGATCTCCCGGAGGGTGCGGGTCAGGAGGAAGGTGCTGAGGCTGCCGGCGGGTCCTCGGTATCTTTTAGGACGAGCCACTTGGTCGCTCCACCAGTAGTCTCTTCCGGTGGAGCCAAGATCGAGATTACGCCTGTTGGTGACGGGTAAGTGTAATACTCTTCTGTTGTTTTGCTTTTGTTTTCAAAAAATTTCTTTCACTAAACTAATTAACTTTATTTATTATGTATTTCTAGATCTTGGATTGACTCTCGGTTCGACGGCACTTCGAGGGTCAGGCAGGTTAACCAGATATTGGATAACCTGTGCCGTCTGCACTACCCAGGGATGCTGACAATGCCGACCGGTGAGCGGGTTCTATGCCAGACATGGGACCAGTACCGGTTCGCTCCTGACGGGCGCCACGGAACTGCTCAGGGGGCGGTGTCTCATGACTTCTGGGTATGCAAGTGTTTTTTCAATCTTCTTTTAGAATTTTCGAGTTACAACACTGTACTAATCATTATTTTTGCAGTTACGCTTTTGCTTGCCAGAAGTCGGCAATCACCATAACCATGCGCTTGTAGTCTTCAACAACAATGCACATAAGGTGGTGAAGGACGCCATTTTGTATGCCCGCATTCAAGCAAACAATGCTTACTACAAGGAGAAGCTAGGGCAACGAATGAGCAAGGCGACGGGCTCATCGTCAGTATATTTGACTGAAGAAGAATACCGTTCGGTAAACAATTCTAACTTTTTACCTCTTCGATTGTTGAGATTTGTTGTCATATAATACAAATAGCATCTCTGTTCAGGTGAGGATTCCGTGGTTGGCAAACCGCGAGGACGCCTATTTTGAATTCTGCAAGATTTGGTCTTCAGCCGCATTTAAGAAGACTTCCGAGCAGAAAAGACAATGCCGCGGGACGGATCCGAAGCACAGATATGGTGCCGACGGACATATTCACCACGCTAAACGCTTGGTAAGACCGATCTGTCACTCTCTAGCTATAGATACATTGTAATGCGACTAACTCATTTCTAATGCACAGGAAGCTAAATCTGGCAACGTGCCAAGTGACATAGAGGTGTATACCTCTGGTCACAAAGGAAGCGATCCGACACAGCCAGATGTCTTGTGTAGCCAGACAGCCACGGACCATTTGGTGAGATGTTATTAAGAGTTTACGTAATTTCATTTTTCTGCGTCTAGCTAATCGGACATGTTTTTTGCAGGCGCAGTATGGTGAACACATGGTTCGACTCCATGGAGAGGACTATGATTGGCGGAGAGAACCTGTGGACCAAATGGCCGTGTACTCCAGCGGAGGTGGCAAAACCCATGGACGGTGAGACAGTGTTTTTATTAATGTTTTGTGTATGGTATTGTGATGGTAACTAACCCCTGTTAATGTTGCAGGTACTCCATGTTCAATGGAGTTATTGACTCGAGAGTAGTGAGAGCTCAGAAGTCAGCTCAGTCGTCGCAGAGCTCCGTCGGAGTTGGCTCCAGCCGTCGTCGCTCAGAAGAAACCCCGGAGATGGTTCGGATGAGGGAGGACATGAGGCGGCGCGACGAGCACTACAAGAAACAACAAGAGTACTATACCGCCTGCTTAGCACAACAGCAGGCGATGATCCAAGTAAGCTTACTTTAGAGTGTTGCAGTTCAAAAGTATTCAGAAATAGGTTTAGAACTAACTGATTACATTACAACATGTGTAGCAACTAGCCCAGCAAAACAGTGGATTTGACATGTCCATTTTCCAACCACTACCTCCCCCGCCACCACCACTATCTCCTACATCACCTGAGGTACCTCCTAAACACTTAAGTTAGCGTTTAGAAGGGTAGTTGAGTTCGTTTCTAATTTTGTCTATTTCTTCAGTGTTTCCGTACGCCTGGTCAAGATGGATCCTCCGGGGCAAATGTGGACGAAGCGGGAGGCAGCGGCGGCGCCCACGACCCAAATGTGGGCGATCAGTGAGTATGTATGTGTATAATGAACCTAGATTGAATCTCGATATGTTATTTGACTTTGTATGTGAATTTGGATGGTATATGTGAATGCGGATGTGTATTGTGACTTTGATTGTGAATTAAGTTGTGTTATGTGATTTTGGATGTGATGTGTGAAGTTTTGGATGTGAGATGTGATTTTGGATGTGAGATGTGAAGTTTGAATGTGATTTTGGATGTGTATTGTGATTTTGGATGTGTATTGTGAATGTATGTGAAATTGTGGTTGGATGTGAGTGTGAGTAGGGGAACCAGGAAAAAATAAAAAAAAATACCAGGTAACTTCCGTCGGCTTTGACCATAGCCGACGGAAGTTAGCTGGTTTCGGCCACGTGGGCAGAAAGGCTAACTTCCGTCGGCTTCGGCCCTAGCCGACGGAAGTTAGCTGCCCCTAACTTCCGTCGGCCAGGCTGGCCGACGGAAGTTAGAGCCCCCCTAGTGACGTGGCAGTGTTCGGCGCTAACTTCCGTCGGCTTGACGTGGCCGACGGAAGTTAGCTAACTTCCGTCGCCGCGCTTCCGTCGGCCAAAGGCCGACGGAAGATAGCGTTTTGCCGACGGAAGTAGGCTTCTTCCGTCAGGAAATGGCTAACTTCCGTCGGCTTTGGCCGACGGAAGTTGCCTGTTTTGTTGTAGTGCATGCTTTATTTAATGATGTAAAATCGATGCACATGCGCCATTTGCCGGAGCCCTTTTTCTTGACAAAAACATGGTTAGCCAACCACTCCGTGTGGGCTACTTCCTTGATGATGCCAACCCTTAACAATTTTTCCACTTCTATCTTGGCGAGGTCTGCCCTCTCTACAGACAGCTTATGGAGCCCCTGGTGTACTGGACAAGCCTTCGGGTTGACAAGCAGGCTATGCTCGATGATACTTCGGTCTACCCCAGTGATGTCTTCATCAGCCCAGGCAAAGATGTCCAAATTTTGCTTGACTATTTCCTCCAATGAGGTAGCTATCTCCGGCGATAGCCCCTTGCCGAACTGTATTGGGTATTCTTTGTCATCCTTCAGAATTATTTTCGTGACGACATCACCTTCCAGGCTTGGCTTGAGGGAAAGGCCCTTCGAGGAGTTCAAAGACTCTGAAACCTCCTCCGTGCCCTCCGTCACACTGTGTACTTGCCGAGGGTCCAATGGCTGGCCGTGGCCATACTCCGTTCTTCGGGCTACAGCTTGGTCTCCTGAAATAGTGAGAACTCCACCTTACGTGGGCATCTTGAGACACAGGTAGTTGTGATGTGCTATAGCTCCAAACTAGTTCAGCATCCCCATCCAAAAATTGCGTTGTAGGCATATGGGGCGTCGAAGACATCGAAGATCACCTCTTCCACCCTGGCCAAGGGCCCCTCTCCGAAGGCAACCTCGAGGCCTATTTGGCCGAGGGCATCGACAGGCGGACCTGCAAACCATTGAAGTGGCCAGGCCGCCGGAAGTAAATGCCTCCGAGGAATGCACATCTGATCGAAGGCCTAGATGAAAAGTATGTCTACGGAGCTCCCGTCGTCCACCAAGATCCTTCGATCTTCCACCCCAGCTATATCTGCTGAAATGACCAAGGGGTAAGCATGGGGGAACTTCACCACCTCAGCATCATTGGTAGTAAAGGAAATAGGTACATGAGACCATTCAGGCATTCCCTCCACGGAATTCGAGGTCCCTATGTGCCCTACTTCGCGGACGTATTCTCGCCGCTGTCTTTTGGACATGTTACCGAGGGTCCCCCCTTCGGAGATGGGCAGGACCACTGGCTTGCCGTGGTCTTGGGGGCATTTCTGCTTCGGTGTTGGCATAATGTTGGCCACCGGTAGCTGCATGGGGGCTTTGGGGACACCGGCTCGGGCCATGATTTGCACAGGCTCCGACCGTGCCGCTGGAGGGACCCGATCCGAAGTACCCCGCCCTATGCTTCATCCCAGGTATTCACCTCGAAGGGTTAATACCGCCTTACAATCCTTCGTGTCATGGCTTCTATTCTTGCCATGCATGCAACAGAAAAAGCTTTGGCGCCTACAGGGTATTCTTTCTTGGGGCTTCAGAGCTCCAGCCTTGAAGCCTTGCACCTGCTGAAAGATGGCAGGTGCCTTCGGAATGGAGGGTGCAATGTTCAACACCTCCGAGCGGAAGTGCTTCTTCCCCCGTCTGTGATCGTTGAAGCGATTGTCGTGAGGGGGTTGCGGAGAGGTTGAGGCTTTGGGCTCCGTCTTCACTTCTTAAAGGACTGGTGCAGGTGTAGCGGCTCTTCAGAGGCAGCCTTCATCCGCCTTGGCATACTGTTCGAAGTATGCCATCAGTTGTGCCATGGATGACACTGTTTTCCGATGAAGCTTGCTGAGGAGATCTGGGTTCAACACCCCTTCGCGAGCGGCGTCGACTACCGAAGAGGTAGACAAGCCCTTGATCTGCGATTTGGTGTGAGCGAACCACGTGAAGTATTCCCGGAGCGTCTCCCCTGCTTGCTGCTTCACCTGAAATAAACTCCCCATTGACATCGGGGCCACAAAGGTACCTTGGAAGTTGCTTACAAACTTCCTCTTCAACTGCTCCTAGGATTTGATCGATCCTGGCCTCAAGGACTAGAACCATCGGAGAGCCACACCTTCGAGAGTGAGAGGAAAACACTTCGCCATAGTGTTACGCACCCCTCCTCTTGCTTCTATCGCTAGGGCATATGAGCGAGCGAATTCTCTGGGGTCAGACCCACCGGAATACTTGTGCAACTTCGAGACTTTGAACCTGGGATCGAAGGGCACCTTTTGCAAGTCCGAATGCAGCGGAGACTCGTCATCAAAGGATGCGTTCTTAGCCTCCTCCGGGACTTGGACAGCTTCGGGAAGGTTGCGAGCACCACCGTCTTGGGGTCCTTCTGGATCATGGGTGGAAGCTTGGGAGCAGAGTCGATCAGCGGCGTCTTGCCTCCACCTAGCCACTTCCTCCTAAAGTCGTGCTACTTGTGTAGCCTCGTCCTCAGGAAGGTCTTAGTCTCCTTCAGAGGGGAGCTCCGGGTCTCGGGAACTGGCGTAGTCAGTTCGGAGCACCGTCGGACCAGCCTGAGGGCCTCTGGGTGCTCGTCGTCCGGCAACACCTTCGGGGGTTGTTGGGACAGCTGAAGGTCCTGCTCCATTGGTCCAAGGGGACCTTCGGGGAGGATCCGAGGCTAGACTCCACTTGGGAGGCATAGCTAATGAATAAGAGGTCCAAGGCTCGAGGACTTCGATTAGTTTGGGAAGGCGAGGAATGGCCTTCGAACTGCACTAAGAAGCCCCTTACCGAAGGGTGCACGGAATCTTGAGACTCTGAAGCTCCCTCCGCAAGTGCTCTTCGAAGTACAGTCAGCAGTAGAGAACTAGCTTTTAGAACTAGGATTCCCACAGACGGCGCCAACTATTGGCGTAAAAGATTACGCTAATAGGTTCTCTAAGATTAAGAACTCACAAACAGTGGATTTGTGTTGAGAACTATCTCAAGCCTCTGAATTGGATAATAGCTTAAGTAGTCCGAAATTGTGTATTGAATAGCTGAGTATTCGATGCCTATTACAGGGTAAGAAGGAGGGTATTTATAGGCAAAAAGTCATAAGGAAAAGACCTATTTACCCCTCAATTACAACCGACATAGTGGAAACTATTTGGTATCCTGAATAGGGCTAAAATGGTAAAATATACTCGGAATAGGAAGATAAGGCAAACATCTTACCAGACTTGCTGTTTTCCACCGAAGCTTCATAACCTGCGGAGGGTACCTTCGAATTGTAAGTCGAAGCACCTTTTGGCTTAGAAACTTCACCACCTTCGAGCATAAGCACGGGCTTAGAAGCCGATAAGTTATCTTTGATTGTCAATCTCTAAAGTCCTGAGGGTGAAGTTATCCGAAAGATCACTACCTGATGGACACTCTACTTTGTTGTGAACAGCATCAACGGACACATCAGCCAATGCCACTTGGGCCGAAGTGTCTGCGGGTATGACTTCTACTTCATCGCTGTCCCACTGAATTAGGCACTGGTGTAGAGTAGAAGGAATGCAACAATTTGCTTGAATCTAGTTGCGCCCAAGCAGCACGTTGTAGTTACCTTGACATCGACGACGAAGAATGTTGTTGGCAACGTCTTGTTGCCTACTGTCAACTCCATGGAGAGCACGTCTTGTTGAAACCGTTGAGCATCAAGTTGGTCTTCTTCAGATCATCCTCGTCCCTGCCAAGTTTCTTCAATAGCAAGTAGGGCATTAGGTTAACAGCCACTGTCAACAAGCATCCAGGAAATCGGCTTTCCATCAATGTGACCCCTGACGTAGAGAGGCTTTAGATGGTGAGCCGAGTACTCGGGTTTCTCAAAGATAGCATTGTGTGGGCCAAGGTTTACCTAAGCGACCTTGGCCTCGTCCTGCGGCAGGGAAAACTCGGCGGGCAGCATGATGACGTTGATGTACATCTCCTGGGGTGCGGGCCCCTTGGAGACAGGAGAGTACTCGTCGTCAAGCATGTCATCGTCGTCGTCACTCAGGCTAGGAGCTGGGTTGGTCATCTCAACCGGCTTCATCCTCCATACATGTCTCATCGTTGGCCGTGGGCAAATTTCCTCAAAAATAGTGTCTCGCTCGTCCTCGGCCTTTCTCTCGCGCATCTCCTGTGCTCGTAGTCATTGTAGATGCCTCTTTTGTGATTTGGACATACCTGGAGGTGCCCAAGATGGTTGTGTCTTGGTGCCAGGTGCCACTGCCTAGTTCCTGTCACCTCTAGCCAAAGTGGTACTGCCTACCTCGGCCTCGTGCACTCTGTATTCGGAGGAGCCTTTGCTACGGACCTTTGCAATCGGACCGGCCTCGTTCGGCCAATCGGACCAGGCTCCGGTGCGGGCTTCGACCAAACAAGGGGACTTACCTCTGTCAGACTTTGGCGATGGGGCCTTCGGGATTTGGACTTCCTTAGAGCCTACTCTAACTGTGATAGCTTCAGACTCCCTACCCTTTGCCCCTTCGTGCTCGTACCCTTCGACTTTGCTCTGTACGGGCCGATTCAGAGGTACCACGAATAGCCTGTGGACGATGCCTCCCTCCGCTGCATCTGTTTGTCCTTGCCATTCATGATACTCCGAAGGAAAACAAGGCATAGCTTTAAGTTGCAGAGGGTACTCTAGATATGACACGTACTGTAACACCCAAATTTAATAAATCTAGACTTTTATTGAAATTCCATAGAAAATCAATAAAAAAATATGTTCATCACACGACCGTGTACAATACGCCAAGCATTCATGGTTCGTAGACCATATTAGTACAAAAGTGTTAAAGTAAAAAGAAACTAATAAAATAAGGGTCCTAGATGAATGCCTCCTTCCAGTATCGCCTTGACTGGGTCGCTACTCCAGACCTTCATCCTCCTCGTAGTAGACGGGCTCTGGTCGTGTAAGTCAACGGAGGTGAGTACAATCGTACTCAACAAGGCACTGAATGCAAATATAATGCAGAGTAGTAACAAGGAAGGTAGTGGCCAACTTTGCGGAAAAGCATATTTGTAAAGCAATTAATGTGATCAAGTTATTAATATGGAAATTTAAACATGTGTATGCATTATCTTCTAACTCGAGGGGTACAGTCAGCCCACCCTCGCTCAACAGTCCTTACATGCCATGAATAACACATTCATTCAAACAATAATAAACTAACTGCGAGAAGTCACACAACCCGCCCTTGACCGTGGGCTTGGCTTTTCAAAAAGATTTAAACTCTGATCAGAGGTGTACTACTGTACCCACAAGGCACGCACTCATCCACAGACACCAAAGTGTACGAGATGACCCATACCACGGAACTCGTGCCAAAACCTTCAGCATGGAACACACCAATTCGATAGCACCCTCTTATAGGTTTCATATGGTGCCCCGACGCGTCGGGCCAACACCATACCCCCCCCCCCTTGAGCCTCGTTAGTACAAGTCACCCACATGTTGCCCCTTGCCCCCTCCACTATGGTGCTTCCAGTTGGTACGATCCATACCTCCAGTTAGGACTTACCCATTAGACTTGTGGTTAGTACGGAAGTGTTTTGCAACAGATCCCACAGACTGGTCCTTATAGTGCCCAGGGTGCGACCAACCAATGCCCTAGCTTGCACCCGGAACCCACCATACTTATAACATAGCCAACTGCAATAGAATCTAGAGACGAGAATAACAGGGAAATCATATAGCAGAATCCAACTATCTACGACTCGTTCTTTTATCCTATAGCAGTTGTGTCGATACATTGGACACTGTTGGCGTAAAAGATTACGCTAACAGGTTTCTGTAGAAGAGAAACTAACAAACGAAGTGTTTGCGAAGCAAACTATTCTAAGCCTCCGAAAGGATAATAACTTAGAGTAGTTCGAATGTGTGTATTGAATAACTTGTATTCGGTCCCTATTACAGGGTGAAATGGGGGGTATTTATAGGCCCAAACATTAAGGAAAAGACCTATTTACCCCTCTATTACAACCGACATAGTGGAAACTATTCGGTTTCCTTAATAAGGCTAAAATGGTAAAAGACTAATCTAATGAGAAAGAAGATAAGTCTTCCATCTTAGCTGGCAGAAAAGATCTTGGAGGGCCTTAGTTCGAAGATGTACTCCGAACCAATGCCTATCTTCGTACTTCGAACATGGTTCCGGGTATCTTCGAAGTTGATCGTCTCGGAACCTTCGAATCTGCTGTCTGCCTTTATGTTGCTTCGGCAATAACCCCGAAGATGAGATATTTTCCCCCAACAGTAGCCCCTCGAATACGCTTCTCCGTTTGATCTGTAACGTTAGGAGAGCAGTATACGGAAGAAAAAGATAACCAAACATCGGGGTTATTGGTTTTTATTTTATCTCCGAAATGCACGAAGATATGAACTTCGAATCAGTCTTAAGGTAATTGCTTTTCGAACTATCTTAGAACCGACTCAAGAAGTTCAAAAGTCTTTTAGACTTAGAGAAAATAGCCGTTAAGTTTCTGTTTCTAACGGAAACTGTAGTAAGAGTTAATTTCGGGGAAAAGTAACGGCAAGAATACGAAACGACATGGATTAACGGTAAAAAAGCGAAGTCTGGGCTATAAATAGAAGGTTTAGAAGTTACCCAGTTACCTTTTCACCGCATTCTCGCAATCCAAAACTTTTCGAGCCCTTTGAGTTCTCGAGCCCTAGCCTCCATTTCCTCAGAGCAATCCGGCGGTCGTGATGGTGAAGACTAAGGGATCTGTACCTCCGTCGGCCTTGGCCCGGCAGTAGGCGGCCGTAGCAGCAGCGGCGGCAGCGTTGGCGGCGGCACCTCCGATGCCGGCGGCGACATCCATGGCGGCAGGGGGGAGAAATCCCCAAATCGCCGATGACCAAGGTCTGTGCCCGCCATCGACGAAATATTTGGATCAGTCTTTTGAGTTGGGGCCTTCTACCTGCAAGAGAGAATCATTGGCAATCACAGCGGGGGGAAAAATTAGCAATGGAGTTATGATCCGGAAGCCAGGCAAAGAATCAATTCCATCGCCAAGACCCGGAGAAGTAGTGGTATTCGAAGCCTTCTTCGAAGCTGGCTTGGGCCTCCCTGCAGTGGACTTCCTGGCGGAGGTACTTGATCTGTTCCATGTAACCCTCCCCCAATTATCTCCGAACGCAGTAGCTAGATTAGCTATCTTTGAATGGACGCTGAGAGCCGAAGGTTGTGAGGGGAGGGCAGAAATCTTCGCTGCACTTCATAGAGCAACTTGCCAGCCGAAGACCTTCGTAGGCTCCGGAGGTGAGAAAGTGGTGGTATCCTTCGGCTCTATCAACTTTAGGCTTCGGGATGAATATGCCCTTCAGTTTCCTGCCAAGGCCATCAATGCTAGATGGTACACTGATTGGGTTCTGAGATGGTTCTATGCCGAAGTTGGAGCAAGTAGCCCTCTGGCTGGGCCCCTTAAAGAAATTCAATTCCGGAAAGAAGCCTTAGTGCAGCCCAACGAAGGCCAACTCGAAGCTCGTCTTAACCTGCTTCAAAAGATTAGCTGAAGGTTAAGCATGCGGGACTTAGCCGAAGAATTCATCGGACTGCAAATTCCTCCGCTGATGGCCAACTGGCCTATCATCTTCGAGGATGATTCGGAAGGCGGTCTCCGCAAGATTAACTTGACTTCGAGCCCTGCAGGTAACTTCGAAACCAACATGTATTATACATATTTACTTCGAAGAAAGACTAATTTGATTTATTTTTTAGCTTCTTCAGCCCCTATTACTTCAGAGCAAATTGTAAGGGCTTCGGAGAAGATTTTGGGTGCCCCAACTCCGACTGAAAAAGAATGGAGAATTAAATTGGTCGGGAGTTGGGAGAGGTTTAACAGAGTATGGGGAATGTTGGAGTTGACTCCGCCCCCTCTGATGGACTGGGTGCCTTTGGAGAAAGGACCCAAGAAAAGGATGGCTGAAGCCGGAGCTTCGAGCTCCGCAAAGACTCCGGTGAAGTAAGTGGCTCGGAAGCCAAAAAATCTCGCACCTTCGAATCCTGCGCCTTCGAGCTCAAGAACCTCAATCTCCGGTTCTAAAGAAGATGAAGGTATATTATTAGTTAGATTGATTGATGAAGATGCAGCTCAACAAAATATTCACATTGAAGATACTGCAGGTATGCCGGAGCCTCAAGCTAACATTGAAGAAGTGAGAGCTCCGGATACTCAAGAGGAGCAAATCGAAGCCCCTATGGGCGAAGATGAAGTTGGAGTTCCTACAACTTTAGTTGTGGATGAGGGGAGGACTGCTCACGGAGATACTCCAGCAGCTGAAGTTTTAACTGTGGATTCAGATGATGACTTCACCTTTGATCCTCCGAGCAGTCCAATGCTCGACCTCCCCCAAAATGTCGAAGGTAAACTTCGCATAAATCTTTTATTATTTTTTGCAAAATTATACGATGTATAATACCTTTGTTTTTGCAGAGCCTCTTTCGGAAGAAGTACATCACGAAGACACAACTCAAAGGCCTTCGACAACTTCGGAGCCGCACCCGGAGGTCGCTCAACAGGGGCCTGGAAGGGGTAAAAGACACATAGAGCCTCTCCCTACTCAAGGATCAACTTCGTCTGAGTCAACAGATGAAAGTGAATCAACTGAGGGGGGGGGCATCTTCCGAAGTTCCTAGGACCTCAGGAGAACGCTCCGGACCTTCGTCAAGCAGGGATGACCAAAGGGCTTCGGCAATGCTCCCTCTTTTGACTCCTTTTTTGGAGCCAACTGGGCTTCGGACTCTGCTCAAACCTTTAGGTCGAGTGAGTCGCAAAGTCGGGGAGACAGAGCTGGTAGCAAAATTAAGCAGGGCGAAGAGTTCGGAGCTTAACATTGCCCTAGAACGAGCGGCCTACCAGGTACGGAGCACCTTCGAGCCAATATCTTTTAGCGAATTATATTGGGTTCAGAATACATCTTCGAACCAGCAGCAAATTATACATGAATAATTTCTTACTTTAGTTTTTTCTTTTCTCAGCAAGCAGTCTTGGCCCGCGCTGCAACTTTATCAAGCGAGAATGAAATTGCTCAGCTTCGGGAAGAAAATGAAGCTCTTAAATGCAACTTATCTTTCTCCGAAGCTAGAGTACTTCAAATGGATAATGTGATTTCAACGGAGCGTAGGGCCAGACAGGGCTTGGAGGCTGCTAATAAGGAGCTCGAAGCAGAAAGAATCGTGCTTCGGGCTGAAATTGAAAAGGTGCGGTTGGAGCATGCTAGTGTTGGGTCCGAACTTGTAAGGCTCCAAGAGGAAGCTAGCCAACTCCTAAACCAGAAGAATATTTTAACTACGGAGAATGCTAGGATTTCTGGAGTTTTGGCAGAAACGACTTCGAGCAAGGATGCACTAACTGAAGAAAAGCTCAAGTCGGAGAAGGTAGCTACGGAGGTCATCGAACAGATGCTAGGTGTTCTGGAGTACTTCGGTACTACTGGATCACTTCCTTCGGATGACAACGTGACTCTGCTGCGCCGGTTAAAAAGGATCCAAGGAGCAGCGAAGCAAATGAAGACGGCAGGCATTCGTTATGGAGAACTCTCCGGACAAGTGTCTGCTCTCGGACTACTTCGTTACTACGAGGATTTGGGCCGAACAATCACTCCGAGCGCAGAGGGCTCCATTATCTTCGACGACGAGGGGCTTTTAAATCCTTCCGAAGGCGTGACCGCCGCCTGGCGAGCCTTTCAAACCTCATGGAGAGCCGAAGGTCGTTCTGCGATCAAGGCTTGGATCGATGAAGGCCAACGACAGAAGCAAGTTCGGAGCCAAACTTCGAGCAGTCAGCCTCCTCCGAACCCGCAGGTTTAGGAATTATTTAGGATTTTTTGACTATGTAAAGATCATGCTTGTAAACATTTATCAATGAAAATCTTGTTTGTCATATTTTTAGGCTTTGCCTCTTATGGAAGACATCGAAGTGTTAGAGCTTAACAACGAACTTCGCTCATTATGGAACACCTTCGAACTTCTAAAGAGTTATAAACGTCCTCGATTTCTTATTCCTCGAGATGACTCTGGCGTAATTGCGCCCGAAGTAATCAAAGACGTATTGTCTTATATTAAAGAGGAAGAGAAAGAGGTTGACGCAAACACCTCGTCTTCTGAAGACACTATTTGGTCTGAAGACGAAGGTGAAGCTCGAAATAAAAGATCTGAAGATCTTAGAAGGTGGGAAAGAAGCCCCGAACGGCTTCGAACTTGGGCCGAGCTTCAACAAGAGCAGAAGGATTTTAGAGCTTCGAGGGGAAGGAAGAGAGTTAAACGAAAAGTTCTTAGAACTTCCGATGTTGGAACTAGTCGTTCCACCCCTAGCTCTCGGGACCGAAGAGGTCTCCGATTCCTGACGAACCAATGGTTCGGAGTTTGCAATGTTCTCTTTGGACTCTTTTTACGGATGTCTACCAGCCAATGGCTTGGACTCCGTATAATTTGGCCACCTTCGGCTCTTTTTGCAGAAGTCTACCAGCCAATGGCTTGGACTTCGCAGATTTTGGCCACCTTCGGCTCTTTTTGCAGAAGTCTACCAGCCAATGGCTTGGACTTCGCAGATTTTGGCCACCTTCGGCTCTTTTTACGGAAGTCTACCAGCTGCAGCCTGGACTCCGTAGGATTTTGGCCACCTTCGGCTCTTTTTACGGAAGTCTACCAGCCAATGGCTTGGACTCCGTAGGGTGTGGTTTTGGGCTCTTTTACGGATGCCTACAAGCCGGTGGCCTGGGCTCCGGATTATGTCAGCCCCCACGTCGGATGCTTCGAACTTTATGGGTTCGAAGTCCGAAAATACAACCCAGCTTAATGACACTTCCCTCTCGGTCGACCCCGCGGTTCCAGTGCGTCCACTCGGAAGCTGGAAGTCTATGAGGGGAAGGCAACTATCAGGGTCATATGCTTTATTAATTTAGGAGATGATTACAAGCGAATTACAAGGAGCCCTTATGCGAAGTATCGCTTTAGGTGCTCCGCATGCCAAGTATGTGCTAACTCTTCACCTTCTAAATTAGCTAATTTAAACGAACCAGGGCGCCCTGAACGGACAATTAGGTATGGACCTTCCCATTTATTGCCTAACTTCCCTGGTGCTATAATGCTTCGTAGAACAAGATGACCCAGTCTTAGTTCATTGAGCTTAACCTTCGGGTCATACCAAGCCTTCGTCTGCTGATGATACTTTGATAAATTAGCTACAGCTCGAAGTCTTGTTTCTTCTGATAAGTCTAATGAAGCTTCTCTTTCTTCTTTAATGTCTGGTTCGGTGCTACGAAATGATCCCCCTTTGAGCTCCGTTGGAGTCATAGATTCATCTCCGAATAGTAGTCTGAACGGAGTAAAACCTATGGACCTTGTTTGCGTAGTCCGAATGGACCACAGAATCTTCGGAAGCTCTTCGGTCCACAGTCCCTTTGCTAATCCTACTATTCTTCGATTTAGCCCTGATAAAATATTTCCATTGGCTCGTTCTACGGCTCCATTCGACTGAGGATGTCTCACTGCAGCAAAACATAGCTGAATGCCTAGGTCTTCGCAAAACTTCCTGAAGGGTTCTGCGTTGAACTGTGTTCCATTATCAACTGTGAGGTATCTAGGCACTCCGAACCGACAAATAATGTTTTTCCAGAAGAATTTCTGCACATTGTTCGAAGTGATAGCTGTTAAGGGTTCTGCTTCCACCCACTTAGAAAAATATTCAATAGCTACCACTGCGAACTTCAGATTTCCCTTTGCTAACAGAAAGGGACCAATTAGATCCATACCCCATCTAGCCATAGGCCATACCGGAGCAATGACTTGAAGAGCTGTTGGTGGGCGATGACTCCGTCGACCCATCCACTGGCATCCTTGACAAGTACGGACCAAGCTCTCCGCATCAGCTGTTATTGTGGGCCAATAAAGCCCCTGGCGAAGTGTTTTTCCTGCCAGAGCTCTAGGGGCTAAATGGCTTCCACAAAGGCCTTCGTGAATTTCTCGAAGAATTTCTTGGCCTTCTGCTTGAGATATACATCGGAGTAGAGGGGAACATACTCCGGCCTTGTATAATATACCGTTGATTAACTGATAGTTTCTAGCTCTGAGCTTTAATCTTGACAACTGGGGCTCTTCGGGCAAATTTGTTCCTCCTTGCAAGAGTTCTATGATCGAATCTTTCTAATCTGCACTAGGAATGCAAAGAATCTCTGCAGAGGCAATTTGATGCACCGAAGGTATATTGAGCTCCTCATAGAAAGCTTCTTCAGGCACATCCACAGCTCCGGCTGCAGCCTTCGCAAAAATGTCCGCTTGCACGTTTTCCGCTCTTGGTATACTCCGAATGGAAATACCCTTGAAGTGTGCTTCGATTTTGCGGATTTCTTCTAAGTACTTTGCAAGCTGTGGATGCCGAACTTGAAAACTTTTGTCTACTTGCCCTGCTACTATCTGAAAAATCTGTTTTTATAATTATTCTTGTAGCCCCTAGAGCACGTGCTTTTCGAAGTCCCAATAAAATCCCTTCGTACTCCGCTATATTATTGGTAGACTTAAAGTTGAGTCTTGCGGAGTACATTGCTCTTTGCCCTGACGGTGAAATCAACACTGCCCCAATGCCTGCTCTGGATGCTTGGAAAGCCCCATCGGAGTAAACAGTCCAAACTCCGTCACTTGATTTCTCCGGAGTCAAATTCGCAGGTGGAGTCCACTCTGCTACGAAGTATACTAGGACTTGGGATTTGATAGCTGTCCTTGCCAAGAAAGATATGCCGAAGGGTGCTAGCTCGACTGCCCATTTTCCAATCCTTCCAGTGGAATCTTTGCTTCGGAGCATATCTCCTAAGGGATACGAAGTTGGTACAATTACATTATGAGCCAAAAAATAATGTCTTAGCTTCCTCGAAGCCATTATCAGAGCATAAACGAACTTCTCAAGTTCGGAGTATCTTGTCTTCGCTCCTGATAATGCTTCGGATACAAAATAAACAGGATTTTGGACCAACTTCTCATTGAAATCCACTTCTCTGACAAGGACTGCGCTGACAGCTGAACCTGTAGCTGCAAGGTACAGGAGTAGGGTTTCGTCCGCAGTAGGCACCATGAGTGTAGCAAGATTACTGAGATAATCTTTAATATCTTCGAAGCTTCTCTGACACTCCGGTGTCCATGCAAAATCTTCGGACCCTTTCAAAGCTTTGAATATTGGCAAGCTCCTCTCCGCAGACCTTGATAAAAACCAGCTAAGTGCGGCCAGACGCCCAGTCAGCTTTTGCACTTGCTTTAAATTCTCCGGAGGGGCCATCTTTTGCAGCGCAGTTATTTGAGTAGGGCTAGCTTCAATTCCCCTGATTGAAACTAAATACCCTAACAATTTTCCAGCCTTAGCTCCGAATATACATTTTTCGGGGTTAAGACAGATTCCACATGCCCGAAGGCTATTGAATGTTTCTGCTAAGTCTAGGCTATGTTGGTGCTTTAAAGCACTCTTTATTACAATATCATCCATATAGGCCTCCACATTGCGACCTAGTTGATGACCTAGAGCCTTAGCAACTAATCTTGAAAAAGTAGCCCCAGCATTTCTTAGGCCGAAGGGCATTCTTACATAGCAGAAGACTCCCGAAGGAGTTACGAAGCTTGTCTTGATTTCATCTTCGCGGTTCAACCATATTTGATGATAACCAAAATACGCATCGAGGAAGCTTAGTATCTCCGAACCTGCGGTGGAGTCAACCAGTTGATCAATTCGGGGCATGGGGTAGGGGTCACGTGGGCATGCTTTATTCAAAGATGTGAAATCAATGCACATGCGCCACTTCCCAGAAGACTTCTTTCTGACGAAGACTGGGTTGGCTAACCATTCTGTGTGAGCCACTTCTCTGATAATCCCAGCCTTCAATAATTTTTCAACTTCATCCTTAGCTAGAGCAACTCTCTCTGCGGACATCTTCCGGAGTCCTTGTCGAACAGGCCGGGCCTTCGGGTTTACAAGTAAACTGTGCTCAATGATATCCCGATCGACTCCGGTGATATCTTCGTCAGACCAAGCGAAGACATCCAAATTTTCTTCCACCACCTTTTCCAAGGAGGTTGCAACTTCAGGAGGTAAATCTTTACCAAATTGAAAAGTGTACTCTTTACCATCTTTAACAATGACCTTCGTTGCAATCTCTCCTTCAGGACTTGGTCTCGGAAAAGACTTCTTCGAAGCTTCGGAGGAGGCTGAAAAAATTTCTTCATTATTTTGCACACTGTTTACCTGCCTCGGATCAAGAGGGGGACCATGACCATATTCCGCCCTTCGAGCAATGGCTTGATCTCCGAAGATTGTAAGGACTCCTGCTTGTGTAGGCATCTTCATGCACAAGTAATTGTGATGCGCCACAGCTCCGAACTGGTTAAGCATGCCCCGTCCGAAGATGACGTTGTAAGCATACGGGGCATCTATCACATCAAAGATAACTTCTTCAGTCCGGGCTAATAAACCTTCTCAGAAGGTAACTTCCAGGCCTATCTGGCCAAGTGCATCAAGCGGGGGTCCTGCGAAGCCTTGCGGAGGACGAGCCGCTGGAAGGAGATGCTTCCTGGAAATGCATAACTGATCGAAGGCTTGAACAAAAATGATATCTGTCGAGCTACCTCCATCAATTAACACCCTTCGGACTTCAGTGCCCGCAATATCAGCAGTGATAACCAATGGATCTGCGTGCGGGAACTTAATACCAGCTGCATCCTCCGCAGAGAAAGATATCGGAACGTGAGACCACTACGGCATTGCAGCTGCAGATGACGAAGTCCCAATATGACCTACTTCCCGAACGTACTCTCTTCGCTGTCTCTTGGACATGCTTCCAAGGGTACCTCCTCCGGAGATAGGGAGAACTACTCGTTTTCCTCTATCTTGCCCTTCTTCTTGCTTCGGAGGTGGCATAACATTGGCCACCGGAGGGTGCCTTGCAGCATCAAAATTTTCTATTCGCGCCACAGCCTGGACCGGCTCTGGGCGCGTTGTAGCTGGAACTCGGTCGGTACTGCCTCGACCCGAAGTTCTCTCTAAGTACTCTCCCCTTAGAGTAAGTATAGCCTTGCAAGTGTCAGTTGCATGGCTTCGATTTTCTCCGTGAATGCAGCAGAAAAGGGTCTGGCCCTTGCCAGTCGTTTTCCCTGGCGGCCTCCAGCCGCTGGCCATGTTCCCCGTAGACCGTGGAGCTCTTGGTGTAAACTTCTGTGGGGGTGCAATATTCATGACTTCAGAACGAGGGTGCTTTTGCCCTCTTCTCCGATAATGTTGCACTTCGAAGACTGGTTCCTGCGGCTGCGCCGAAGTCTTCACTTCTACTTTGACTTCTTGCAATATAGACGAAGTAGCAGCAGTCCTCCGAAGCCAACCCTCTTCTGACCTCGCATACTCCTCGAAGTATGACATTAACTGAGAGACTGAGGAGATGCTCTTCCGATGCAGTTTATCCAGAAGGCCTTGATGACTGACGCCTTCCCGAGCTGCATCAACCATTGAAGATGTGGACAGCCCCCGAATTTGCGACTTCGTATGAGCGAAGCGCTTAAAGTACTGCCTCAATGTTTCTCCGGGGAGCTGTTTCACCTGGAAAAGGCTTCCTGTTGACATAGGAGGCACGAAGGTGCCCTGAAAGTTGCTTATAAACTTCCTCTTCAACTGCGACCATGAATTGATTGATCCTGCCTTCAAAGACCAGAACCATCTCAATGCCACTCCTTGAAGAGCTAAAGGGAAGCACTTCGCCATAGTGTCTCTAACTCCGCCGCTAGCCTCAATTGCTAGGGCATAAGACCGAACGAACTCTTCGGGATCTTCATCTCCGGCATACTTACAGAGCTTCAAAGTTTTAAACTTTGGATCAAAGCGAACCTTCTGCAGCTCAGGATGCAGCGGAGACTCGTTGTCGAAGGAGGCGTTCTCCGGGGCTTCAGGATAATCAAGACCATCGTCTTCGGGCACTTCTGGGATGGTAAGGGTGGCTTGAGAGCGAAGCCTGCTCGCAGCTTCCTGTCGCCACCTTGCCACTTCAGCTTGAAGGTTGGCCATTTGAGTGGCCATATCTCCAAGATTATTTTCATCTCTTCCGGAAGGATCTTCCGGGTCTTGAGAACTGGTCGGATCAGTTCGAATCGGAATGGAGGGTGGAGAAGGGACTCCGAGCGGTCGGAGTATAGAAGGGGTTGGCGGAGAAGCTTCGTATGTTCGAGGGATGGAAGCCCCTTCCGGAGTTTGTGGAGGGATTGTCGAAGGACCTCCAACTTCAACTGTGTCGAATGGTATTTCTTCGGAGATCCGAGAGGACCTCCGAGTGGGATTGCGGGGTGCGCTCCGCTTAGGAGGCATGATGTAAGAAGTTGGTAGAGAACGAAGTTTTTCGGACTAGGCTCCCCACGGACGGCGCCAACTGTTGGCGTAAAAGATTACGCTAACAGGTTTCTGTAGAAGAGAAACTAACAAACGAAGTGTTTGCGAAGCAAACTATTCTAAGCCTCCGAAAGGATAATAACTTAGAGTAGTTCGAATGTGTGTATTGAATAACTTGTATTCGGTCCCTATTACAGGGTGAAATGGGGGGTATTTATAGGCCCAAATATTAAGGAAAAGACCTATTTACCCCTCTATTACAACCGACATAGTGGAAACTATTCGGTTTCCTTAATAAGGCTAAAATGGTAAAAGACTAATCTAATGAGAAAGAAGATAAGTCTTCCATCTTAGCTGGCAGAAAAGATCTTGGAGGGCCTTAGTTCGAAGATGTACTCCGAACCAATGCCTATCTTCGTACTTCGAACTTGGTTCCGAGTATCTTCGAAGTTGATCGTCTGGGAACCTTCGAATCTGCTGTCTGCCTTTATGTTGCTTCGGCAATAACCCCGAAGATGAGATATTTTCCCCCAACAGACACTATCTATTATAATATTGTAGAGTGACAAGGAGTTTAGGCTCAATAAGCATGGCTTGGGTTTACACACAAGGACAGGGATCTAATAAATATAATGTAGGGCTTGAGATTGGACTAATGCAATATTATCATATGAGTTATAGCGATAATTAATTAAAACATGGGCTCAATTATGATCAAAATGGGGTTCGTGACTTGCCTTGCTCAGCAAATGATGACGGTGGAACCTCGGGGTAATACTCCGGATCCTCGACGGTGTCGTAGTCTTCTTGATACGAAAAATTAAATTCAACATTCAATAAACAATCAAAATCTCACAAAAATATAAACATACAAGTTTATGGTTTTAAACAAAGGGAATAAAACCTTAAATATTCTGAAGTTAAGTTGAAAATATCAAGGGTATATTTTTAGGGGTTTTCCTGAATTATTTTAGTGAGATATAAATTCATTCCTAAAGGGGTTTTCATTTATTTTATAAGAATATATTGTGCAAAATAAACCTACTATTTTTATGGCATCAAAATGTAGAGAATAAAAAGATTGATTTAACAAAATTTGAATGGTGAAATTTGGAGTTAAATTGAGCAAGTTATGAATTTTCAAAGTTTAAACAATTTTTCTGAATTTTATTTAAACAGGAAATTGGTTCTGGTCCACAGTGAGCCAGGCTCACCACGGACTAGCGCATTGTGGGGATTATCTGCTCTCTTCTGTCAAGATTGGGCTGTCTTTAGTCTGTCCCGGATGATCCTTACTTTCTATTCGGCTTTTCGAAGGATGCCCGTACCAAAAACTTGGGACTCACCGGTCTGATCCCAAAGCAAAGGCATTCTGCACTTGCGTCCTTATAAGGCTTCAAATGGGGACATCTGAAGGCTGGCTTGATAGCTATTATTGTACAAGAACTCAGCGTACGGTAAACTCTTGTCCCATGTTCCTCCAATGTCCAGGGCACATGCCCGAAGCATATCCTCCAATATCTGATTCACCCTCTCAGTCTGTCCATCCGTTTGGGGGTGGTAAGCTGTGCTGAAGTTCAGTCTCGTCCCCATTTCCTCTTGAAGGGTTTTCTAGAACCGAGACGTGAACTGACTCACTCTATCGGAGACTATCTTTTTGGGCACTCCATGGAGGCATAAAATGCGGGCCATGTACAACTCTGCCAGTTTAGGGCCACTTTAGATCGTCTTGATGGATATGAAGTGAGCTACCTTCGTAAGACGATCGATGATTACCCATATGGAGTCATATCCGGCTTGGGTCTTTGGGAGTCTGGTGATGAAGTCCATACCGATCTCTTCCCATTTCCATTCGGGCACTTTAAGGGGCTGCAACAATCCTACTGGTCTTTGATGCTCTACTTTTACTCGCCGGCAGGTGTCACATTCTGCTACGAACTGAGCAATTTCCTTCTTCATACTGACCCACCAATATCTTTCCTTCAAGTCCTGGTACATCTTCGTACTCCTGGGGTGAATGGAGTACAAAGTGTCATGCGCCTCTCTTAGAATAAGGGCCTTTATCTCCGATTTATCGGGCACACAGATCCTAGTTCCGAACCATACGGTGTTGTTCTTATATTCTGAGAATCCTGGGGCCTTGCCCTGCCTCATGTTCTTCTTGATTGCTGCTATATCTGGGTATTCCAACTGAGCTTCATGGATCTGCTCGAACAGGACTGGTCTGGCCTCAAAGGTGGCTAGATAGGCTCCCGTGGTTATCCTGAGGTTTAGCTTCTCCATCTCCTTTTATAGCAAATGCGTGTGATCTTGAACCATGATGGCGGTACAATATCCCTTACGACTCAATGCATCGACCACCACGTTTGCTTTGCCGGGGTGGTAATGAATGCCTAGGTCATAGTCCTTTATCAATTCTAGCCATCGCCTTTGCCTAAGGTTGAGATCTGGCTGTGTGAAGATATACATCAAACTATTATGGTCCGTGAAAACTTCGCAATGGTTTCCAACCAGGTAGTGCCTCCATATATTCAGAGTGTGCACTACTACAGCCAATTCTAGGTCATGGGTGGGGTAGTTCAGCTCATGTGGCCTTAATTGCCGAGAGGCATATGAGACAACATTTCCATCCTACATAAGAAGACAACCTAGACCCTGACGAGATGCATCACAGTAGACATGAAAGTCCTTCCTTATATCCGGTAGAGTCAATAATGGTGTTGACACCAATCGTGCCTTGAGGGTCCGAAAGCTCTCCTCGCATTCTGGATTCCATTCAAACTTCTCTCCTTTCTACAACAACTTGGTCATGGGCTTTGCTATCTTGGAGAAGTTCTCAATAAACCGTCGGTAGTAACCTGCTAACCCCAGAAAGCTTCGTATCTCAGATACGTTGGTGGGTGGCAGCAAATCCGTAACTGCTTCCACAGTGGCAGGGTCTACGATGATACCTTGTGCTTAGATAATGTGCCCTAGGAACTTTACTTCCACCGTCCAGAACTTGCACTTGCTATAGTTGGCGTATAGATAATGCTCCCTGAGTTTTCCTAGGGTAAACTGGATGTGAGTTTCATGCTCTTCTCTGCTCTTGGAATATATGAGGATATCATCTATAAATTCCACGATAAACTTGTCCAGATACTCCATAAACACCTTGTTCATCATATTCATGAAGAAAGCCAGGGCATTGGTCAATCCAAAGGACATGACGGTGCACTCATAAAGTCCATAACGGGAGTTGAATGTCGTCTTAGGTTTGTCTTCCTCTTGAATCCTCAACTGATGATATCCGGACTGGAGGTCGATCTTGGAGATCATCGTGGCTCCTTTCAGTTGATCGAATAGATCGTCAATCCTGGGTAGAGGATACTTGTTCTTGATAGTCACCTCATTCAAGACTCGATAATCCACACACATACGCTTAGCCTTGTCTTCCTTCTTCTCGACGAAGATGACGGGGGCTCCCCACGGGGATGTGCTAGGTCTGATGTATCCCTTTCTCTCAAGGTCTTCTAGCTGCTACTTCATTTCTGCTAGCTCGTTGGCGGCCATCCGTAGGGTCACTTGGAGATGGGAGTGGTCCCGGGCACTAGGTCGATCCTGAACTCAATGTCCCTCTTGGGTGGTATCCCTGGTAAATCCTCCGGAAAGACATCCGGGTACTCACAGACTACCGGTATTTCTTCTAAGATAATCTGATGCAGACGGGGTCTTCCGAGCTTCTAACTTGGCATCTGAAATGTGACGACAGTCCCTTCTTCACTGGTCATGGTCACTTGCCTTCGGGCGCACCTTATCACTCCTTGGTGTTTGTTGAGCCAATCCATTCCTAAGATCAGGTCCAAACCTTTGCATTCTATCAGAATGGGTGTTGGCGTAAAAGATTACGCTAACAGGTTTCTAGAAGTTAGAAACTAACAAATGAAGTGTTTGTGAAGTAAACTATTTCGAGCCTCCGAAGTGGATAATAACTCAAAACAGTTCGAAGATGTGTATTGAATAGCTTGGTCTTCGATCTCTATTACAGGGTAAAACGGGGGGTATTTATAGGCCCAAACAATAAGGAAAAGACCCTTTTACCCCTCTGTTACAACCAACATGTTGGAAACTATTTGGTACCCTTAATAGGGCTAAAATGGTAAAAGACTAATCTAATGAGCAAGAAGATAAGTCTTCCATCCTAGCTGGCAGAAAAGCTCTTGGAAGAGTCCAAGTTCGAAGATATACTCCGAACTAGAATTCGTCTTCATACTTCGAACTTGATCCAATGTATTCTCGGAATTAGATGCTGGAAACCTTTGATTCAATCATCTGTCTTTGTCTTGTTATAGCAATAACTCTGTAAATGAAGTATTTTCCCCCAACAGTAGCCCCTCGAATACGCTTCTCCGCTAGATCGGTAACGTTAGGAAAGCAGTATCCGCAAGAAAAATAATCATGCGCACGGGTTAACAGATTTAGTCAACCTCTGAAAAATGCGGAGATTCAAAGCTTCGAATCAATTTCTAAGAAAATTATATTCGAACTATTTTTAGAATTAACTTAATAAGTTCGAAAGCTTTCTTAGACTTAGAAGAAATAGTAGTTGCCTTTTTCCTTTCAGCGGAAGTTACACGATGCGTTAACTTCGCAAGGGGTAACAGTCAAGAATACCAAACGACAAACGTAAACGGTAAAAAATCGTGGGCCTGGGCTATAAATAGGGGACCCAGACCTTTCCTGAATACCCTTCTCACCTCTTTCGTGCAACCAAACCCTATCCTCCAAATTCCTTCTCTAGCAATCCGTGCAACCTCATGGCGAAGACAAGCTTCAAGGTCCCTGGTGTAGGACCGAAAGTAGCGACCAGAGGGGGGTGAATGGGCGCCTAAAAATTTCTTGCTAAACTATATGCTAATCCCAACACCCAAACAAACTTAACAAGTCAAATAATATTATCAAAACAAATTTTAGGAACTAAAGTTGTCTATCATAAAAATGACCGGTGTACTAAATAAAATAATATTTAAAACTAAACTAAACTAAATAAAAATGTATTCTCAAAAATATTTAATGGCATAAGGAAAAATATCTAAATATATCAATAAATATTCAGATTGTAGTCTAAAAATAAAATGCAAATCAAATGAATAAAATATGGATCATCCAGAATTTAATTCAAAGATAAACCTAAAATATTGCACGTAAATCTAGAATAAAAATATTACTGCGACTAATAATATATATATATATTTCAAGCATATTATAAATACTTAAATAAATAATATGCGAGCAATAATAAAATTTTAGCAGATGAAAATTAACCACGTAATTATTGGCTAGATCTGCATGCTAATTAAAAATAGCTAATTATTTATTTAATTAATAATACTAAAAAATAGTAGATTAGATTAGACTTACCTCGTTCATCTTCTCTGCTGCTAGCTTCTTTGGCCACACCACCTTGGGCCCCGTGCAAAGGAGAGAGAAAGAAATTCTAGCGTAGCCTGCTGTCCCTGGAAGAGAAAATTGATTTTTGTTGCTTGGCTATCATCACGCACAGGAGCACGAATACCAGGGGGCTGCTATTTTCGCCGTGACACCCCGCCGGTCAACCGATGTGACGCGACCAAGCAAAACATGGGTCCCGCCGAGAACTGTTTGCGTGTGCTCGCCGTGGAACAACTCCGTCGTGGGAACCGCGCAGACGCCTAGGGCAAAAATTTCGCCGCTGATGATAATGCCGCCTTGCCAGTCGGAAGAATGCGTCGAAAGGGAAAACGGCGATGCAGATCAAACACCAGAGGAAAAATAGTAGATGAAAACTACTCGGTGGACTGAAAAATAATCTCGTGAAAAATAACAGTCGTCCATCCCCAAAGGGACAGGTGCCTATTTATAGACAAATCCTAATACATGAAAAGACTACTTTACCCTCGGGTAAAAATTAACCTGACTCTAAAATAAATTTCGAAAAATACTAAAGTAATCTTAGAAAAATTACCTGACTCAAATAAAAATATTCTAAACTTAAAAACTAAATATTAATATCCTAAAAATGAATTTAAACATAGATTGTCAGTTTTACGCCGAAACTGACAAAGCGTCCACCGTCTTCGCACCGGGTACCCGGATTGGGCCGACCCGACCCCGCAGCTTCCTCAGCCCGGCAATCGCTCGCCGCCCGTGTACCTGAGTAAAACCCAGTCAACAGACCAGTGGATCATCTGCCGCTCCTAGCCATGTACCCGGATTGGGCCAGCCCGACTCCGCGGCTCCTCTGCCCGGCCGTTGCTCACTGCCCGTGTACCTGAGTCACACGTGCCTCAGACTCGGCAGGTCTTCATCTCTCCCTTCCTTTGACTCCCGTTGACAATCACTCATCACATCTGGAATATCAAAACCATATTCTTCAACATGGTTTCTCAATCTCCCCCTTGATGAGTGCATTGTCAACACCCTTTTCAGCTCATCTCCATATCCTGCAAAACATGTGGAAACAAGAAAAACAAAAACAAAAAGAAAATAGAAGAGAGAAAATAAAAGTTTAACCCTAATGACCAAAAGCCAAACAAAAACACGAAAACGGTCATTATGGTTAACCAAAAATAAAACCTCAAAAAACAGGTGCAAATCTCAGAATTACCAACAAGAATAAACTCCCCCTGAAATAAATCCCAGAGAAAGCCACAAATATATCCAAAATTTCTCCCACTTGTTGACAATTGGACTCATCAAGTGAGACTAAATGCACTTTAAAGAGACATAAACACAAACTCCCCCTGAAATGCAACTCCCCTCAAAATATGCCATGAATGCAGATGGGGTACAGGTGGAGTGTTAAAAGCATGCTTCTTAGATATGATTGACTGCTATTACAACGTCTAACAGGTATAGCAAAAGATATACTGTCTAAGATACATGACATGATCAGTGCAACAGATGATATCTAAAGAGGGTCATTAGCACGCATTTTTCGATTTTTGCAAACAAAAGCATCACCACATTTTCTAGTTAACAAGCAAAGTAAAGCATGAGATGCAAAAGCTAACTGATATCTACCAAGATAAGCATTGTCCAAATCAAAGTGCTTCAGCAAACTTGTCATCTTTTTAAATTTTTCAGACTGATTCTTTTTCCTTTCATTTCTGCCAGGGGTTATTTGCATGTCAAACCTTATGCTAACCGACCAAGTCAAGCATAGGCCAGAACTGGACCATCAGAAGCTTAAGGCATTGGTCTTGGCATACATTACACCGTCCTAGTTCATACCAAAGTGCTATGGTAAGCAGTCCAGAAATATGCAATGCAACAAAAGAAAACCCACCTGGATCTTTTCTGGTAATCATAAAAATGCATAAATTTTTCATTTTTCTGAATTTTTTATCATTTTTATAGCACATTTTTCATATTTAAAGCATATAGATGTCCAAGTTGTGTATCTGCATCTAAGTAAGGATCTAGCTACAAGGAATGTAAAAGATAGCGAAAGCATTCAGCCTACACATGCTAGTTACTAGAAGCAATGGTGATCATTTTTCAATTTTAAAACATAAAAGCCATGCATATGACAAATATCAGATATATCATGTGAACTGAAACAAAACATGATCATCGACAAGTAATCAAAAACATATACTAGCTAGATGTTGGGGGAAAATATTCAATATTCAAGATTATCGTACCAACAAGATAAAGACTGATGATTAAGATGAAGATGTCTGATATATAATTTCGGAGATGCATCCGGTCAAGTTCGAAATATGATGACGGGCTCTAGTTCGGAGTACATCTTCGAACTTAGACTCTTCCAGGAACTTCTTTGCCAGCTAAGATGGAAGACTTATCTTCTTTCTAACTAGATTAGTCTTTTACCATTTTAGCGCTATTAAGGGTACCGAATAGTTTCCACTATGTCGGTTGTAATAGAGCGGTAAAAAGGTCTTTTCCTTAATGTTTGGGCCTATAAATACCCCCCGTTTTACCCTGTAATGAGGACCAAATACAAGTTATTCAATACACACATTCGAATTATTCTAAGTCATTATCCTTTCGGAGGCTTAGAATAGTTTACTTCGCAAACACTTCGTTTGTTAGTTTCTAATCTTCAGAAACCTGTTAGCGTAATCTTTTCCAGGTGAAGCAGCTCCCTGGAGAAACATTAAGACAATACTTCAAGCGCTTCGCTCATACGAAGTCGCAGATCCGAGGGTTAACTACGTCTTCAGTAGTTGACGCAGCTCGGGAAGGAGTCATTCATCGAGGCCTCCTTGATAAACTCCACCGGAAAAGCCTATCTTCTGTTTCTCAGCTGATGTCCTATTTTGAAGAATATGCAAGGTCAGAAGAGTGCTGGCTTCGGAGAACTGCAGCTTCTCCGTCCATACTGCAAGAAGTAAAATTGGAAGTGAAAACTTCGGCACAGCCGCGGGAACCTACCTTCGAAGTTCAGCATGATAGGAGAAGGGGGCAAAAGCATCCTCGTTCAGAAGTTCTGAACATTGCACACCGCAGAAGTTTGCCCAAAGAGCTCCACAACCTTCGGGAAACAAGGTCAGCGGCTGGAGGCTGCCAGGGAAACCGGCTGGCAAGGGCCAGACCCTTTTCTGCTGTATTCATGGTGAAAACCAAAGTCACGCAACTGATGCGTGCAAAGCTATACTTGCCCTGAGAGGAGAATATCTTGAGAGAACTTCGGGTCGAGGTACTTCTGACCGAGTTCCAGCTGAAGTGTGTCTAGAGCCTGTCCAGGCTGTGGCACGGATAGAAAACTTCGAAGCTGCAAGACGCCCTCCGGTAGTCAATATTATGCCACCTCCGAAGCAAGAAGAGGGGCAAGACCGAGGAAAAAGAGTAGTCCTCCCTATCTCCGGAGGAGGTACTCTCTGAAGCATGTCAAAAAGAAAGAGGAGAGAGTATGTCCGAGAAGTGGGGCACATTGGAACTTCGTCGTCTGCAGCTGCTATGCCTGAATGGTCCCATGTGCCAATATTTTTTTCTGCAGAGGATGCAGCTGGCATTAAATTTCCACATGCAGATCCACTTGTCATTACCGCCGACATCGCAGGAACTGAGGTTCGAAGAGTGCTAATTGACGGAGGGAGTTCGGCAGACATTATTTTTGTTCAAGCCTTCGATCAATTATGCATCTCCAGAAAGCACCTCCTTCCAGCGGCTCGTCCTTTGCAAGGCTTCGCAGGACCTCCGCTTGATGCACTCGGCCAAATTGGCCTGGAAGTTACCTTAAGAGAAGGATTGTTAGCCAGGACAGAGGAAGTAATCTTCGATGTCGTGGATGCTCCATATGCCTACAACGTCATCTTCGGAAGAGGCATGTTAAATCAGTTCGGAGCTGTGGCGCACCACAATTACTTGTGTATGAAGATGCCCACACAAGCGGGAGTGCTCACTATCTTCGGAGATCAAGCTACCGCCCGAAGAGCAGAATATGGTCACGGCCCCCCTCTTGATCCAAGACAAGTGAATAATGTGCAAGATAATCAAGAAAGTTTTTCTGCTCCTTCCGAATCTTCGAAGAAATCCTTCCCAAGACCAAGTCATGAAGGAGAGATTGCAACGAAGATTATTGTTAAAGATGGTAAAGAATATGCATTTCAATTTGGTAAAAGATTTACCTCCAGAAGTTGCCACCTCATTGGAAAAAGTAGTTGAGGAGAATTTAGATGTCTTTGCTTGGTCTGACGAAGACATCACCGGAGTCAATCGGGATATTATTGAACATAGTTTACTTGTAAACCCGAAGGCCCGGCCTGTTCGGCAAGGACTCCGAAAAATGTCTGCAGAAAGAGCTGTTCTTGCAAAAGACAAAGTTGAAAAATTGTTGAAGGCTGGGATTATCAGAGAAGTGGCTCACACAGAATGGTTAGCCAACCCAGTCTTCGTCAAGAAGAAATCCTCCGGGAAGTGGCGCATGTGCATTGATTTCACATCCTTGAATAAAGCATGCCATCGTGACCCCTACCCCATGCCCCGAATTGATCAATTGGTAGACTCCACCGCAGGTTCGGAGTTATTAAGCTTCCTTGACGCGTACTCCGGTTATCATCAAATATGGTTGAAACGCGAAGATGAGATCAAGATAAGCTTCGTAACTCCCTCGGGAGTCTTCTGTCATGTAAGAATGCCTTTTGGCTTAAAAAATGCCGGGCCTACTTTTTCGAGGTTAGTTGCTAAGGCTCTAGGTCATCAATTAGGTCGCAATGTGGAGGCCTATATGGATGATATTGTAATAAAGAGTGCTTTAAAGCACCAACATAGCCTAGACGTAGCAGAAACATTTAATAGCCTTCGTCTTAACCCCGAGAAATGTATCTTCAGAGCTAAGGCTGGGAAGTTGTTAGGGTATTTAGCTTCAAGCAGAGGGATTGAAGCTAGCCCTACTCAAATAACTGCGCTACAGAAGATGGCTCCTCCGGAAAATTTAAAGCAAGTGCAAAAGCTGACTGGTCGTCTGACAGCACTTAGCAGGTTTTTGGCAAGGTCTGCGGAGAGAAGTTTGCCCATCTTTAAAGCATTGAAAGGGTCCAAAAATTTTGCATGGACACTGAAGTGTCAGAAAAGCTTCGAAGATATTAAAGAGTATCTCAGTAATCTTGCTACACTCACGGTGCCTACTGCGGACGAAACCCTACTCCTTTACCTTGCGGCTACAGGCTTTGCTGTCAGCGCAATCCTTGTCAGAGAAATGGATTTCAATGGGAAGTTGGTACAAAATCCAGTTTATTTTGTGTCTGAAGCATTATCAGGAGCGAAGACAAGGTATTCTGAGCTCGAAAAGTTCACTTGTGCTCTGATAATGGCTTCGAGGAAGTTGAGACATTATTTTGTAGCTCATAATGTAATTGTACCAACTTCGTATCCTTTGGGAGATATGCTCCGAAGTAAAGATTCCACTGGAAGAATTGGAAAGTGGGCAGTTGAACTAGCACCCTTCGGCATATCCTTTCTGGCAAGGACAACAATCAAATCGCAAGTCTTAGCAGATTTTGTAGCAGAATGGACTCTCCCTGCAACGTGGGTTCTGGAGAAGTCAAGTGAAGGAATTTGGACTGTTTATTCTGATGGGGCTTTCCAAGCATCTGGAGCAGATGTTAGAGCAGTTTTAATTTCGCCTTCAGGGCAAAGAGCAATGTACTCCGCAAGACTCAACTTTAAGTCTACCAATAATATAGCGGAGTATGAAGGGATTTTACTGGGACTCCAAAAAGCACGTGCTCTAAGGGCTACAAGAATTGTTATAAAGACAGATTCTCAAATAGTAGCAGGGCACGTAGATAAAAGTTTTCAAGTTTGGCATCCACAACTTGCAAAGTACTTAGAAGAAATCCGTAAGATCGAAGCACAATTCAAAGGTATTTCAATTCGGAATATACCAAGAACAGAAAATGTGCAAGCGGACATCTTAGCAAAAGCTGCAGCCGGAGCTATGGATATACCAGAAGAAGCTTTTTATGAGGAGCTCAGTACACCTTCGGTGCCACAAATTCCCTCCGCAGAGATTCTTTGCATTCCAAGTACAGATTGGAGAAATTCGATCATGGAACTTTTGCAAGGAGGAGCAAATTCGTTTGAAGAGCCACAGTTTTCAAGATTGAAACTCAGGGCTAGGAATTATCAAATAATCAACGGTATTTTATACAAGGCCGGAGTATGTTCCCCTTTACTCCGATGTATATCCCAAACCAAAGGCCAAGATATTCTTCGAGATATTCATGAAGGGCTTTGCGGTAGCCATCTGGCCCCTCGAGCTTTGGCAGGGAAAACACTTCGCCAGGGGCTTTATTGGCCTACAATAGTAGTAGATGCGGAGAATTTAGTCCGCACATGCCAAGGATGTCAGTGGATGGGTCGACGGAGTCATCGCCCACCAACAGCTCTTCAAGTTATTGCTCCGGTATGGCCCATGGCCAGATGGGGTATGGATTTGATTGGTCCCTTTCCAGTAGCTAAGGGAAATTTAAAGTTCGCAGTGGTAGCTATTGAATATTTTTCTAAGTGGGTAGAAGCAGTGCCCTTAACAGCTATCACTTCGAACAATGTACAGAAATTATTTTGGAAAAGTATCATTTGCCGGTTCGGAGTGCCTAGACAACTCACAGTTGATAATGGATCACAGTTCGATGCAGAACCTTTCAGAAAGTTCTGCGAAGATCTAGGCATCCAGTTATGTTTTGCTGCAGTAAGGCATCCTCAGTCTAATGGAGTTGTAGAAAGAGCCAATGGAAATATTTTGTCAGGGCTAAATCGAAGGATAGTAGGATTGGCAAAAGGACTCTGGACCGAAGAACTTCCAAAGATTTTGTGGTCCATTATGACCACTCAAACGAGGTCCACAGGTTTCACTCCATTCAGTTAATTATTCGGAGATGAAGCTATGACACCAACAGAGCTCAAAGGAGGATCACTTCGCAGCACCGAACCGGAAATAGAAGGAGAAAGACAAGCTTCGCTGGATTTAACAGAGGAGACAAGACTTCGAGCTGTGGCCAATTTATCAAAGTATCACCAGCAGACGAAGGCTTGGTTTGACCCGAAGGTTAAGATCAATGAGCTTAGACCAGGTCATCTCGTTTTGCGAAGCATTATAGCGCCAGGAAAATTAGGAAATAAATGGGAAGGTCCATACATAATTGTTCGTTCAGGACATCCTGACTCTTTTAAATTAGCTAATTTGGAAGGTGAAGAATTAGCGCATACTTGGCATGCGGAGCACCTAAAGCGATACTTCGCATAAGGGCTTCTTGTAATCATGTGTAATCACTTTTCGAATCAATAAAGCATATGGTTCAGATAATGCCTACCCCTCATAAACTTCCAGCTTCCGAGTGGATGCACTGGAACCGCAGAGTTGACCGAGAGGGAAGTGTCATTAATTTGAATCATATTTTCCGAGGTGGTGGGCTGACATAATCCTTAGTCCAAGCCACCGGCTTGAAGACATCCGTAAAAGAGCCCGAAAACCACAGAATGCGGAGTCCAAGCCACCGGTTGGAAGACATCCAAAAAAGAGTCCAAAGAGACCAAATGATGCGGAGCCCAAGCCACCGACTTGTAGGTATCCGTAAAAAGAGTCCAAAGAGACCAAATGATGCGGAGCCCAAACCACCGGCTTGTAGGTATCCGTAAAAAGAGTCTAAAGAGACCACCGCGAACTCCAAATCACTGGTTTGACAGAATTTGCAAAAAAGAGCCGAAGGAAGCCAAAACAAAACAGAGTTTGTGCCATGAGCTTCGAATGTCTGTTAAGAAAGTCCAAAGTGACAAATTATCTAAGACACTAAAGTGTCCGGAAAGTTATCTCAAGTGATTTCTTTCAAAAAACATAAGGTACTAAGTTGCCAACCTTCAGACTACAAATAGTCGAAGACATTTTATAAGATTTTATTCGATCTTTAAATTACTGAGGGGCTCCGAACCGCAAAAATTGTACTCGTAAGTTTTCTTTGTGCCTAACCATCTTTGAATACAATTCGAAGTTGCTTACGCACAAAGAGGGGCTAATAAATAGGTAGACAATTTTAAATCGATATTTATTATTCGAACAAATATGATTACATCATGAAAAATTGGTATCTATACCAAGAAGGAATCGGAGACCTCTTCGATCTCTAGAGCTAGGGTTGGAACGACTAGTCCCAGTGCCGGGAGTCCTAACAACTTTGCGTTTAACTCTCCTACCTCCCTTCAAAGCTCTAAAGTCTTTTTGTTCTTGCTGAAGCTCGGCCCAAGTTCGAAGCCATTCGGGGCTCCTTTCCCAGCTTCCAAGTTCTTCAGGCTTTTTACTTTGAGCTTCATCTTCATCTTCGGACCATATAATGTCTTCGGAAGATGAAGTTTCCGAGTTAACTTCTTTTTCTTCCTCTTTAATGCAAGATAATATATCTTTGCTTATTTCGGACGTAATCATTCCGGAACTATCTCGAGGAACTAGAAATCGAGGGCGCTTGTGAAGTTTTAAGATTTCGAAGGTAGCCCATAATAAGCGAAGTTCGTCGTTAACATCTAACACTTCGACATCTTCCGTATGAGGCAAAGCCTAAAAACATGATAAACAAATCTTCATTCATAAATGTACAAAAGCGTAGTGCTTTACATAGTTGAAGATCCTAAGGTAATTCTAAACCTGCGGGTTTGGAGGAGGCTGACTGCTCGAAGCTTGGGACCGAGCCTGCTTCTGGCGTTGTCCTTCGTCAATCCAAGCCTTGATCGTAGAACGACCTTAGGCTCTCCATGAAGTTTGAAAGGCTTGCCAAGTAGCGGCCACACCTTCGGAGGGTGTGAGAAGCTGGTCGTCGTCGAAGGTAATGGGACCCTCTCCTACGCTCGGAGTTATTGATCGGCCCAAATCTTCGTAGTAACGAAGTAGACCAATGGCAGCCACTTGTCCGGAGATTTCTCCATAACGAATGCCTGCTGTTTTCATTTGCTTTGCTACTCCTTGAATCCTTTTCAACCGGCGCAGTAGGGAGATGTTGTCATCCGAAGGAAGCGTCCCAGTAGTACCGAAGTACTCCAAAACGCCTAGCAATTGATCCATGACCTCCACAGCTACCTTCTTAGACTTCAGCTTATCTTCAATTAACGCATCCTTCATCGAAGTTAGCTCTTCTATTACTCCAGAGAGCCTAGCCGCTTCTGTAGTTAAAGAATTCTTGTGATTCAGTAGCTGGCTAGCTTCTTCTCGGAGTCTAACAAGCTCGGCCCCCGCAGTAGCGTGCTCCGCCCACATCTTTTCAATTTCTGCTCGAAGCACAATTTTTTCTGCTACGAGCTCCTTGTTCGCAGCCTCCAAGCCTTGTTTGGCCCTGCGCTCCGTTGAAACCATATTGTCCATGTGGGCCACTCGACCTTCAGAGATAGTCAGATTTCGTTGAAGAGTTGCATTCTCCTCTCGAAGGCGAATGTTCCCACATTCTTTGGAGATATTCGCAACTCGAGCCAAGACTGTTTGCTGTGAAAAGAGAAAGTCAAGGTGAGAAATTATTTGTATATAAATTTGATTCTATTTTGCAGATACTTCGTACCTGGTATACTGCGCGTTCCATGGCAGCATTAAGCTCCGAGCTCTCCGCCTCACTCAAGATGGCCACCAAGTCCATCTCCCCAACTTCGCGACTAGCTCGATCCAAAGGCTCGAGCAAAGTCCGAAGCCCAGTTCTTCGCTCTAAGAAAGGAGCTAGAAGGGGGAGCATGCTTAAGGCTTGTTTGTCATCTTCGTTTGGCGAAGGCCCGGAGTGTTGAGCTGTGGTCTTTGGAGCCCCGGGAGACTGACCCCCTTCAGTAGATTGGCTCTCGTCTGTTGACTCAGACAGAGTTGATCCTGAGCTCGGAGCAGGGAGGGGGTCCATCTTCCCTTTGCCTTTTCCAGGCCCCATCTGAGTGGCTCCTGGAATTTGCTCCGAAGTCGTCGAAGGTCCAGGAATTGTATCTTCAGGACGGACCTCTTCCATAGAAGTGGACTCTATAAAAACAAAGGAATTATACATTGTATAATTTCGCATTAAAAAAAGAGGATAAAAGAATTATTCGAAGTTTACCTTCGACATTTTGGCGGCGGATGAGCATTGGACTGCTTGGCGGATCGAAGGCGAGATCTTCGTCAGAATCAAGCGTCAAATCTTCGACTGTCGGAACATTTTCCTGAACAGTCGTTGTTGCTTCATCCGGAATCGAAGCTACAGTGACTTCGACTCCACTCTCATCCACAGGAGCTCCGTCCTGAGGTAAATCCTCTTGAACAGCCGGAGTCCTCGCTTGCTCAAGATTCTCTTGAGACTCCGGCACGTTCGCAGGTTCTTCAATTTGTGCAGTTCCTTGGGCTGCATCCTCGTCAATCAGCCTCACGAGCAACCTGCCTTCATCCTCCTGAGAATCGGAGATTGAAGCTCTTGGGCTCGAAGGCGTAGGATTTTTTGGTTTTCGAGCCACCTTCTTGACCGGAGTCTTGGCAGAGCTCGAAGTTTCAGCTTCGGCTTTCCTCTTCTTGGGCCCTTTCTCCGAAGGCACCCAATCCATCAGAGGGGGCGGAATATCTTCGAGCAGCCCCCATACTCGGTTGGATCGTTCCCAACTACCAACCAATTTGATTCTCCATTCTTTCTTGGTCGGAGTTGGAACGCCCAAAATCTTCTCCGAAGCTCGTACGATTTGCTCCGAAGTTATAGGGGCTGAAGAAGCTGAAAAATAAGTTAAGTTCGTTAACTCTTCGAATAAATATACATAGAGTATGTTGTTTTCGAAGTTACCTGCAGTACTCGAAGTTGAAGAAATTTTCCGAAGACCGCCTTCCGAATCCTCTTCGAAAGTGATTGACCAGTTGGCCATCAAGGGATGGATTTGAAGCCCGAGGAATTGTTCGGCTAAGTCTCACATGCTCAACCGATGACTGATCTTTTGAAGCAAGCTAAGGCGAGCTTCGAGCTGACCCGGATCTAGATGCACAAGGGCTTCCTTTCGGAAGTTGATGTCTTGTAAAGGTCTGGCTAGACGGTTGCTCGCCCCAACTTCGGCGTAAAACCACTTCAAGATCCAATCGGTGTACCATCTGGCATTGATGGCCTTAGCAGGAAATCGGATAGCATACTCGTCCCGAAGTCTGAAATTGATGCTTCCGAAGGCCACCACCAGCTTTTCACCTCCGGGGCCTACGAAGGTCTTTGGTTGGCACGAAGCTCTATGTAGTGCTGCCAAGATCTCCGCCCTCCCTTCACAACCTTCAGCTCACAACGCCCATTCGAAGATGGCAAGACGCGCTACCGCATTCGGAGAAAGTTGGGGGAGAGTGACATGGAACAAGTCTAAAACTTCTGCCAAGAAGTCTACCGCCGGAAGACCCAAACCAACTTCGAAGAAGGCTTCGAAGACGACCACTTCTCTGGGCCTTGGTGACGGAATGATTTCCTTCCCAGGTTTGTGAATCATAACCCCCGAACTAATCTTGCCTTCTATTACTGCCGCAAGCGATTCCCTTCTGCAGGTTGATGGCCCTAGTTGATAAGACTGGTTTGTATACTTCATCGACGCCGGAAAGATGTCTTGAGGACCGATATTTTGGGGATTTCCTCCCACCGGCGCCATTGCCGCCACTGAAGGATTTGGAGTTGCCGTCGCCGATGATGCAGCCGCTGCCGCCGCAGCAGCTTGCTGCCGGGCCAAGGCTGAAGTCGCTCCAGGGCCCTTAAAACTAGTTTTCGCCATTGGATTTTGTGGATTGTTTCAGAGAAAAAACGGCGGCTAGGGCTCGGGTGATGGCTTGTTTGCACGAAAGCAGTGAAAAGGTACTCAAGAAGGGTTTGGGCCCTCTATTTATAGCCCATACCCTGATTTTTTACCGTTTGCCTGTGTCGTTTCACATTCCCAACCGTTACATTGCTCCGAAATTAATGCATTCCGTAACTTCCATTAGAAGAAAGAAGCTAACGACTATTTCTTCTAAGTCTAAAAAGACTTTCAGACTTTTCGAGTTAGTTCTAAGTTACTTCAAAAGTAATTTTATTAAAAACTGATTCAAAGTTTACATCTCCACGTATTTCGGAGATGGTTTAAATCTGTTAATCTTTATACATGAATATGTTTCCTTGCGTATACTGCTTCCCTAACATCACAAATTTAATGGAGAAGCGTATTTGAGGGGCTACTGTTGGGGGAAAATATTCAATCTTCAAGATTATCATAGCAACAAGATAAAGACTGATGATTAAGATGAAGATGTCTGATATATAATTTCGGAGATGCATCCGGTCAAGTTCGAAGTATGATGACGGGCTCTAGTTCGGAGTACATCTTCGAACTTAGACTCTTCCAGGAACTTCTTTGCCAGCTAAGATGGAAGACTTATCTTCTTTCTAACTAGATTAGTCTTTTACCATTTTAGCCCTATTAAGGGTACCGAATAGTTTCCACTACGTCGGTTGTAATGGAGGGGTAAAAAGGTCTTTTCCTTAATGTTTGGGCCTATAAATACCCCCCGTTTTACCCTGTAATGAGGACCGAATAAAAGTTATTCAATACACACATTCGAATTATTCTAAGTCATTATCCTTTCGGAGGCTAAGAATAGTTTACTTCGCAAACACTTCGTTTGTTAGTTTCTAATCTTCAGAAACCTGTTAGCGTAATCTTTTACGCCAACACTAGAGAAAGTAAAGCAGATTAATCATATAATAGAAGCAAGCTCAAAATTTGATTGATGATTATGCATGATATGAACGCACACACAAAAAGACTCAATAAAAATACAAAAGAAGGAAAACTGATACCAATGAAAAGCTGACTCAAAATATCCTAAAAAAAGATACACAGCTCCCAAAACACGATCAATAATCATGAGTGGGACCAAAAGGTCCAATGCCATGTTTAGTAAAAGTGTTGAACCAGTGTCGAGCCATCTGCGCGTATGTAGGAAAGCAAAAGGAATCATATGAGTCTGGACTGAAACGCGGATCAAAGCGCGGTCCTCTGTTCTGCCTAAAATCACGGTCGCGAGATCCAAAACCGTATACCGAACGATCTGGAACTCTGCCGGAACGGAAACCACCCTCCGGAGCATGATCATAAAAAACGTCTCCACTACCACCACCTACACGACGTGGCCTAGCCTCTAGCCTCTCTCTACGTCGAGGGACTCTCTGTCTACCACCCTGCTGGTAGAACTGCTCCTGCCCACCTCGAGCTCTCTCTGCTTGCTCAACCCGCTTTCTCCTGAAGCAAAACTCCTCAAGATGCCCGTCTCTCTGACAAAACTCACAGTGATAGGTAGGCTTCTTGGGATGTTGTTGTGGTTTAGGGTTCTTCGGCTTGGTGGTGTTGGGTGTAGCATCTTTGGTGTGAGAGGGTCCAGGTAAAGAATCAAGAGAAGTGTGGAGGGTTTTAGGTTTTGGAACCCAGATCTGCTTCTTAGGTGGAGCTTTGGGCTGTTCTTGGAACACTCCATCCTTGGGCTGACTATACTTAAAGGACTCAGTGGAGTGAGTCTTAGGATGTCTCTGTTCGGGAGTCATTTTACTCCACTCCACTGCACGGCTAATGGCGCTCTCAAAATCAGCCTTGTTATATGTGTAACCTACCCCAAACCCATCCTGTCTCTTGAACTGCTGGATCATCATGCCGAGCTGTGGCTCTCTGGCACTAATCCAACTTAGGATCTGACGGAGGTAAAAGTTCTCGTTCTGAACATCAGCTAGCTCCTCTCTCAAAGAAGCTAACACCTCCACCTGAGACAAGCAGATCACACACTCTTTATCAGCTTCGACAGACTTCTCAGCTTTTAGCTTGATCAACTCCATTCTAATGGACAGGCAGTTCTCACAAACAGTGGATGGAATTGACAAGGTCTCAAGCTCTAGCTTAGTCTGCTCCAACTCAGCTCTCACTTCATCTAACTCGCTCAACTGCTCATCACTCTTGGCTCTCAGCTCAGCTATACTATCTAAATGGGATGGGCAGTCTATAAAAGGTGCAACGACAGTGGCATGAGCATCTTTTAGCTTCTACTGAGCGCCCTCAAGCTCAGTGGCCAATGCGTCTCTCTCATCTACTCTCTCTGTGTACCTGGACTTAAGAGTCGTCAGGTCACACAACAGCACCTCACAGTTAGGACACTCACCACTATCACCCAAGCAAGGGAAAGAAGACAGACTCTCAAGCTTACCATTTGTTGTGGCAAGCTCACTCTCAAGCTCATCTATCCTCTTCTTAGCTCCTCTAAGCAGTTTCTCCCTATACTTCAACTCCTGACTGTTCTGTTCTAGTAAATTAACAACTTCTTGTTCATAGGAAGATGCCTTCTCATCGTCTTCGTCGTCGGAGTCGTCGGAGGAGTCCTTCTCTTTCTTCTCCCCAAGAGCCATTGAGCAGAAGCTCTTGTGGGGTCTTCGGCTATGACGTGAGCGACTCTTTGGCTTGTCCCCAAAGCCCATGAAACAGAGGCCCGCCGGATTGTCCCTGTCCTTCCCCTTCCTGATCATGATATCTTCATCACTTGAACTTGAAGATGATGAGGAAGACGAGGATCTCTTGGAGAATCTTTTCTCCATCTCGGCGAAGAAGGTCTCGTCTCGCTTCTTGTTCTCACGCTTGTAATCTTTCAGAGCCATTCGAAAGAACCTTGTCTTGGGCTTACCCTTCGTGGAGTTGTCATACTTGCCGGAGTTGTAGGAGTTGCTGCTGGTGCCCTTCTTGTAATTCTTCTGCTTGGGGCAGTCAGCGATGAAATGACCTGGATCACCACACTCAAAGCATCCGGATTTTGTGTCGTGTCTCTTAAACATTCGCTTATCATAGACACGTCGCACCCGGTTGTTAAACAAGCACAGATCATCATCCCCTAGTGTATCAAGTTGTTCCTCGGAAATAGACATCAAGGAAAAAGTAGTACAACTCATGGCATTAGGATCAACAGATGGTGTCGCGAGCGCCAGAGTCTTTGAGCTAGAATCAGTGAGATTTGATCTCAACTGAATTTCGACCTCTGAGGCCTTGAGCTTACTAAAAAGCTCTGCGACAGTCAAGGTATCATAAGACGTACTCTCAACAATAGAAGAGACCTTGATCTCCCAGATCTTAGGGTCTAAAGTATGGAGTACCTTAAGCGTCTGTTCATGATCTGAGACCAGCTGATCACGCTCGGCCTTGTTAACGCGTAGCTTGATAATGATCGATTGAAAACGACCAAACAAAGCCTCAACAGTCTCACCCGGCTTCTGTGAGAAATTTTCATTCTCACGCCGGTAGGTCTGATATAGTCTAGCCTTGACCTGAGCTGTCCCCTCATGGTGTGCCTGGAGGGTAGCCCAGATCTCTCGAGCAGTGGTGAGATGGCTAACACGCCTAAATTCACTAGGACCTAGACTAGAAAATAAAATATTCACCGCCTTACTATTATTTTGATGTTGGGTAATTACATCAGCAGCAGTATCCGCAGCAATAGTCGTTATGGTGAAACTAGGATGAACACAAATCTCCCATATGTCCGAGCTCTGGCTCATAAGATATGCTCGCATGCGAGTCTTCCAATAAGTGTAGCCAAAAGCTTCTAAGGATGGGATTTTACCAGAAGACGTCATGGTCACTACCTAGGTTTTAGAATCGGTTAAGATATTAGAAAAACCTAACCTCGCTCTGATACCACTTGTAGGACCGAAAGTAGCGACCAGAGGGGGGTGAATGGGCGCCTAAAAATTTCTTGCTAAACTATATGCTAATCCCAACACCCAAACAAACTTAACCAGTCAAATAATATTATCAAAACAAATTTTAGGAACTAAAGTTGTCTATCATAAAAATGTCCGGTGTACTAAATAAAATAATATTTAAAACTAAACTAAACTAAATAAAAATGTATTCTCAAAAATATTTAATGGCATAAGGAAAAATATCTAAATATATCAATAAATATTCAGATTGCAGTCTAAAAATAAAATGCTAATCAAATGAATAAAATATGGATCATCCAGAAATTAATTCAAAGATAAACCTAAAATATTGCACGTAAATCTAGAATAAAAATATTACTGCGACTAATAATATATATATATATATTTTTTTCGAGCATATTAAAACACTTAAATAAATAATATGCGAGCAATAATAAAATTTTAGCAGATGAAAATTAACCACGTAATTATTGGCTAGATCTGCATGCTAATTAAAAATAGCTAATTATTTATTTAATTAATAATACTAAAAAATAGTAGATTAGATTAGACTTACCTGGTTCATCTTCTCTGCTGCTAGCTTCTTCGGCCACACCGCCTTGGGCCCCGCGCAAAGGAGAGAGAAAGAAATTCTAGCGTAGCCTGCTGTGCCTGGAAGAGAAAATTGATTTTTGTTGTTTGGCTATCATCACGCACAGGAGCATGAATACCATGGGGCTGCTATTTTCGCCGTGACACCCCGCCGGTCAGCCGATTTGACGCGACCAAGCAAAACATGGGTCCCGCCGAGAACTGTTTGCGTGTGCTCGCCGCGGAACAACTCCGTCGTGGGAACCGCGCAGACGCCTGGGGGAAAAATTTCGCCGCTGATGATAACGCCGCCTCGCCAGTCGGAAGAATGCGTCGAAAGTGAAAACGGCGATGCAGATCAAACACCAGAGGAAAAATAGTAGATGAAAACTACTCGGTGGACTGAAAAATAATCTCGGGAAAAATAACAGTCGTCCATCCCCAAAGGGATAGGTGCCTATTTATACGCAAATCCTAATACATGAAAAGACTACTTTACCCTCGGGTAAATATTAACCTGACTCTAAAATAAATTCCGAAAAATACTAAACTAATCTTAGAAAAATTACCTGACTGAAATAAAAATATTCTAAACTTAAAAACTAAATATTAATATCCTAAAAACGAATTTAAACATAGATTGTCAGTTTTACGCCGAAACTGACAAAGCGTCCACCGTCTTCGCACCGGGTACCCGGATTGGGCCGACCCGACCCCGTAGCTTCCTTAGCCCGGCAATCGCTCGCCGCCAGTGTACCTGAGTCAAACCCAGTCAACAGACCAGTGGATCATCTGCCGCTCCTAGCCATGTACCCGGATCGGGCCAGCCCGACTCCGCGGCTCCTCTGCCCGGCCGTCGCTCACTGCCCGTGTACCTGAGTCACATGCGCCTCAGACTCGGCAGGTCTTCATCTCTCCCTTACTTTGACTTCCGTTGACAATCACTCATCACATCTGGAATATCAAAACAATATTCTTCAACAGCAGCGGCAGCGGCATCAACGGCGGTGACTCCGGCGGCAACAGTGGCAGCACCAATGGTGGTGCCAGGAAGAAATCCCCAAAATGTTGGTCCTCACTGATCTCATCCCAGCGTCTTCGAAGTATCCGGACCAGTCTTATCAACTAGGACCATCAACCTGCAAAAGGGAGTCGCTCGCAGCAGCAATAAAAGGGAAGATTAGCTCGAAATCATAATTCGCAAACCTGGAAAGGAGGCCATTCCTTCGCCGAGGCCTAGAAAAGTGGTAGTCTTCGAAGCTTTTTTCGAAGCTGGGCTAGGACTTCCAGCAATCGACTTCGTGTCGGAGGTATTGGATTTATACCACGTCACCCTTCCCCAACTTTCTCCGAACGCAATAGTGCGCCTTGCCATCTTCGAATAGGCGGTGCGAGTTGAAGGCTGCGAATGTAGAGCAGAGATCTTCGAAGCACTGCATAGGGCATCTTGCCAACCCAAGACCTTCGTAGGCCCCAAAGGTGAAAAGATGGTGGTAGCCTTTGGGAGCATCAACTTCCGGCTTCGAGATGAATATGCTCCAAGATTTCTAGCGAAGGCCATCAATGTCAGATGGTACACAGATTGGATCCTCCGGTGGTTTTATGCCAAAGTTGGGGCAAGCAGCCGTCTGCTGGACCCTTGCAAGACATAAACTTCCGAAGGGAAGCCCTGGTTCACCCAGATCCCGGCCAGCTCGAAGCTCGCCTTAGCCTGCTTCAAAGAATTAGCCGCTGTCTGAGCATGCGAGACCTAGCGGAGGAGTTCATCGGACTCCAAATTCCTCCTTTGATGGCCAACTAGCCTATCGCCTTCGAAGAAGACCCGGAGAGCGGACTCCGAAAAATTTCGTCGAACTCAAGCCCTGCAGGTAACTTCGAAAACAACATGTTTATATATATTTGATTGATGAAAAGACTAATGCTAACTTATCTTTCAGCTTCTCTAGCCCCCATGACTTCGGAGCAAATTGTTCGGGCTTCGGAGAAGATCCTGGGAGTCCCAACTCCTGCTGAGAAGAAAGGGAGAATGAAGCTAGTGGGTAATTGGGAGTGGCTGAACCGAGTATGGGGGGTACTCGGAATTGCTCCCCCTCCTCTTCCGGATTGGGTGCCTTCAGAACAAGGGCCGAAGAAGAGGAAAGCGGAAACCGGAACCTCGGCTCCTGCTAGGACTCCATCCAAGAAGGTAGCCCAAAAACCAAAGAATGTGGCGCCTTCAAGTCCGGTGGCTTCGGTCTCGGATTCCTCTGAGGACAAAGGAAGACTCCTTATTAACTTGATTGACGAGGATGAATACCAGGCGGGCACAAACACTGGTGCCAATGCAAACTGCGCCAGATGTTCCGAGTAGTTTCGAGCAGGCTGGGACTTCGGAAATCCAACCGGACTTGCTGCATGAAGCCCCTATGACTGAAGGCGAAGTCGAAGTTGCTCCTGAGCCAGCTCCGATTTCGGACGAAGCGACAAATGTAGCTCCCAGAGAGGCTCTGATAGTCGAAACTTCGGTCCTAAACTTTGAGTCCGACGAAGACTTCGGGCTAGCTTTTGACCCTCGAAGCAGCCCCGTGCTCACCCGCCGACAAGACTTCGTAGGTAAACTTAGCACAATCCCTTTGTTCCTTTTTCCTACAGAATTATGCAATATATAATACCTTTGTTTCAGCAGGGTCTGCTCCTATGGAAGTGGTTCCTCCCGAAGATATAGTTCCTGGGACCTCAACAACTCCGGAGCCAATTCCAGAAGTCACCCAAATGGGAACTGGAAAAGGTAAAGGCAAAATGGACCCCTTCCCTGCTCTGAATTCAGTATTAACTCCTGTCTGAATCAACAGACGAGGGTCAATCTACGGAGGGGGGCCAATCTACAGAAGTCTTTGAGGACGCAGCTCAGCGCTCCGACCCCTCGCCGAATGAGGACGACCAGAGGGCTCTGTCTATGCTCCCTCTCCTAGCTCCTTTCATGGAGCGAAGGACCGGAATTCGAACTTTGCTCGAACCTTTGGACCGAGCTAACCGCGAAGTTGGGGAGACAGACTTAGTGGCCATCCTTAGTGAAGCTGAGGGTTCGGTGCTCAATGCTGCCTTGGAACGGGCAGCCTACCAGGTACAAAGTATCTGCAAAACAAAATTAATCTCTTATAAATAATTTCTCACCTTTCTTTTTCCTCTTCACAACAAATAGTCTTGGCTCGAACTGCGTCTGTCTCGAACGAGCGTGGAAGCCTTCGCCTTCAGGAGAAGATTACAGCCCTCGAGAGGAATCTTAACATCTCCGAAGGTCAGGTTTCCCACTTAGACAAAATGGTTTCAGCAGAGCAGAGGGCCAGACAAAATTTGGAGGTTGCGAACAAAAAGCTCGAAGCGGAACAAATTGTGCTTCAGGCAGAGATAGAAAAAATGCGGGCAGAGAACGCTACAGCGGGGGCTGAGCTAGTCAAGCTCCAAGAAGAAAAGACTAAAGCTACGGAGAAGGCTAGCAACTTGCTTAGCCAGAAGAGTTCTCTGGCTACGAAGCAGCTAGGCTCTCCTCTGTGGTGGATGAGCTGACTTCATCAAAAGACGCTTTAATCGAAGATAAGCTGAAATCGGAGAAGGTAGCTGCGGAAGTCATGAACCATCTTCTAGGTGTTCTGGAGTACTTCGGTACTACTGGGACATTACCTTCGAATGACAACGTCCCCCTGCTATGAAGGCTAAAAATGATCCAAGGAGCTGGGAAGGAGATGAAGACAGCAGGTATTCGGTATGGAGATCTCTCCGGCCAAGTTGCTGCTCTCGGAGTACTTCGCTACTACGAAGATCTAGGGGTGGCTCCCATTACCTTCGATGAAAACCAGCTTCTTAATCCTTCTGAAAACGTGGCCGCAGCTTGGCAAGCTTTCCAAGCTTCGTGGAGAGCCGAAGGTCGCACTGCGATCAAGGCTTGGATCGATGAAGGACAACGCCAAAAGCAAGCTCGGTCTCAAGCCTCGAGCAGCCAGCCTTCACCAAACCCGCAGGTCTAGCTTTGTTTTAGGATCCCAACTATGTAAAAACTTATGCTTTCATACATTACAAATGAAAATTTACTTATCATGTTTTTAGGCTTCTCAACCCCGTATGGATGATGTCGAAGTGTTAAACGTTACCGAAGAACTCCACCTGCTATGGGATACCTTCTATCTTTTAAAACTTCATAAACGACCTCGATTTTTGATTCCTCGAGATAGTTTCGGTGCAATTGCGCCTGACATATGTAAAGATATATTATCTTATATTAAGAAGGAAGAAGAAGAGGTTAACTTGGAAACTTCATCTTTTGAAGACATTACATTGTCCGAGGATGAAGGTACTGCTGAAGCTCAGGGGAAAAAACCTAAAGAACTTGAAAGCTAGGAAAGGAGCCTCGAACGACTTCGAACTTGGGCCGAACTTCAACAAGAACAGAAAGATTTTAGAGCTTCGAAGGGAGGTAAAGAGTTAAATGCAAAGTTGTTAGAACTCCCGGCTCTGGAACTAGTCATTCCGAGTTTAGTGTTAACTCTAGAGATCGAAGGGGTCTTCGATTCCTTCTCGGCATAGACATTGATTTCTTGTAATGTAATTGTAATTTGCTCGAATGATAAATATCGATTTTTAAAATTGTCTCCCTACTTCCCAGCCCTCTTTGGGCGTAAGCAACTTCGAACTATAGTCAAAGATGGTTAGGCGCAAAGAAAAACATAGGAGCACAATTTTGGAGGTTCGGAGCCCCTCAGCAATTTAAAGATTGATTAAAATCTTATAAAGTGTCTTCGACTACTTGAAGTCTAAAAACTGGTAACTTAGTACCTTTTGTTTTGAAAGAAGTCACCTCGGACAAACTTTCCGGACACTTTGGACTCTTTTCACAGATATTCGAAGCTCATCAGCTCAAACTCTGTTTTATTTTGGCCTCCTTCGGCTCTTTTTGGGAATGCTAGCTATCAAACCGGTGGTTTGGAATTCGCAGTGGTCTCCTTGGACTCTTTTTACGGATGCTTTCAAGCCGAAGCTTGGAATCCACATTATTTGGTCTCCTTCGACTCTTTTTACGGATGCTTTCAAGCCAAAGCTTGGAATCCGCATTATTTGGTCTCCTTCGACTCTTTTTACGAATGCTTTCAAGCCGAAGCTTGGAATCCGCATTATTTGGTCTCCTTCGACTCTTTTTACGGATACTTTCAAGCCGAAGCTTGGAATCCATTTTTCAGTGACTTTCCCACCTCGTCGGATGCTTCGAACCAGTGGTCCGAAGACCGAAAAATGATTCAAATTAATGACACTTCCCTCCCAGGCAACTTCGTTCTTCCAGTGCGTCCACTAGAAGCAGGAAGTGTTGGGGGTAGGCACTATCTGAACCATGAACTTTATTAATTCAGAAGGTGTTTACAAATGATTATAAAGAGCCCCTATGTGAAATATCTCTTTAAGTGCTCCGCATGCCATGTATGCGTTAGCTCTTCACCTTCTAAAGTAGCTAACTTAAAAGAACCAGGGCGTTCTAAACGGAGAATTATATATGGGCCTTCCCACTTATTCCCTAGTTTTCCTAGTGCTATCACACTTCGCACAACAAGATGGCCCGGCTTAAGTTCGTTAAGCTTGACCTTCGGATCGAACCAAGTCTTCGTCTGCTGATGATACTTTGATAAATTGGCAACAGCTCGAAGTCTTGTTTCTTCTGTTAAATCAAGCGAAGTTTGCCTTTCTGCTTCTATTTCCGGTTCAGTGCTGCGAAGGGATCCTCCTTTGAGCTCCGTCGGCGTCATAGCTTCGTCTCCGAATAATAGTCTGAAAGGAGTGAAACCAGTAGACCTTGTCTGTGTTGTCCGAATGGACCATAGAATTTTCGGGAGTTCTTCGGTCTACAATCCTTTTGGTAATCCCACTATTCTTCGATTCAGCCCTGACAAGATATTACCATTGGCTCTCTCCACAGCTCCATTATACTAAGGAATGCCTAGATCTTCACAAAATTTCCTGAAGGGCACTGCATCGAATTGTGTTCCATTGTCAACTGTCAGGTGCCGAGGCACTCCGAACCGGCATATGATATTTTTCCAGAAAATTTTTTGCACATTATTCAAAGTGATAGTTGTTAGGGGCTCTGCTTCGACCCACATGGAAAAGTACTCGATTGCTACCACTGCGAAGGGGCCAATAAGATCCATGCCCCATCTGGCCATGGGCCATACTGGAGCAATGACTTGAAGAGCTGTTGGCGGGCGATGACTTCTTCGTCCCATCCACTAACAACCTTGGCAAATGCAGACTAAGTTCTCCGCATCAGCTACTATTGTAGGCCAATAAAGCCCCTGGCGAAGTGTTTCTCCTACCAAAGCTCGAGGGGCCATATGGCTACCACAGAGTCCTTCATGAATTTCTCGAAGAATTTCTTGACCTTCGGGTTGAGATATACATCGAAGTAGAGGGGAACATACTCCGGCCTTGTACAAAATACCGTTGATTATATGATAATTTCGAATTCTAAGCTTCAACCTCGAAAGTTGTTGCCCTTCAGACAAATTTGCTTCTCCTTGCAATAATTCCATAATTGAACTTCGCCAATCCATACTTGGAATGCAAAGGACTTCCGCAGAAGGGATCTGTGGCACTGAAGGTGTACTGAGTTCTTCGTAAAACGCCTCTCCTGGAATGTCCATAGCTCCGGCTGCAGCTTTTGCCAAGATATCAGCTTGCGCATTTTCTGGTCTGGGTATACTTCGAATGGAAATCCCTTTAAATGCTGGTTCAATCTTACGGATCTCCTCTAAATATTTTGCAAGTTGTGGATGCCGAACTTGAAAACTCGTGTCTACGTGCCCTGCTACAATTTGAGAATCTGTCTTAATAACAACTCTCATAGCTCCTAAAGCACGTGCCTTTCGAAGTCCTAGCAAAATTCCTTCATACTCCGTTGTATTATTGGTAGACATAAAGTTGAGTCTTGCGGAGTACATTGCATTTTGGCCTGAAGGCGAAATTATCACTGCTCCAACGCCTGCTCCAGATGCTGGGAAAGCTCCATCGGAGTAAATGGTCCAAATTCCTTCACTTGGCTTCTCTAGAGCCCACGCTGCAGGGGGAGTCCATTCTGCCACAAAGTCCGCCAACACTTGTGACTTAATTGCTGTCCTTGCTACAAATGATATGCCGAAGGGTGCTAATTCAACGGCCCACTTCCCAATTCTTCCTGTGGAGTCCTTACTTCGGAGCATATCTCCTAAGGGGTATGATGTTTGTACAATCACATTGTGTGCCAAGAAATAATGCCTTAACTTCCTCGAAGCCATTATCAGAGCATAAGTGAACTTCTCAAGCTCAGAATATCTTGTTTTTGCTCCGGACAATGCTTCGGATACAAAATAGACTGGATTCTGTACCAACTTTCCATTGAAATCAACCTCTCTAACAATAACTGCACTAATAGTAGAGCCAGTAGCTGCAAGGTAAAGGAGTAGGGTTTCGTCCGCAACAGGCAATGTAAGTGTAGCGAGGTTACTGAGATAACTCTTAATATCATGGAAACTTTTTTGACACTCTGGTGTCCATGTAAAATATTCGGACCCCTTTAATGATTTGAAAATGGGCAAACTTCTCTTCGCATACCTTGCCAAAAATCTGCTAAGTGCTGTAAGACGACCAGTCAGCTTTTGCACTTGCTTTAAATTCTCCGGGGGAGCCATCCTTTGCAACGCAGTTATTTGAGTGGGGCTAGCTTCGATCCCTCTACTTGAAACTATATACCCTAACAATTTTCCAGCCTTCGCCCCGAAGATACATTTTTCGGGGTTAAGACGGATCCCACATGCCCGAAGGCTATTGAATGTTTCTGCTAAGTCTATGTTATGTTGGTGCTTTAAAACACTCTTTATTACAATATCATCCATATAGGCCTCTACATTGCGGCCTATTTGATGACCTAGAGCCTTAGCAATTAACCTCGAAAAAGTAGCCCGGCATTTCTTAAGCCAAAGGGCATTCTTACATAACAGAAGATTCCTGAAGGAGTTACAAAGCTTGTCTTGATTTCATCTTCGCGCTTTACCAAATTTGATGATAGCCGGAGTACACGTCAAGGAAGCTTAATAACTCTGAATCGGCAGTGGAGTCGACCAATTGATCAATTTGGGGCTTGGGATAGGGGTCACGGGGACATGCTTTATTCAAAGATGTAAAGTCAATACACATGAGCCATTTCCCGGAAGATTTCTTTCTAACAAAGACTGGGTTGGCTAGCCACTCTGTACGGGTACCTCTCTGATAATCCCAGCTTTTAACAATTTTTCACTTCATCTTTAGCAAGGATAGCCCTCTCCGTAGATAGCTTTCGGAGTCCTTGACGAACAGGCCGAGCTTTCGGGTTCACAAGTAAACTATGCTCAATAATATCCCGACTGACTCTGGTAATGTCTTCATCAGACCAAGCAAAGACATCTAAATTCTCCTCAACTACTTTCTCTAACGAAGTTGCGACTTCTGGAGGCAAGTCCTTGCCAAACTGAAATGAATATTCCTTGCCATTTTTGACAATAACCTTCATTGCAATCTCCCCTTCACGGCTTGGCCTTGGGAAGGACTTCTTCGAAGATTCGCCAGGAGCAGAAAAATCCTCCAGGTTACCTTGCACACTGTTAACCTGTCTCGGGTTAAGAGGTGGGCCATCACCAAAATCCGCTCTCCGTGCAGTGGCCTGATCTCCGAAAACAGTGAGCACTCCCGCTTGTGTGGGCTTCTTCATACACAGATAATTATGATGCGACACAGCTCCGAATTGATTCAACATTCCCCTTCTGAAGATAACATTATATGCATATGGGGCATCTACCACATCAAAAATTACTTCTTCTGTCCTGGCCAATAGCACCTCTCTGAAAGTAACCTCCAGGCCTATTTGGCCGAGGGCGTCAAGAGGGGGTCCTGCGAAGCCTTGCAGAGGACGAGCTGCTGGGAGAAGATGCTTCCTAGAGATGCAGAGTTGATCAAATGATTGGATGATAATAATATCTGCTGAACTCCCTCCGTCGATCAGCACTCTCCGGACCTCAGTCCCTGCTATGTCGGCAGTGATGACAAGTGGATCTGCATGTGGAAATTTTATGCTAGCTGCATCCTCTGCAGAAAAAGATATTGGCACATGGGACCATTCAGGCATAGCAGCTGCTAACGAAGAAGTTCCAATATGGCCCACTTCTTGGACATATTCTCTTCTCTGCCTCTTTGACATGCTTCCGAGGGTCCCTTCTCCAGAGGTGGGGAGCACTACTCTTTTCCCTCGACCTTGACCATCTTCCTGCTTTGGAGGTAGCGTAACATTGACCACCGGAGGCCTTCTCGCAGGGTCGAAGTTCTCTATACGTGTGTTGGACCGGAAACGGCGACCAGAGGGGGGGTGAATGGGAGCTTTTAAAATTTCGGGCTAAAAACTAGCCTTCGGTTTGATTCTGTCTTCTGCGGAACAGGCTTCGAACACAACCTTCGAAGGTCAGGTTCGGAGGTACTTCGACAGCTCCGAACACAGGCTTCGCAGGAGCTAAAGTTCGAAGCCAAGAAGACTTCGCTCCACTATCAACCCTCGAAAATCTACTTTGCTAAGTCAGTGCAGGCTCCGCACACAGGGTGCTTCGAGCAGGCTTCGCACTTCACCCTTCGCAAGAGTGGACTGCCCTCTGAGGACTTCGACCAGATACTTGGCAACAGCAACTGGTGTTGTGCTTCGTACACGAAGGTCTACACGCACTCAAACGGACTCCGCTAAGGGCTTCGACACAAGAAGCAAAACGGGCCTCAAACAGGACTTCGCTAGTAAGCTGTGAGGACTTGCCTCAAGTTACACAGAGCGACAGCACGCTGAAAAACACACTTTGCATAAAGTCAACCTTCGCCTAGACAGGCTTCGGTGCACTATAACTAGCGAGGTATGTACTGCGAGCTCAAGCAAAAAGCACAAAGAAGCAGGGCTTCGCCGCTTGAACAAGGAACACAAATAAATTGAACTCTGGATGAATACAGCGAGGTATGTGGCTACAGGAGCTCAACAGTAAATGCTCAAAGTGTTAAATGTTACCTACCGAGCCCCCATATTTATAGCCCACAGTTCACCCAAAGGAAATGACTACACTACCCCTAGGGTTTACATTGATTTTGACTCTACAGAACTAAGGGGTACAAAAGGTAGTCCACCTTTATTCTGGAGGCTTCTCTGTCAGCTTTGCAGAGGGGACAGTGTCAGCCTTTTACAGAACAGACAGTGTCAGCCTTTGCAGTATTTTGACCTTCTGGAATCCTCCCTTCGCACGCGAGGGTGCGGTAGCTTCGGTGAGAAGCCTGAAGCCAGATGGCCTTCGCTTCGCCGAAGTCAGTCTCCGATATACTGACGGTTTTGAGCCGAAGCCGTCAAAGCCCTTGGGCCTTCGCACCAACACCTCCGGAGTGGACCACCACGGCTTCGCAGCTACTCCCAGCTCGAACTCTGTCAGTCCGTGTACCGAAGCCATGCAGGCCGAAGCACCTCAAGTCAACCTTGCTCCGGAGCTAGCCTCGCTCCGAAGCCTTCCACCCTCCGAAGCCCCACCTTCGGAGTACCACCCTTCGTAGTCCCTCCTTCGTCCAAGGCCTCCGCATGAAGCATTCCATGAGCCCTTCGTCGCAGTGCCTCTCCCCGAGCACACTCCTCAACGAGCCTCACCCGGACCATGCCTTCGACGCGCCTCGACTTCTGAGACCTTCGTCGGGTACCTTCGAATGTCTCCCTCCGGAGCACACTTCGAACACCTTGCCTCCGCAGAGGACTTGTTCCAACCAACTCCGAAGTCACTCCATTCGGAGTACCTTCGAAGTGCCTCACCTCCGAGGACTTTGTCTCGGAGTACCTTCACCCGGAGCCACGCTCCGCACTCTCTGCCTTCACTTGGCACGTCTCGACCCGAGGACCGACCCGGACCACCTTCGCAGCCACCGTGACGGAGCTCCCCGCTCCCCTGGCATCAAGCCTCCCGCTCGACCCAGGTTCACCTGCTGCGAACCTTGTCCGTCGCCTCCGAAGTCCCTGCGCACCACAGACAAACAGACAAGTGTTTCCAGTACTCCGGAGACCTCTCCGGGTTAGCAACCTCCGGCACACACTCCGGTGTACCGCCCAAAGTACCGAACCCTTCGGTACGAACCCAATCATCTTGTACTGTCGGACCCCTCCGACGAGCACACTCCGCTGCACAGCTGCAGCAAGCAAACACCGAACAGCCTCCGGTAAAACCACCTCCGAAACCCTTCCGGAGGTACCCTCCTCCGATCACCTTCGGAGGTCCAACCTCCGAACCCCCTTCGGAGGTACCCTTCGAACAGAGGGTAAACAGCCTGTCAATCACTCATCACAAAACACCGAAACCAACCCTTGGTTTCTCAATCTCCCCCTTGATGAGTGCATTGACAACCAAATCCAAGTTCAAGAAAATTTAAAATTTTCAGCACACAAGTGACCATAAAAACTCAGAAAAGAGCCAAATCATGTCACTTGACAAAAGAATTTTCCTCCCCCTTTCTCAAAAGAGTAAAAGCCCCTTCGGCAAGAAAAACTCCCCCTGAATTAAATTATCCCCCTTTGGCAAACAAAGAGCCTTTTATGTCATGATTTCTCCACCTTTTGAAATTATACCCTTTGTGGCAGAGAACGAAGCAAGTGACTTCCCCTTGAGGAATTTCTCCCCCTTTGGCAATGCAAGCATCAAGGAGCAAGTAAAAGATGCAAAGCTTCGAAATGAGCAGAATTGCAAAGACATATGAAGCAAAAATATGCCAACAGTAACACTAATGATCATGGGCTCAGCTCAAATTAATATTCTCTAAAAGCATGATGAAGCATATGGTATGATCATTTTTGAAATAAAAGCATCACCACTTAGTCAAGGAAACTAGACAAGTAAGAGCAAGGACTGCGCAAAGCTAGTCAATTTCTACTCTAGACAGACAGGTCCAGTTCAAATGGAGCATGAAAAGCAAACTTGATAATCAATGAATTTTGTTGTTCTTTTCTTAGTGCCAGGGGTTATTTGTTTGTCCACCTTATACTTTCCAATCCGGCCAAGCCTAGGTATGAAAACCATAAGAAGCTTAAGGCAATGATTTTGGCATACAGTACACTATTCCAGTTCAGACCAATGTGCAATGGTAAGCAGTCTAGAATAGGGTAGTGCGACAAACAAACCCACCTGGATCTTTTAACTTAAAGCATGCAAATCATGGAATTTTTGATTTTAACCAAGTGAACCAATTGTTTGGTACTTTATGAATATCCATGAAAATTGAGAACTATTTGTCAAGTTGCAATTTTTAGCATCCAAAGAAATGTGTCTTGCTATCAAGCAGATAAAAGATAGCTAAAGCAGTCCTGCCTAACATGCTAGATTCAAGACTAAGCAATGAGCACGATTTGATTTTGAAAATAAAACACCATGCACATGAATGTTTCAGATAAATTAAAAGGAGCTGAGCTGACATGATTTCATGAATTATAAGCAGGCATATAAGTGCAAAATATGTAAATGCAATTTCAACACAATTAGACAAAGGCACATCCATCTAAAACAGCTCCCCCTCACAAAATGCCGTAAGGGTGACAAATGCCAAGTTCCCCACGCAAGTAAGCAAATCGAGAAGCATCGAGGGGTTTTGTAAAAATATCGGCAAGCTGGTGTTGGGTATCAACATATTGAAGTTCAATATCACCCTTCTCATTGTGATCTCTAAGAAAGTGATACCGTAGATCAATGTGTTTGGTTCTGGAGTGCTGAACAGGATTGTTTGCAATACAAATAGCACTAGTGTTATCACAAAAAAGTGGAACACTCTTATAATCTAACCCGAAATCCCACAAAGTGGAAACCATCCACAAAATCTGAGAGCAACAGCTAGCTGCAGCAACATATTCGGCCTCAGCCGTCGATTGTGCAACACTAGACTGTTTGCGGGAAGACCAGCAAACCAGTGAAGTACCCAGAAAATGACAAGTACCAGAGGTACTTTTCCTATCAATTCTACATCCAGCAAAATCCGCATCGGAATAACCTCGAAGACATAAAGATGAAGACGCTGAATACCATATGCCAAATTCAAGGGTATGTTTGAGATACCTTAGGATGCGCTTTACCGCTTGGCGGTGCGAAGCTCGTGGTGAAGCCTGGAAACGAGCGCACAGACACACTGCGAAGTGTATGTCCGGCCTCGTAGCAGTCAAGTAGAGGAGGGAGCCGATCATGCTCCAGAACTCCTTCTGATCTACGGCTTCTCCATCTTCGTCAGGGTCCAATGCTACAGATGTAGCCATTGGAGTGGCGAGGGGCTTCGCATCGGACATGTCGAATTTCTTGAGCAGGTCCTTGGTGTACTTCGTCTGATGGACGAAAGTACCTTGTTTGCTTTGCTTGATTTGCAAACCAAGGAAAAAGGTGAGTTCACCCATCATTGACATTTCAAACTCCCTGCTCATGGTATCTGCAAACTCGGCAACTAAAGCATGAGAAGAGCCACCAAAGATGATATCATCCACATAAATCTGCACTAGGAGGAAATCTTTGCCATGCTTGAGAGTAAACAGTGTTTTATCAACAGAGCCCATCAAATACCCTCACTCAAGCAGAAAAGACTTAAGTCTATCATACCAAGCCCGAGGGGCCTGCTTGAGTCCATAAAGAGCCTTATGAAGTTTAAGGACTTTATGTGGGTACTTGGGGTTTTCAAAACCAGGGGGTTGTTTTACATAAACATCTTCACCTATGAAGCCATTAAGAAAAGCACTTTTGACATCCATTTGATAGAGTTTGAATCCCCAGGATGTCGCAAAGGCAAGCAAAATCCTAATGGCCTCAAGGCGAGCAACAGGTGCAAAAGTTTCAGTAAAATCAATCCCTTCTAGTTGAGAAAAGCCCTGAGCTACAAGTCTAGCCTTGTTCCTAACTATAGTCCCATCCTCCCCTTGTTTGTTTTTGAAAATCCATTTAGTTCCAATGAAATGAACATTTGATGGAGGATCAACTAAAGTCCAGACTTGGTTTCTCTCAAAATTTTCAAGTTCCTCATGCATGGCATTGATCCAACTAGAATCAGAAAGTGCATGACTAACATCTAAGGGCTCGAAAGAAGCAACAAAAGCAGCATCAATAAAATGAGCATGAGAACGTGTTACCCTTTGATCAAGCTCACCAATGATCTGCTCGGGAGGATGCATCCTTTGAACATGATGTGGAGCCTCGCGGCGGGATGCAGTCTCCCCCTCAACTTGTGCGTTGGAGTGGTCCAAGATGACCGATGTTGAGGTAGTCGCTTCGGGACCTCGTGCCGAAGTAGTTGAAGCGGGGTCAGCTTCGGGGGTTGACGTCGAGGGTAGTAGGGGTTCATCCTCGAATTCTCCGGGATCTTCTTCTTCGAATAAGTTCTGTTCCATGTCGTGTTCATTTGCCTGTTCAAAAGCAGAACTAACAGAGGGGGTTGATTCATCAAAAGTCACATCACATGACTCGATGACAGTGTTAGTTTCCAAGTTATAAACACGATAAGAATGACCATGAGTAGTATAACCCAAAAAGATCCCGTCAGAAGATCGCGACTCAAATTTATCCAAATTTCCACGTTTTAGGATAAAGCAGCGACAGCCAAAAACTCGAAGATGAGTAACCTTGGGCTGTCTCCCAAAACGCAGCTCATAAGATGTCAAATTTAAAGTTGAGCGCAAGAAGATTCGGTTTGAGATGTAACATGCAGTGTTCATGGCCTCAGCCCAGAATTTTCTAGGAGTCCTATGCTCATCAAGCATCGTCCTAGCCATCTCAACCAAAGTGCGGTTCTTTCTCTCAACAACACCGTTTTGTTGAGGAACCCGCGGAGCAGAGAATTGATGTTCTATGCCATGCTCCATGCAAAAGTCAACAAAGAGACTATTTTTGAACTCGGTGCCATTATCGCTTCGAATGAATTTTAATGCACCAGGGAGTTCAATAAAAAGTCTCAAAGCCAAGCTCCGAAAGTGTGAAAACACTTCATCCTTGCTGGCAAGAAAGAAGACCCAAGAGTAGCGAGAGAAATCGTCGACAATAACTAGAACATACCACTTGCCGCCTAAAGAACTAACCCGAGAAGGACCTACAGTGTCCATATGGAGAAGTTCTCCGGGTTGTTCAGTCATCACTGTGGTGACTGGCGAATGCGAAGCAGCAATCATTTTTCCATGTCGACAAGGAGCGCAAACTAAATTCTTCTCAAACTTGAGCTTGGGCAATCCTCGGATCAGGCCTAGGGCGCTCAGATGAGCGAGCAACTCAAAGCTCATATTCCCTAGTCTCCTATGCCACTTCCAAAGCTCAGAAGTCGAATGAGCAACAAGACAATGAGAAGAACCAGACGACTCTGAAAAATCAGCTCCAAAAACTCTGCCAACCCTAAAGATCTTACACACCACAACACCATCAGAATTGAGCACTTGCGAAGTATCGCGATGGAATCGCACTTCGAAGCCCTCATCAAGCAACTGAGATACAGACAGCAAATTGTATCCCAGGTTCTCAACCAAAGCAACATCTTTGAGAGTGAAGTTCGAATTAATCCTTACCACACCTTTACCTTTCACTCTACTCCTTCGATTGTTTCCGAAGGTGATATGTTCCCTTTGCTTGGTTGTGGTGAGGCTGGAGAACCATGCTGCATCTCCGGTCATGTGGCGCGAACAACCGGAGTCCATGATCCACGTGCCCTCCAAGCCTCGATCAGTCGCCTACACACGATAAGAATGTCTCGATCGCTCAGTGCTGGGGTGAGTGAAATAATGACGAGGCATCCAGCACTGAGTGACACGAGTAGTAGGCACAGTAAAAGCAGACGGTCTACGCACATAATAATCAGAATGATGCAAAGTGCGAGGTCTACCTACATGCTGTGAACGAACAACATGTCGAGGTCTCCTACTCTGACGAGGTACAAATCTGCTAGCCCGAGGTCTACCACCATATGGAACATGGTGAACACCTCGAGGAGCAAAACCTCTCCGAGAAACACGAGGAGCCTCAAAAGCAGGACGATAGTACATCTCAGACTCATGCATACCTAAAGATGGGTAATGCATGTCCTGGTAACTCATCGCCTGTGCGCGTCGCTCATCCTTGATGCGACGAAAACAGAACCCAACCAAATGACCCGCCCGCTGACAATAGGAACAATGAAACACTCTCCTGGGGGCACTCTCATGGGTCACAGGAGCAACTCTCACAGGCTCCTTGGGTTTCTTCTGTGTGGTTTTCTTGGGAGGATTTTTCTTGGCAGGAGGTGTGGTTTTCTTTGGTGGATGGGTAGGCTTTTTGGCCGATGGGGTGTCCAACAGAGCTCTCTCTTTCTCTAGGGTGGTGGGAGAGGTGAAAACAGTTTTGGACTTACTGTCTGAAGGTATCCTCTCAAAACCCAAACCTAGAGCTACCCCGGCTCTGTCAGCACACAACTTGGTTTTGGCCAAGAGCAAATCCATCCTACCCTTTCCCTCAGTGCATTTGTTTACCACAGAAAGAAGGTATTCATTTTCAGACATGAGGTTTTTAGCTCGCTCTCTAACAGTGCCTAGCTGATCCTTAAGGGTAATGCATGTGTCACGCACAGGCTGCACATCCTTAGAACTACCGGCCCTCTCCAATCTAGCCTCCAAATCATGAACATGCTTATCACGTAAATTAATGCTATCGCGTAATAAAGAGCAGTTCATGCAATCAATAACATCACGAGGTCTAGAATCCACCTCCAAAAGCTGCTTCTATGCAGTCTCAAGCTCATAAAGAGTTTGAGCATGAACAGAACGCAATTGAGCAAGCTCACATCTGACAACAGAACATGATTCACATTCAGCATCATTAAACTTAGACTTAAGCATGGCATATTCAGTAGAAACATTTTCTAGCCTAAGTCTAAGGTCTTTTCTTTCTCTAGCGGCTTGCACAAGTAATCTATCCTAACCAAGCACTACTTCATTTAGCTCATCTAATTTAATTAGTAGCTGGTCAGATGATAGGTTTACCTCAGATGAGTCAAGCTCATCGCCGCTGTGATCGCTGTCGGCCATGAAGCAAAGGCCGGTGAAGTCACGTCCCTTCTTGTCCTTCTTGTCCTCCTTCCTTGGGGACTCCTCCTCCTCAGAGCTCGACTCCTGAGTTGAGGATGTGTCGATGTCACCGAGAGCAGCAACAAAGGCTCTGGAAGCAGGCCTTGGCTACTTTCTTAGCCATCTTGCCACGCTTGCCCTTCACAAAAGGCTTCCTCTCCTTTTTGTGGTATTTGGGGCGCTCACTCTCATCTCTCCTTTTTAGCTTGGGGCAATTGGCCTTAATATGAGAGGTGTCGCCACATTCATAGCAACCACTAAAACCACTTCTCCTCTGATCCCGTCTCTCATGATGAAAGCGGGTGAACCTCCGGGCAATGAGAGCAAGCTCATCATCATCTAGAGTGTCCACCTGCTCCTTTGTGACTGAGACCAGGGAGGACAAAGCAAAACCATCTGCAAGAACACAAGTGCCAGATGTGCTTGGTTCTGCAGTGGTGCCACGGCTAGTGCTAGAAACCAATGCCAATGGCTGTGGCAAAGAGCTTCTGTGCACTGCAAGAGATGCCTTGGAAATCTCTGTGGACTTCAGCTTGCTAAAGAGTTCATCGCAGGTCAAAGTGTCATATCCTGCGGACTCCTCAATGCTGGATATCTTCACTTCCCATATGCTACGGTCAAGAGCATAGAGAAGCTTGATAGCCCTATCATGATCACTGTAAGCAAGCGTCCCGTTGGATCGCAAGTTACTCACTATCGCGTCAAAGCGAGAAAACATGGCATCTATAGATTCACCAGGTGCCTGCACAAACAGCTGATACTGTTGATTGTATGTGCTTTGGCGTCTGGCCTTAATCTGAGTAGAGCCCTCATGAAAGACAGTGAGCGTTGTCCAAATCTCCCTAGCAGTCCTAAGGTGTTGCACCCTATCAAACTCACTTCTACTCAAACCGATGAACAGTATGTTTCTTGCCTTGGAATTGGCATTATACTGATCCTTCTCAGTCTGAGAGGTGCGAGTCTCAGGGATGGAATATTGTGAGTCCACAATCTCCCAAATTGCATTTCCTTGGCTTAACAAGTAAGCCTCCATGCGCACCTTCCAGTATGCAAAATCAGTCCCATCGAACAGAGGAATTTTACTGCCTCTATCCATGTCGCCAATAGATCACAAAACCGGTTAAGGTCAACTGGTGATCTTAACCCGCTCTGATACCAATTGTTGGACCGGAAACGGCGACCAGAGGGGGGGTGAATGGGAGCTTTTAAAATTTCGGGCTAAAAACTAGCCTTCGGTTTGATTCTGTCTTCTGCGGAACAGGCTTCGAACACAACCTTCGAAGGTCAGGTTCGGAGGTACTTCGACAGCTCCGAACACAGGCTTCGCAGGAGCTAAAGTTCGAAGCCAAGAAGACTTCGCTCCACTAACAACCCTCGAAAATCTACTCTGCTAAGTCAGTGCAGGCTCCGCACACAGGGTGCTTCGAGTAGGCTTCGCACTTCACCCTTCGCAAGAGTGGACTGCCCTCTGAGGACTTCGACCAGATACTTGGCAACAGCAACTGGTGCTGTGCTTCGTACACGAAGGTCTACACGCACTCAAACGGACTCCGCTAAGGGCTTCGACACAAGAAGCAAAACGGGCCTCAAACAGGACTTCGCTAGTAAGCTGTGAGGACTTGCCTCAAGTTACACAGAGCGACAGCACACTGAAAAACACACTTCGCATAAAGTCAACCTTCGCCTAGACAGGCTTCGGTGCACTATAACTAGCGAGGTATGTACTGCGAGCTCAAGCAAAAAGCACAAAGAAGCAGGGCTTCGCCGCTTGAACAAGGAACACAAATAAATTGAACTCTGGATGAATACAGCGAGGTATGTGGCTACAGGAGCTCAACAGTAAATGCTCAAAGTGTTAAATGTTACCTACCGAGCCCCCATATTTATAGCCCACAGTTCACCCAAAGGAAATGACTACACTACCCCTAGGGTTTACATTGATTTTGACTCTACAGAACTAAGGGGTACAAAAGGTAGTCCACCTTTATTCTGGAGGCTTCTCTGTCAGCTTTGCAGAGGGGACAGTGTCAGCCTTTTACAGAACAGACAGTGTCAGCCTTTGCAGTCTTTTGACCTTCTGGAATCCTCCCTTCGCACGCGAGGGTGCGGTAGCTTCGGTGAGAAGCCTGAAGCCAGACTGGCCTTCGCTTCGCCGAAGTCAGTCTCTGATATACTGACGGTTTTGAGCCGACGCCGTCAAAGCCCTTGGGCCTTCGCACCAACACCTCCGGAGTGGACCACCACGGCTTCGCAGCTACTCCCAGCTCGAACTCCGTCAGTCCGTGTACCGAAGCCATGCAGGCCGAAGCACCTCAAGTCAACCTTGCTCCGGAGCTAGCCTCGCTCCGAAGCCTTCCACCCTCCGAAGCCCCACCTTCGGAGTACCACCCTTCGAAGTCCATCCTTCGTCCAAGGCCTCCGCATGAAGCATTCCATGAGCCCTTCGTCGCAGTGCCTCTCCCCGAGCACACTCCTCGACGAGCCTCACCCGGACCATGCCTTCGATGCGCCTCGACTTCTGAGACCTTCGTCGGGTACCTTCGAATGTCTCCCTCCGGAGCACACTTCGAACACCTTGCCTCCGCAGAGGACTTGTTCCAACCAACTCCGAAGTCACTCCATTCGGAGTACCTTCGAAGTGCCTCACCTCCGAGGACTTTGTCTCGGAGTATCTTCACCCGGAGCCACGCTCCGCACTCTCTGCCTTCACCTGGCACGTCTCGACCCGAGGACCGACCCGGACCACCTTCGCAGCCACCGTGACGGAGCTCCCCGCTCCCCTGGCATCAAGCCTCCCGCTCGACCCAGGTTCACCTGCTGCGAACCTTGTCCGTCGCCTCCGAAGTCCCTGCGCACCACAGACAAACAGACAAGTGTTTCCAGTACTCCGGAGACCTCTCCGGGTTAGCAACCTCCGGCACACACTCCGGTGTACCGCCCAAAGTACCGAACCCTTCGGTACGAACCCAATCATCTTGTATTGTCGGACCCCTTCGACGAGCACACTCCGCTGCACAGCTGCAGCAAGCAAACACCGAACAGCCTCCGGTAAAACCACCTCCGAAACCCTTCCGGAGGTACCCTCCTCCGATCACCTTCGGAGGTCCAACCTCCGAACCCCCTTCGGAGGTACCCTTCGAACAGAGGGTAAACAGCCTGTCAATCACTCATCACAAAACACCGAAACCAACCCTTGGTTTCTCAACGTGCCACAGCCTGGACAGGCTCCGGACGCACCTCGGTCGAAACTCGGTTAGTAGTGCCTCGACCCAAAGTTCTTTCCAGGTACTCGCCTCTTAAAGCGAGTATAGACTTACACACATCAGTTGCGTGACTTCGATTCTCACCATGGACATAGCAGAAGAAGGCCTGGGCTTTGCCAGCCGGCTTCCCTGGCGGCCTCCAGCCGCTGGTCTTGCTTCCTGAAGGCTGCGAAGTCCTTGGGGAAAATTTCTACGGGGCTGCAATGTTCAAGACTTCTGAACAAGGATGCTTTTTCCCCCGACGTCTGTCGTGCTGAGCTTCGAAGCTAGGCCCCTGCAGCTGTGTTGAAGTCTTTACTTCCAACTTGACTTCTTGCAAGATTGACGGAGTTGCGGCCGTCCTCCAAAGCCACCACTCTTCTGACCTTGCATACTCTTCGAAATAATACATCAGCTGAGCAACAGAAGATATCTGCTTCCTGTGAAGTTTATCAAGGAGGCCCGCATGGGTAACTCCCTCTCGAGTTGCATCGACTACAGAAGATGTAGTTAACCCTCGAATTTGTGACTTCGTATGAGCGAAGCGCTTGAAATATTGTCTTAAAGTCTCTTCGGGAGCTGCTTCACCTGGAAAAGACTTCCTGTTGACATTGGGGATACGAAGGTACCCTGAAAATTGCTTATGAACTTTTTCCTCAATTGCTCATAGGTTCTGATCGACCCTGGCTTCAAAGACCAAAACCACCGCAGTGCTACTCCTTCAAGAGCTAGGGGAAAATATTTGGCCATGGTGTCTCGCACTCCCCCGCTGGCCTCAATTGCCAAAGCATAAGAGCGGGAGAACTCCCTAGGATCTTCATCTCCGGAATATTTACAAAGCTTCGAAGTTTTGAACTTAGGGTCAAAGCGCACTTTCTGCAACTCAGGATGCAGCGGAGATTCATTGTCGAATGAAGCATTCTCTGGGGCTTCGGGATAAGGAAGTTCGTCGTCTTCGGGCACTTCAGGGATGATTGGGGTGGCCTGAGAGTGAAGCCTATCTGCGGCTTCTTGCCCCCACCTTGCTACTTCAGCCTGGAGACTGGCCATTTGAGCGGCCATATCGCCAAGACCATCTTCATCTCCTCCGGAAGGACCTTTCGGGTCTTGGGAACTCTATGCATCAGTTCGAAGTGGAACATGAGGTGGAAGAGGAACTCCGGTGGACCGAAGTATGGATGGAGTTGGGGGAAGGAACTCCGTATGCTCGAGGAAGGGGAATCCCTTCCGGGGTCTGAGGTGGGGGAAAAGTCGAAGGTCCCCCGACCTCAACTGTGTTTGAAGATCTTGCTCCGGAGGTCCGAGGGGACCTCCAAGTAGGACTACCACCTGAACTCCACTTGGGAGGCATTGTTTGAAAACTTAGTAGAGAACGATGGTTTTTTTGGACTAAGTTCCCCACGGACGGCGCCAACTGTTGGCGTAAAAGATTATGCTAACAGGTTTCTAGAAGTTAGAAACTAACAAACGAAGTGTTTGTGAAGTAAACTATTTCGAGCCTCCGAAGTGGATAATAACTCAAAACATTTCGAAGATGTGTATTGAATAGCTTGGTCTTCGATCTCTATTGCAGGGTAAAACGGGGGGTATTTATAGGCCCAAACATTAAGGAAAATACCCTTTTACCCCTCTGTTACAACCGACATGTTGGAAACTATTCGGTACCCTTAATAGGGCTAAAATGGTAAAAGTCTAATCTAATGAGCAAGAAGATAAGTCTTCCATCCTAGCTGGCAGAAAAGCTCTCGGAAGAGTCCAAGTTCGAAGATATACTCCAAACTAGAATTCGTCTTCATACTTCAAACTTGATCCAATGTACTCTCGAAATTAGATGCTAGAAACCTTTGATTCAATCATCTATCTTTTTCCTGTTATAGCAATAACCCTGGAGATGAAGTATTTTCCCCCAACAATGGTGTCGGCCCAAAATATGGTGCCTTGGATATCTACCCATACCCTCGGACTATAAGAGCGAGCTTGGGTCTATTTTCCTGGGGTGGCTATCAGTACCGGTCTTGCTAATTCGCACTTATTTAGGTTATAAGTTTCCACAAAACTTGTTGAGATAAAAGAATGCGTAGCTCTAGTTTCAAATAAAACCACTGTAGGTGCTGAATTTACTATAAACTTACCCATGACTATCTCCGGTGCAGCCTGAGCTTCTTCGGCGGAGATGTGATTGACGCGAGCGCGGACGGTAGGATTCGCCGCAACTCCTTGCGAACGTTTGGGATGGGGACACTGATGAGAGTAGTGTCCCTCCTGACGACAGATGAAGCAGATAACTAGCTTGTTGTGCTTGTCGCGCAAGACCTATGCTTTCTTGGCAGGTGCGGGTGGAGCAGCTGGTGTGGCAGGAGCGGGGCGAGGATGTCCGACTCTTAGGTTGTTGGTTGGTGGAGCTAGCCTGTAGACGGGGCGCGGGTGATACTGGGGCACCGGTGGGGGAGGTGCGTAGCGTGGCCTCTACGCCATTATCTGGTTCTGGCGGAAGGCGATCATCCTCTTCTTCTTCAAGTCGACCTTGTTCTGCTCGGTCTCTTGAATTATGGCCTTGTTTACCAACTTCTTAAAGTTGGTGTAATTTCTAGAGACCAGCTGAAGTGAAAGCTCGTCCTTCAGCCCCCGGAGAAATTTGGACTGTCGGGCCACATCATTGCGGACTTCTTCTGGAGAATATCGGGCTAGCCAGTTGAACTCATGCAGGTATTCTGTAACGGACCTGCTTCCTTGTTGCAAGTCCCGGAACTCCTGTTGCTTCTGGGCGATCACGCCACCGGGGACATGGGCAGTGTGGAAACGGCGGAGAACTCTACCCAAGTGAAGACATGTCCCTCTGGCTGGGTCTCGTGCAGGTTGTCCCACCACTCTGCGGTGGGACCCTAGAGCTGGTGAGACGTGAAAGACACTCTCTCCTGCTCGGTGCATGGTAGAAGATCCAGCTTCTTCCCAATGGTCCTCAGCCAATCACCCACCTCCATCGGGTTGGTGGTGTTGGAGAAGACAGGTGGCCGGACACGTAGGAACTCCAAGAGTTGGGAGGCCGGTTCCGGTGTTGGGGTAGCTGGTCAAGGAGGCTCTCGTTGCTGCTGCTCCAGACAAAAAAGCTGGGCATGTTGCTCCTGCATCTGGTTCTGTTGCTGCTGGATCTGGTTTAGCAGCGTAGCAATCAGTTGGTTTTTGTTAGCGACTGGGGCCTACCGTTTTCCTGTCGCTCCCCACTGAGGCAAATTTATGGTGTCATTCCCGTTCTGAGGGGCATTATATCCTTGGTTATTGGCCATCCTGAAGTGAGGTTTTCCAAAGAAGACATATATTTTTAGAGGGAATGCAACTAATCTTTTATTTCTCAAATTCAAGAGTCTTAAACTTATTACATTCTAATTCTTATTTAGTCTTCACTCATGCCTTATATATGACATGAGTGGCAATACAATCAAAACAAAACAAATGAAACAAGCAATCGTAAGCTCCGTCTAAAACAGCTCGGGGGAGGGCTCGATTGTCGGCTCGGTGAGGACGGTCGGTGCAGGGGTGGTGAAGCTGGAGGGCCCGTCGGAAGAGGAGCTGCGAGAGATCCTCTTGGGCCTAGCCGAAGGGGTCTGGAGTGACTTCTTCTTGCGCGGCGGAAGGGGATCAACCTCCTTTAGGTCCTTCTGCAGCTCCTCTAGTTGGCGACGCAACTGTGTGGTGTTGGCGAAGCCCTAGCACAGAATCTCATTCTGACGCCTCAGCTCCTCTACCTTGGAGGCCATGTGGTGCCCTTGCTGAACCTGGTGGCGGAGATCGGCGTTCTCACGGTTCAGGCTCTCCGACGAGTGATGGTAGTAGTCAATGGTGTTGTGCTGACTGTCGGCGTCGAGGACGACCTCTGTGTGGAGATCATCCATGGCTTATAGGAGTCGCATGGTGCGGGGGATGGCGGAGTTGCGCTGGGAGAATGTGCTGATGTAGATGCTGTGATGACTCCCCAGAGTGCGCATAGGCATGATGCGGTAGGCGGTGTCGAGAAGCTGGCCATCATAGACCAACCACAGCTCAGAGAGGTCCTGAAGAGTGGCGCACTGGCTGGCCACCACTAAGGAAGGTCCACCAACTCCGTGGGTGTAGAACGCGGGCTGTGAGGTCCGATGGAGCTTTTCAAGCATCCGGAACAGGCATTGGAGCAGTGATAATTTCTCCTTTAGGGCAAAGAGCGATGTACTCCACAAGGCTCAACTTTAAGTCTACCAATAATATAGCGGAGTACGAGGGAATTTTGTTACTACTTCGAAAGGCACGTGCTCTTGGTGCTACAAGAGTTGTTATAAAAACAAATTCTCAAATTGTAGCAGGCCACGTTGATAAAAGTTTTCAAGTCCGGCATCCGCAGCTTGCAAAATATCTGGAAGAGATCCATAAGATCGAAGCAGCATTCAAAGGGATTTCTATCTGATGTATACCAAGAGCCGACGATGCACAAGCTAATACCCTAGCAAAAGCTGCAGCTAGAGCCATGGATATTCTGGAAGGAGCCTTTTATGAAGAGCTTACTTCGCCTTTGGTGCCCCAAATTCCTCCTGTGGAGGTTCTTTGCATTCCGAATACTGACTGGCGGATTTTGATCATGGAATTATTGCAAGGCGAAACGACCTTACCTGAAGGACCAAAGCTTTCAAGATTGCAGCTAAGAGTTCGAAATTATCACATTATCAACTGTATTCTTTACAAGGCCAGAGTATGTTCCCTCCTACTCCAATTTATTTCCCAAACCAAAGGCCAAGATATACTCCGAGAAATTCACAAAGGCCTTTGTGGTAGCCATCTTGCCACCCGGGATTTAGCAGGAAAAACACTTCGCCAGGGGCTTTATTGGCCTACAATAGTAGCTGATGCGGAGGCCTTAGTCCGCACTTGCCAAGGTTGTCAATGGATGGGAAGACGAAGTCATCGTCCACCAACAACTCTTCAAGTTATTGCTCTAGTTTGGCCCATGGCCAGATGGGGCATGGATCTCATTGGCCTCTTCCCAGATGTAGGACCAAAAGTAGGATCTCATCGCCCGTGTACCTGAGTCAATCCTGGTCAACAGCCCAGTGGGTCCTCTGCTGCTCCTAGCCCATGTACTCGGATTGGGCCAGCCCGACTTCGCGGCCCCTCTGCCCGACAGTCGCTTGCTGCCCGTGTACCTGAGTCACACGCGGCCCATGAAATAGCAGATCTTCACTCTTCTTTTGTCCTCTTGGACTATCGTTGACAATGACTCATCACATCTGGAGCCATGAGGCCCACGCTATTCAGCATGGCTCCTCACTAGTAGCAAAAGAAAGTCTGAAATTTGCAGTGGTAGCAATTGAATATTTTTCCAAGTGGGTCGAAGCAGAACCCCTCATAGCTATCACTTCAAATAATGTACAAAAATTCTTTTGGAAGAATATTACATGCAGGTTCGGAGTCCCTCGACAGCTCACAATCGACAATGGGACCCAATTTGATCCAGAACCCTTCAGGAAGTTCTGCGAAGACCTTGGCATAGAAATGTGTTTTGCAGTTGTGCGTCATCCTCAGTCTAATGGAGCCATCGAACGAGCTAATGGTAATATTTTGTCAGGTCTAAATCGAAGGATAGTAGGATTGGCAAAAGGACTGTGGACCGAGGAACTCCCAAAGATTTTATTGTCCATTCGGACCATTCAAACGAGGTCCAAAGGTTTTACGACTTTCAGATTACTATTCGGAGATGAAGCCATGACGCCGACGGAGCTTAAAGGGATCTCTTCGCACCACCGAACTTGAAAAAGAAGATGAAAGGAAAGCTTTGCTAGATTTAATGGAAGAAACAAGGCTTCGAGATGTTGCAAATTTATCGAAGTATCAACATCAGACGAAGACTTGGTATGACCCAAAGGGTAAACTTAATGAGCTTAAACCAAGTCATTTAGTTTTGCGAAGCATCATAGCACCAAGGAAATTAGGAAATAAGCTGGAAGGTCCATATATCATTCTATGTTGAGCACGCCATGGTTCTTTTAAGCTAGCCAATCTAGAAGGTGAAGAGTTAAAGCATGCCTAGCATGCGAAGCACCTGAAGCGATATTTTTCATAGGGCTCCTTGTAATCATCTGTAAATACCTTCTGAATAAATAAAGTTCATGGTTCAGATAATGCCTACCTCTCAAACACTCCCTACTTCTAGTGGGCGCACTGGAAGAACGAAGTCAGTTGTGAGGGAAATGTCATTTATTTGAACCAATTTTACGGATTTCGAACCACCGGTTCGAAGCTTCCGATGAGGTGGGAAAGTCACAAAAAACGGATTCCAAGCCACCGACTTGAAAGCATCCGTAAAAAGAGTTCAAGGAGACCAAATGATATGGATTCCAAGCTCCGGCTTGAAAGCATCCGTAAAAAGAGTCCTAGGAGACCACAAAGCGGATTCCAAACCACTGGTTTGATAGCATCCGTAAAAAGAGCCGAAGGAGGCCAAACAGAACAGACTTCGAGCTGATAGATTGAAATATCTATAAAAAGAGTCCAAAGCGACAATTTTAATCGGATGCTGATGTGTCCGAAAAAGAGTCCAATGTGACTACATTCAAACAAAAAGTACTAAGTTACTAGTTTTCAGACTCCAAATTACTAGAGTCAAAGACATTTTCGAGGTATTTAGTGACCACTGTTAGACTTAGTCAATCTTTAATATGATAAGGGGTTCTGAGCCTCCAAAATTGTACTCCTAACTAACGTTATATTCGTTATGCGTAACCACCTTCGACCAAATTTGGGAGTTGATTACACCCAAAGAGGGGCTGGGAAGTAGGGAGTCAATTTTGAAACTTTGATTTTTATCATTCAAATAGATTACATTACATAATGAAAAATCTGTATCTATACCAAGAAGGAAATGAAGACCTCTTCGATCCCTAGAGCTACTGTTAAAACTAGTATGACTTCGAAGGTGACTTGTTCCCAGCTTCGAAGTTGTTTAGAGCTCTTTTCTATTTTCTCTTCAGCAGTATTTTCTTCTTCAGACCATTCAATGTCCTCAGAAGATGAAGTTTATAAACTAACTTCTTTTTTCTCCTTTTTAATATCAGCTAATACTTCTTTACATATATCGTGTATAACTTCACCGGAGCTTCCCCGAGGAATTGAAAACCAAGGGCGTTTGAGAGGTCTTAGAGCTTCGAAGGTAGCCCATTGCAGGCGAAGCTCTTCATTAATCTCTAGCACTCGAGATCATCCAAAAAAGGTTGGAAATCCTAAAAAATTTCCAAATAAGTCTTTTCATTCATAAAGGATAAAAACATAAGTTTTTACATAATCGAGGCTCTAAGGAGAACTAGACCTTTTGGTCCGAAGGAGGCTGGTTGCTCGAAGGTTGCGACCATGCTTGCTTTTGGCGAAGTCCTTCATCAATCCATGTCTTGATTGCCGATCAGCCTTTAGCTCTCCAAGATGGTTGGAAGGCTTCCCAAGCTGCAGCCACTTCGGCAGAAGGAGTTAGGAGCTGGTTGTCACCGAAGTTGGTAGGAGTTGGCTCTGGTTCTGGTGCTACAGATATCCCTAAATCCTCGTAGTAGCGAAGCAGTCTAAGAGCAGCTAGTTGGCAAGATAAACTCTTCGTAGTCTTCGCTGCTTCTTGGATCATCTTTAGTCTTCGCAGCGGAGGGACATCGCCAGTCGAAGATAAAGTCCAAGAAGTACCAAAGTACTCCAGGATGCCCCGAAGGTTGTCCATGGTCTCTACGGCTACCTTTTCACACTTTACCTTGTCTTTGGACAAAGCATTCTTCGACGTGGACAGCTCGTCTATCAAGGATGAGGGCCTAGCTGCCTCCATAATCAAAGAATTCTTTTGTCCGAGCAAGTTGTTGGCCTCCTCCGTCAACTTCAACTACTCCTCTCGGAGCTTGACTAGCTCAGCTCCTGCAGTTGCCTGCTTCCTCCGTAGCTTTTCTACTTCTGCCCAAAGCATGATCTATTTAGCATCGAGCTTGCGGTTGGCAGCCTCCAAGCCAATTCTAGCTTTCATTTCTGCGGCCACCATTTTGTCCAAGCTAGAGGTCCAAACCTCGGAGCTAACAAGACTCCCCTGAAGAGCTGTTATCTTCTCCTTGAGTCGGTTACACTCTCGCTCATTTGATACAGTCACAGCTCGAGCCAAGACTATTTGCTGCGAAGGAACAAAAAATCAATGTAAACAAACTATTTACATATGTTTGAACTAACTCTATTGTTGTAGATACTTCGTACCTGATAGGCTGCCCACTACAAGGCCGCGTCCAACTCTGACCCCTCAGCTTCCCCAAGAATGGGAACCAAGTCGGTCTCCCCAACCTCGTGACTAGCCCGAGCCAGAGGCTCTAGCAAAGTCCGAAGTCCAGTCCTTCGCTCCAGGAAAGGAGCTAGGAGGGGGAGCCTTGACAAGGCTCTATGATCATCTTCGTTTGGAGAAGGGCCAGAGCGCTGCGTGGTGTCTTTGGAGACTTCCGTAGATTGGCCTCCTTCTGTGGATTGGCCTCCATCGGTAGGCTCTGATGGGGTCCATCCTAGAGTCGGAGCCGGCAAAGGTTCCCCATTACCTTTAACTTTCCTAGGCCCCATTCTCATGGCTACCTCTAGGATTGGCTTCGGAGACTTGGAAGCCTCTGGCGCAGTCTTCGTAGCAGGGGTCATCTCCATGGGAGTTGATCCTGTAAAGGCCAAAGGTATTAGATATTGCATAAATTTTGCAGGACACAAAAAGAAAGAAAAAGTACTCTATTGAAGTTTGCCTTCGATGTTCTTCCGCTAGACGAGCACGGGACTGATCGGAGGCTCGAACGCTTCTTCGAAGTCCTCTTCGGACTCCACGCTTGGAACCGAAGGATTAGCTGCCAAAACCTCTCCAACAACCACAGCTATTAGTTCGTCTGGAGCCGAGACTTGGTCATTCGCTGTACCGACTCCGCCTTCTCCCACAGCAGGGGCTTCTTGACCAGACAAGACATTTTGTGTCTCTGCCTGCTTGAGGTTGTCCTTAGCAATGGGTACTGCCGGCGCATCTCCCTGGGTGGGGGCTTCAACCTCTATTTGTATCTCCTCATCCTCGGTAATGAGGGCTTCGAACTCCCTCCGTATTTCTACTTGTCCTTCATCTTCAGATGACTCCAAAGACGAAGTAGGGGATTTAGAATTAAATTAGTTCATGTTGTAGAGGAAATTATGGTGATCAAGATGGAATTTGAATGGTTGAATTTGAGGTTAGGATGTGAGAGATATGAATTTTTTTTAAGTTTGAATCAATTCTGGAATTATTTTTGAGCTAAAAAAAAGAAAAAGTTCACGGTAAACTAAGTCCACAGTGGACTCACACACGTGCGCTCTGTACTGGGCGATTGAGGGCCACATGATCCATATCAAACGGTGCAGCGCAATGCAAGATATTTAAGGTGTGATAGATGACCCAGATTAAAACGTTGCGAACCGGTATGTGATAACGCACCAGATTGAGCCATGTCATTGGTTTAATCAGGACCGCATGCCATAGATCAAATGGCAAGGAATCAATATGACACGCGGCTCATTGCCGGTGGTGATAGAGCACAGCAGTGAGTGATTCCAGTGATGGCGAGTGGCGGCGAGGCAATCTGAAGGTGTGGATGGAATCAGAATAGGATAGTGAACACAATGGTACATGAGATGGTCACCGGTGATGACGGACGGTGGCCGGCGGTGAGCGGAGCCGGAAAGTACTCCTTGGGTCAGTGACTCCGGCAAAATCCGTAAAAAGAGTCCAAAGAGACCAAATGATGCGGAGCCCAATCCACCGACTTGTAGGTATCCGTAAAAAGAGTCCAAAGAGACCAAATGATGCGCAGCCCAAACCACCGGCTTGTAGGTATCCGTAAAAAGAGTCTAAAGAGACCACCGCGAACTCCAAACCACTGGTTTGACAGAATTTGCAAAAAAGAGCCGAAGGAAGCCAAAACAAAACAGAGTTTGTGCCATGAGCTTCGAATGTCTGTTAAGAAAGTCCAAAGTGACAAATTATCTAAGACACTAAAGTGTCCGGAAAGTTATCTCAAGTGATTTCTTTCAAAAAACATAAGGTACTAAGTTGCCAACCTTCAGACTACAAATAGTCGAAAACATTTTATAAGATTTTATTCGATCTTTAAATTATTGAGGGGCTCCGAACCGCAAAAATTGTACTCGTAAGTTTTCTTTGTGCCTAACCATCTTTGAATACAATTCGAAGTTGCTTACGCACAAAGAGGGGCTAATAAATAGGGAGACAATTTTAAATCGATATTTATTATTCGAACAAATATGATTACATCATGAAAAATTGGTATCTATACCAAGAAGGAATCGGAGACCTCTTCGATCTCTAGAGCTAGGGTTGGAACGACTAGTCCCAGTGTCGGGAGTCCTAACAACTTTGCGTTTAACTCTCCTACCTCCCTTCGAAGCTCTAAAGTCTTTTTGTTCTTGCTGAAGCTCGGCCCAAGTTCGAAGCCATTCGGGGCTCCTTTCCCAGCTTCCAAGTTCTTCAGGCTTTTTACTTTGAGCTTCATCTTCATCTTCGGACCATATAATGTCTTCGGAAGATGAAGTTTCCGAGTTAACTTCTTTTTCTTCCTCTTTAATGCAAGATAATATATCTTTGCTTATTTCAGACGTAATCATTCTGGAACTATCTCGAGGAACTAGAAATCGAGGGCGCTTGTGAAGTTTTAAGATTTCGAAGGTAGCCCATAATAAGCGAAGTTCATCGTTAACATCTAACACTTCGACATCTTCCGTATGAGGCAAAGCCTAAAAACATGATAAACAAATCTTCATTCATAAATGTACAAAAGCGTAGTGCTTTACATAGTTGAAGATCCTAAGGTAATTCTAAACCTGCGGGTTTGGAGGAGGCTGACTGCTCGAAGCTTGGGATCGAGCCTTCTTCTGGCGTTGTCCTTCGTCAATCCAAGCCTTGATCGCAGAACGACCTTCGGCTCTCCATGAAGTTTGAAAGGCTTGCCAAGTAGTGGCCACACCTTCGGAGGGTGTGAGAAGCTGGTCGTCGTCGAAGGTAATGGGACCCTCTCCTACGCTCGGAGTTATTGATCGGCCCAAATCTTCGTAGTAACGAAGTAGACCAACGACAGCCACTTGTCCGGAGATTTCTCCGTAACGAATGCCTGCTGTTTTCATTTGCTTTGCTACTCCTTGAATCCTTTTCAACCGGCGCAGTAGGGAGATGTTGTCATCCGTAGGAAGCATCCCAGTAGTACCGAAGTACTCCAGAACGCCTAGCAATTGATCCATGACCTCCACAGCTACCTTCTTAGACTTCAGCTTATCTTCAATTAACGCATCCTTCATCGAAGTTAGCTCTTCTATTACTCCAGAGAGCCTAGCAGCTTCCGTAGTTAAAGAATTCTTGTGATTCAGTAGCTGGCTAGCTTCTTCTCGGAGTCTAACAAGCTCGGCCCCCGCAGTAGCGTGCTCCGCCCACATCTTTTCAATTTCTGCTCGAAGCACAATTTTTTCTGCTTCGAGCTCCTTGTTCGCAGCCTCCAAGCCTTGTCTGGCCCTGCGCTCCGTTGAAACCATATTGTCCATGTGGGCCACTCGACCTTCAGAGATAGTCAGATTTCGTTGAAGAGTTGCATTCTCCTCTCGAAGGCGAATGTTCCCACATTCTTTGGAGATATTCGCAGCTCGAGCCAAGACTGTTTGCTGTGAAAAGAGAAAGTCAAGGTGAGAAATTATTTGTATATAAATTTGATTCTATTTTGCAGATACTTCGTACCTGGTATGCTGCGCGTTCCATGGCAGCATTAAGCTCCGAGCTCTCCGCCTCACTCAAGATGGCCACCAAGTCCGTCTCCCCAACTTCGCGACTAGCTCGATCCAAAGGCTCGAGCAAAGTCCGAAGCCCAGTTCTTCGCTCTAAGAAAGGAGCTAGAAGGGGGAGCATGCTTAAGGCTTGTTTGTCATCTTCGTTTGGCGAAGGCCCGGAGTGTTGAGCTGTGGTCTTCGGAGCCCCGGGAGACTGACCCCCTTCAGTAGATTGGCTCTCGTCTGTTGACTCAGACAGAGTTGATCCTGAGCTCGGAGCAGGGAGGGGGTCCATCTTCCCTTTGCCTTTTCCAGGCCCCATCTGAGTGGCTCCTGGAATTGGCTCCGAAGTCGTCGAAGGTCCAGGAATTGTATCTTCAGGATGGACCTCTTCCATAGAAGTGGACTCTATAAAAACAAAGGAATTATACATTGTATAATTTCGCATTAAAAAAAAGAGGATAAAAGAATTATTCGAAGTTTACCTTCGAAATTTTGGCGGTGGATGAGCATTGGACTGCTTGGCGGATCGAAGGCGAGATCTTCGTCAGAATCAAGCGTCAAATCTTCGACTGTCGGAACATTTTCCTGAACAGTCGTTGTTGGTTCATCCGGAATCGAAGCTACAGTGACTTCGACTCCACTCTCATCCACAGGAGCTCCGTCCTGAGGTAAATCCTCTTGAATAGCCGGAGTCCTCGCTTGCTCAAGATTCTCTTGAGACTCCGGCACGTTCGCAGGTTCTTCAATTTGTGCAGTTCCTTGGGCTGCATCCTCGTCAATCAGCCTCACGAGCAACCTGCCTTCATCCTTCTGAGAATCGGAGATTGAAGCTCTTGGGCTCGAAGGCGTAGGGTTTTTTGGTTTTTGAGCCACCTTCTTGACCGGAGTCTTGGCAGAGCTCGAAGTTCCAGCTTCGGCTTTCCTCTTCTTGGGCCCTTTCTCCGAAGGCACCCAATCCATCAGAGGGGGCGGAATAACTTCGAGCAGCCCCCATACTCGGTTGGATCGTTCCCAACTACCAACCAATTTGATTCTCCATTCTTTCTTGGTCGGAGTTGGAACGCCCAAAATCTTCTCCGAAGCTCGTATGATTTGCTCCGAAGTTATAGGGGCTGAAGAAGCTGAAAAATAAGTTAAGTTCGTTAACTCTTTGAATAAATATACATAGAGTATGTTGTTTTCGAAGTTACCTGCAGTACTCGAAGTTGAAGAAATTTTCCGAAGACCGCCTTCCGAATCCTCTTCGAAAGTGATTGGCCAGTTGGCCATCAAGGGAGGGATTTGAAGCCCGAGGAATTCTTCGGCTAAGTCTCACATGCTCAACCGATGACTGATCTTTTGAAGCAAGCTAAGGCGAGCTTCGAGCTGACCCGGATCTAGATGCACAAGGGCTTCCTTTCGGAAGTTGATGTCTTGTAAAGGTCCGGCTAGACGGTTGCTCGCCCCAACTTCGGCGTAAAACCACTTCAAGATCCAATCGGTGTACCATCTGGCATTGATGGCCTTAGAAGGAAATCGGATAGCATACTCGTCCCGAAGTCTGAAATTGATGCTTCCGATGGCCACCACCAGCTTTTCACCTCCGGGGCCTACGAAGGTCTTTGGTTGGCACGAAGCTCTATGTAGTGCTGCTAAGATCTCCGCCCTCCCTTCACAACCTTCGGCTCACAACGCCCATTCGAAGATGGCAAGACGCGCTACCGCATTCGGAGAAAGTTGGGGGAGAGTGACGTGGAACAAGTCTAAAACTTCTGCCAAGAAGTCTACCGCCGGAAGACCCAAACCAACTTCGAAGAAGGCTTCGAAGACGACCACTTCTCTGGGCCTTGGTGACGGAATGATTTCCTTCCCAGGTTTGTGAATCATAACCCCCTAACTAATCTTGCCTTCTATTGCTGCCGCAAGCGATTCCCTTCTGCAGGTTGATGGCCCTAGTTGATAAGACTGGTTTGTATACTTCGTCGACGCCGGAAAGATGTCTTGAGGACCGATATTTTGGGGATTTCCTCCCACCGGCGCCATTGCCGCCACTGAAGGATTTGGAGTTGCCGTCGCCGATGATGCAGCCGCTGCCGCCGCAGCAGCTTGCTGCTGGGCCAAGGCTGAAGTCGCTCCAGGGCCCTTAAAACTAGTTTTCGCCATTGGATTTTGTGGATTGTTTTAGAGAAAAAATGGCGGCTAGGGCTCGGGTGATGGCTTGTTTGCACGAAAGCAGTGAAAAGGTACTCAAGAAGGGTTTGGGCCCTCTATTTATAGCCCATACCCTGATTTTTTACCGTTTGCCTGTGTCGTTTCACATTCCCAACCGTTACATTGCTCCGAAATTAATGCATTCCGTAACTTCCGTTAGAAGAAAGAAGCTAACGACTATTTCTTCTAAGTCTAAAAAGACTTTCAGACTTTTCGAGTTAGTTCTAAGTTACTTCAAAGTAATTTTATTAAAAACTGATTCAAAGTTTACATCTCCACGTAGTTCGGAGATGGTTTAAATCTGTTAATCTTTATACATGAATATGTTTCCTTGCGTATACTGCTTCCCTAACATCACAAATTTAACGGAGAAGCGTATTTGAGGGGCTACTATTGGGGGAAAATATTCAATCTTCAAGATTATCATAGCAACAAGATAAAGACTGATGATTAAGATGAAGATGTCTGATATATAATTTCGGAGATGCATCCGGTCAAGTTCGAAGTATGATGACGGGCTCTAGTTCGGAGTACATCTTCGAACTTAGACTCTTCCAGGAACTTCTTTGCCAGCTAAGATGGAAGACTTATCTTCTTTCTAACTAGATTAGTCTTTTACCATTTTAGCCCTATTAAGGGTACCGAATAGTTTCCACTATGTCGGTTGTAATGGAGGGGTAAAAAGGTCTTTTCCTTAATGTTTGGGCCTATAAATACCCCCCGTTTTACCCTGTAATGAGGACCGAATAAAAGTTATTCAATACACACATTCGAATTATTCTAAGTCATTATCCTTTCAGAGGCTAAGAATAGTTTACTTCGCAAACACTTCGTTTGTTAGTTTCTAATCTTCAGAAACCTGTTAGCGTAATCTTTTACGCCAACACTAGAGAAAGTAAAGCAGATTAATCATATAATAGAAGCAAGCTCAAAATGTGATTGATGATTATGCATGATATGAACGCACACACAAAAAGACTCAATAAAAATACAGAAGAAGGAAAACTGATACCAATGAAAAGCTGACTCAAAATATCCTAAAAAAAGATACACAGCTCCCAAAACACGATCAATAATCATGAGTGGGACCAAAAGGTCCAATGCCATGTTTAGTAAAAGTGTTGAACCAGTGTCGAGCCATCTGCACGTATGTAGGAAAGCAAAAGGAATCATATGAGTCTGGACTGAAACGCGGATCAAAGCGCGGTCCTCTGTTCTGCCTAAAATCACGGTCGCGAGATCCAAAATCATATACCGAACGATCTGGAACTCTGCCGGAACGGAAACCACCCTCCGGAGCATGATCATAAAAACCGTCTCCACTACCACCACCTACACGACGTGGCCTAGCCTCTAGCCTCTCTCTACGTCGAGGGACTCTCTGTCTACCACCCTGCTGGTAGAACTGCTCCTGCCCACCTCGAGCTCTCTCTGCTTGCTCAACTCGCTTTCTCCTGAAGCAAAACTCCTCAAGATGCCCGTCTCTCTGACAAAACTCACAGTGATAAGTAGGCTTCTTGGGATGTTGTTGTGGTTTAGGGTTCTTCGGCTTGGTGGTGTTGGGTGTAGCATCTTTGGTGTGAGAGGGTCCAGGTAAAGAATCAAGAGAAGTGTGGAGGGTTTTAGGTTTTGGAACCCAGATCTGCTTCTTAGGTGGAGCTTTGGGCTGTTCTTGGAACACTCCATCCTTGGGCTGACTATACTTAAAGGACTCAGTGGAGTGAGTCTTAGGATGTCTCTGTTCGGGAGTCATTTTACTCCACTCCACTGCACGGCTAATGGCGCTCTCAAAATCAGCCTTGTTATATGTGTAACCTACCCCAAACCCATCCTGTCTCTTGAACTGCTGGATCATCATGCCGAGCTGTGGCTCTCTGGCACTAATCCAACTTAGGATCTGACGGAGGTAAAAGTTCTCGTTCTGAACATCAGCTAGCTCCTCTCTCAAAGAAGCTAACACCTCCACCTGAGACAAGCAGATCACACACTCTTTATCAGCTTCGACAGACTTCTCAGCTTTTAGCTTGATCAACTCCATTCTAATGGACAGGCAGTTCTCACAAACAGTGGATGGAATTGACAAGGTCTCAAGCTCTAGCTTAGTCTGCTCCAACTCAGCTCTCACTTCATCTAACTCGCTCAACTGCTCATCACTCTTGGCTCTCAGCTCAGCTATACTATCTAAATGGGATGGGCAGTCTATAAAAGGTGCAACGACAGTGGCATGAGCATCTTTTAGCTCCTACTGAGCGCCCTCAAGCTCAGTGACCAATGCGTCTCTCTCATCTACTCTCTCTGTGTACCTGGACTTAAGAGTCGTCAGGTCACACAACAGCACCTCACAGTTAGGACACTCACCACTATCACCCAAGCAAGGGAAAGAAGACAGACTCTCAAGCTTACCATTTGTTGTGGCAAGCTCACTCTGAAGCTCATCTATCCTCTTCTTAGCTCCTCTAAGCAGTTTCTCCCTATACTTCAACTCATGACTGTTCTGTTCTAGTAAATTAACAACTTCTTGTTCATAGGAAGATGCCTTCTCATCGTCTTCGTCGTCGGAGTCGTCGGAGGAGTCCTTCTCTTTCTTCTCCCCAAGAGCCATTGAGCAGAAGCTCTTGTGGGGTCTTCGGCTGTGACGTGAGTGACTCTTTGGCTTGTCCCCAAAGCCCATGAAACAGAGGCCCGCCGGATTTTCCCTGTCCTTCCCCTTCCTGATCATGATATCTTCATCACTTGAACTTGAAGATGATGAGGAAGACGAGGATCTCTTGGAGAATCTTTTCTCCATCTCGGCGAAGAAGGTCTCGTCTCGCTTCTTGTTCTCACGCTTGTAATCTTTCAGAGCCATTCGAAAGAACCTTGTCTTGGGCTTACCCTTCGTGGAGTTGTCATACTTGCCGGAGTTGTAGGAGTTGCTGCTGGTGCCCTTCTTGTAATTCTTCTGCTTGGGGCAGTCAGCGATCAAATGACCTGGATCACCACACTCAAAGCATCCGGATTTTGTGTCGTGTCTCTTAAACATTCGCTTATCATAGACACGTCGCACCTAGTTGTTAAACAAGCACAGATCATCATCTCCTAGTGTATCAAGTTGTTCCTCGGAAATAGACATCAAGGAAAAAGTAGTACAACTCATGGCATTAGGATCAACAGATGGTGTCGCGAGCGCCAGAGTCTTTGAGCTAGAATCAGTGAGATTTGATCTCAACTGAATATCGACCTCTGAGGCCTTGAGCTTACTAAAAAGCTCTGCGACAGTCAAGGTATCATAAGACGTACTCTCAACAATAGAAGAGACCTTGATCTCCCAGATCTTAGGGTCTAAAGTATGGAGTACCTTAAGCGTCTGTTCATGATCTGAGACCAGCTGATCACGCTCGGCCTTGTTAACGCGTATCTTGTTAATGATCGATTGAAAACGACCAAACAAAGCCTCAACAGTCTCACTCGGCTTCTGTGAGAAATTTTCATTCTCACGGCGGTAGGTATGATATAGTCTAGCCTTGACCTGAGCTGTCCCCTCATGGTGTGCCTGGAGGGTAGCCCAGATCTCTCGAGCAGTGGTGAGATGGCTAACACGCCTAAATTCACTAGGACCTAGACTAGAAAATAAAATATTCACCGCCTTACTATTATTTTGATGTTGGGTAATTACATCAGCAGCAGTATCCGCAGCAATAGTCGTTATGGTGAAACTAGGATGAACACAAATCTCCCATATGTCCGAGCTCTGGCTCATAAGATATGCTCGCATGCGAGTCTTCCAATAAGTGTAGCCAAAAGCTTCTAAGGATGGGATTTTACCAGAAGACGTCATGGTCACTACCTAGGTTTTAGAATCGGTTAAGATATTAGAAAAACCTAACCTCGCTCTGATACCACTTGTAGGACCGAAAGTAGCGACCAGAGGGGGGTGAATGGGCGCCTAAAAATTTCTTGCTAAACTATATGCTAATCCCAACACCCAAACAAACTTAACCAGTCAAATAATATTATCAAAACAAATTTTAGGAACTAAAGTTGTCTATCATAAAAATGTCTGGTGTACTAAATAAAATAATATTTAAAACTAAACTAAACTAAATAAAAATGTATTCTCAAAAATATTTAATGGCATAAGGAAAAATATCTAAATATATCAATAAATATTCAGATTGCAGTCTAAAAATAAAATGCTAATCAAATGAATAAAATATGGATCATCCAGAAATTAATTCAAAGATAAACGTAAAATATTGCACGTAAATATAGAATAAAAATATTACTGCGACTAATAATATATATATATATTTTTCGAGCATATTAAAATACTTAAATAAATAATATGCGAGCAATAATAAAATTTTAGCAGATGAAAATTAACCACGTAATTATTGGCTAGATCTGCATGCTAATTAAAAATAGCTAATTATTTATTTAATTAATAATACTAAAAAATAGTAGATTAGATTAGACTTACCTGGTTCATCTTCTCTGCTGCTAGCTTCTTCGGCCACACCGCCTTGGGCCCCGCGCAAAGGAGAGAGAAAGAAATTCTAGCGTAGCCTGCTGTGCCTGGAAGAGAAAATTGATTTTTGTTGTTTGGCTATCATCACGCACAGGAGCATGAATACCATGGGGCTGCTATTTTCGCCGTGACACCCCGCCGGTCAGCCGATTTGACGCGACCAAGCAAAACATGGGTCCCGCCGAGAACTGTTTGCGTGTGCTCGCCGCGGAACAACTCCGTCGTGGGAACCGCGCAGACGCCTGGGGGAAAAATTTCGCCGCTGATGATAACGCCGCCTCGCCAGTCGGAAGAATGCGTCGAAAGTGAAAACGGCGATGCAGATCAAACACCAGAGGAAAAATAGTAGATGAAAACTACTCGGTGGACTGAAAAATAATCTCGGGAAAAATAACAGTCGTCCATCCCCAAAGGGATAGGTGCCTATTTATACGCAAATCCTAATACATGAAAAGACTACTTTACCCTCGGGTAAATATTAACCTGACTCTAAAATAAATTCCGAAAAATACTAAACTAATCTTAGAAAAATTACCTGACTCAAATAAAAATATTCTAAACTTAAAAACTAAATATTAATATCCTAAAAACGAATTTAAACATAGATTGTCAGTTTTACGCCGAAACTGACAAAGCGTCCACCGTCTTCGCACCGGGTACCCGGATTGGGCCGACCCGACCCCGTAGCTTCCTTAGCCCGGCAATCGCTCGCCGCCAGTGTACCTGAGTCAAACCCAGTCAACAGACCAGTGGATCATCTGCCGCTCCTAGCCATGTACCCGGATCGGGCCAGCCCGACTCCGCGGCTCCTCTGCCCGGCCGTCGCTCACTGCCCGTGTACCTGAGTCACATGCGCCTCAGACTCGGCAGGTCTTCATCTCTCCCTTACTTTGACTTCCGTTGACAATCACTCATCACATCTGGAATATCAAAACAATATTCTTCAACAGCGGCGGCAGCGGCATCAACGGCGGTGACTCCGGCGGCAACAGTGGCAGCACCAATGGTGGTGCCAGGAAGAAATCCCCAAAATGTTGGTCCTCACGATCTCATCCCAGCGTCTTCGAAGTATCCGGACCAGTCTTATCAACTAGGACCGTCAACCTGCAAAAGGGAGTCGCTCGCAGCAGCAATAAAAGGGAAGATTAGCTCGGAAATCATAATTCGCAAACCTGGAAAGGAGGCCATTCCTTCGCCGAGGCCTAGAAAAGTGGTAGTCTTCGAAGCTTTTTTCGAAGCTGGGCTAGGATTTCCAGCAATCGACTTCGTGTCGGAGGTATTGGATTTATACCACGTCACCCTTCCCCAACTTTCTCCGAACGCAATAGTGCGCCTTGCCATCTTCGAATAGGCGTTGCGAGTTGAAGGCTGCGAATGTAGAGCAGAGATCTTCGAAGCACTGCATAGGGCATCTTGCCAACCCAAGACCTTCGTAGGCCCCAAAGGTGAAAAGATGGTGGTAGCCTTTGGGAGCATCAACTTCCGGCTTCGAGATGAATATGCTCCAAGATTTCTAGCGAAGGCCATCAATGTCAGATGGTACACAGATTGGATCCTCCGGTGGTTTTATGCCAAAGTTGGGGCAAGCAGCCGTCTGCTGGACCCTTGCAAGACATAAACTTCCGAAGGGAAGCCCTGGTTCACCCAGATCCCGGCCAGCTCGAAGCTCGCCTTAGCCTGCTTCAAAGAATTAGCCGCTGCCTGAGCATGCGAGACCTAGCGGAGGAGTTCATCGGACTCCAAATTCCTCCTTTGATGGCCAACTGGCCTATCGCATTCGAAGAAGACCCGGAGAGCGGACTCCGAAAAATTTCGTCGAACTCAAGCCCTGCAGGTAACTTCGAAAACAACATGTTTATATATATTTGATTGATGAAAAGACTAATGCTAACTTATCTTTCAGCTTGTCTAGCCCCCATGACTTCGGAGCAAATTGTTCGGGCTTCGGAGAAGATCCTGGGAGTCCCAACTCCTGCTGAGAAGAAAGGGAGAATGAAGCTAGTGGGTAATTGGGAGTGGCTGAACCGAGTATGGGGGGTACTCGGAATTGCTCCCCCTCCTCTTCCGGATTGGGTGCCTTCAGAACAAGGGCCGAAGAAGAGGAAAGCGGAAACCGGAACCTCGGCTCCTGCTAGGACTCCATCCAAGAAGGTAGCCCAAAAACCAAAGAATGTGGCGCCTTCAAGTCCGGTGGCTTCGGTCTCGGATTCCTCTGAGGACAAAGGAAGACTCCTTATTAACTTGATTGACGAGGATGAATACCAGGCGGGCACAAACACTGGTGCCAATGCAAACGCGCCAAATGTTCCGAGTAGTTTTGAGCAGGCTGGGACTTCGGAAATCCAACCGGACTTGCTGCATGAAGCCCCTATGACTGAAGGCGAAGTCGAAGTTGCTCCTGAGCCAGCTCCGATTTCGGACGAAGCGACAAATGTAGCTCCCAGAGAGGCTCCGATAGTCGAAACTTCGGTCCTAAACTTTGAGTCCGACGAAGACTTCGGGCTAGCTTTTGACCCTCGAAGCAGCCCCGTGCTCACCCGCCGACAAGACTTCGTAGGTAAACTTAGCACAATCCCTTTGTTCCTTTTTCCTACAGAATTATGCAATATATAATACCTTTGTTTCAGCAGGGTCTGCTCCTATGGAAGTGGTTCCTCCCGAAGATATAGTTCCTGGGACCTCAACAACTCCGGAGCCAATTCCAGAAGTCACCCAAATGGGAACTGGAAAAGGTAAAGGCAAAATGGACCCCTTCCCTGCTCTGAATTCAGTATTAACTCTGTCTGAATCAACAGACGAGGGTCAATCTACGGAGGGGGGCCAATCTACAGAAGTCTTTGAGGACGCAGCTCAGCGCTCCGACCCCTCGCCGAATGAGGACGACCAGAGGGCTCTGTCTATGCTCCCTCTCCTAGCACCTTTCATGGAGCGAAGGACCGGAATTCGAACTTTGCTCGAACCTTTGGACCGAGCTAACCGCGAAGTTGGGGAGACAGACTTAGTGGCCATCCTTAGTGAAGCTGAGGGTTCGGTGCTCAATGCTGCCTTGGAACGGGCAGCCTACCAGGTACAAAGTATCTGCAAAACAAAATTAATCTCTTATAAATAATTTCTCACCTTTCTTTTTCCTCTTCACAACAAATAGTCTTGGCTCGAACTGCGGCTGTCTCGAACGAGCGTGGAAGCCTTCGCCTTCAGGAGAAGATTACAGCCCTCGAGAGGAATCTTAACATCTCCGAAGGTCAGGTTTCCCACTTAGACAAAATGGTTTCAGCAGAGCAGAGGGCCAGACAAAATTTGGAGGTTGCGAACAAAAAGCTCGAAGCGGAACAAATTGTGCTTCAGGCAGAGATAGAAAAAATGCGGGCAGAGAACGCTACAGCGGGGGCTGAGCTAGTCAAGCTCCAAGAAGAAAAGACTAAAGCTACGGAGAAGGCTAGCAACTTGCTTAGCCAGAAGAGTTCTCTGGCTACGAAAGCAGCTAGGCTCTCCTCTGTGGTGGATGAGCTGACTTCATCAAAAGACGCTTTAATCGAAGATAAGCTGAAATCGGAGAAGGTAGCTGCGGAAGTCATGAACCATCTTCTAGGTGTTCTGGAGTACTTCGGTACTACTGGGACATTACCTTCGAATGACAACGTCCCCCTGCTATGAAGGCTAAAAATGATCCAAGGAGCTGGGAAGGAGATGAAGACAGCAGGTATTCGGTATGGAGATCTCTCCGGCCAAGTTGCTGCTCTCGGAGTACTTCGCTACTACGAAGATCTAGGGGTGGCTCCCATTACCTTCGATGAAAACCAGCTTCTTAATCCTTCTGAAAACGTGGCCGCAGCTTGGCAAGCTTTCCAAGCTTCGTGGAGAGCCGAAGGTCGCACTGCGATCAAGGCTTGGATCGATGAAGGACAACGCCAAAAGCAAGCTCGGTCTCAAGCCTCGAGCAGCCAGCCTTCACCAAACCCGCAGGTCTAGCTTTGTTTTAGGATCCCAACTATGTAAAAACTTATGCTTTCATACATTACAAATGAAAATTTACTTATCATGTTTTTAGGCTTCTCAACCCCGTATGGATGATGTCGAAGTGTTAAACGTTACCGAAGAACTCCACCTGCTATGGGATACCTTCTATCTTTTAAAACTTCATAAACGACCTCGATTTTTGATTCCTCGAGATAGTTTCGGTGCAATTGCGCCTGACATATGTAAAGATATATTATCTTATATTAAGAAGGAAGAAGAAGAGGTTAACTTGGAAACTTCATCTTTTGAAGACATTACATTGTCCGAGGATGAAGGTACTGCTGAAGCTCAGGGGAAAAAACCTAAAGAACTTGAAAGCTAGGAAAGGAGCCTCGAACGACTTCGAACTTGGGCCGAACTTCAACAAGAACAGAAAGATTTTAGAGCTTCGAAGGGAGGTAAAGAGTTAAATGCAAAGTTGTTAGAACTCCCGGCTCTGGAACTAGTCATTCCGAGTTTAGTGTTAACTCTAGAGATCGAAGGGGTCTTCGATTCCTTCTCGGCATAGACATTGATTTCTTGTAATGTAATTGTAATTTGCTCGAATGATAAATATCGATTTTTAAAATTGTCTCCCTACTTCCCAGCCCTCTTTGGGCGTAAGCAACTTCGAACTATAGTCAAAGATGGTTAGGCGCAAAGAAAAACATAGGAGCACAATTTTGGAGGTTCGGAGCCCCTCAGCAATTTAAAGATTGATTAAAATCTTATAAAGTGTCTTCGACTACTTGAAGTCTAAAAACTGGTAACTTAGTACCTTTTGTTTTGAAAGAAGTCACCTCGGACAAACTTTCCGGACACTTTGGACTCTTTTCACAGATATTCGAAGCTCATCAGCTCAAACTCTGTTTTATTTTGTCCTCCTTCGGCTCTTTTTGGGAATGCTAGCTATCAAACCGGTGGTTTGGAATTCGCAGTGGTCTCCTTGGACTCTTTTTACGGATGCTTTCAAGCCGAAGCTTGGAATCCACATTATTTGGTCTCCTTCGACTCTTTTTACGGATGCTTTCAAGCCAAAGCTTGGAATCCGCATTATTTGGTCTCCTTCGACTCTTTTTACGAATGCTTTCAAGCCGAAGCTTGGAATCCGCATTATTTGGTCTCCTTCGACTCTTTTTACGGATACTTTCAAGCCGAAGCTTGGAATCCATTTTTCAGTGACTTTCCCACCTCGTCGGATGCTTCGAACCAGTGGTCCGAAGACCGAAAAATGATTCAAATTAATGACACTTCCCTCCCAGGCAACTTCGTTCTTCCAGTGCGTCCACTAGAAGCAGGAAGTGTTGGGGGTAGGCACTATCTGAACCATGAACTTTATTAATTCAGAAGGTGTTTACAAATGATTATAAAGAGCCCCTATGTGAAATATCTCTTTAAGTGCTCCGCATGCCATGTATGCGTTAGCTCTTCACCTTCTAAAGTAGCTAACTTAAAAGAACCAGGGCGTTCTAAACGGAGAATTATATATGGGCCTTCCCACTTATTCCCTAGTTTTCCTAGTGCTATCACACTTCGCACAACAAGATGGCCCGGCTTAAGTTCGTTAAGCTTGACCTTCGGATCGAACCAAGTCTTCGTCTGCTGATGATACTTTGATAAATTGGCAACAGCTCGAAGTCTTGTTTCTTCTGTTAAATCAAGCGAAGTTTGCCTTTCTGCTTCTATTTCCGGTTCAGTGCTGCGAAGGGATCCTCCTTTGAGCTCCGTCGGCGTCATAGCTTCGTCTCCGAATAATAGTCTGAAAGGAGTGAAACCAGTAGACCTTGTCTGTGTTGTCCGAATGGACCATAGAATTTTCGGGAGTTCTTCGGTCTACAATCCTTTTGGTAATCCCACTATTCTTCGATTCAGCCCTGACAAGATATTACCATTGGCTCTCTCCACAGCTCCATTATACTAAGGATGCCTAGATCTTCACAAAATTTCCTGAAGGGCACTGCATCGAATTGTGTTCCATTGTCAACTGTCAGGTGCCGAGGCACTCCGAACCGGCATATGATATTTTTCCAGAAAATTTTTTGCACATTATTCAAAGTGATAGTTGTTAGGGGCTCTGCTTCGACCCACATGGAAAAGTACTCGATTGCTACCACTGCGAAGGGGCCAATAAGATCCATGCCCCATCTGGCCATGGGCCATACTGGAGCAATGACTTGAAGAGCTGTTGGCGGGCGATGACTTCTTCGTCCCATCCACTAACAACCTTGGCAAATGCAGACTAAGTTCTCCGCATCAGCTACTATTGTAGGCCAATAAAGCCCCTGGCGAAGTGTTTCTCCTACCAAAGCTCGAGGGGCCATATGGCTACCACAGAGTCCTTCATGAATTTCTCGAAGAATTTCTTGACCTTCGGGTTGAGATATACATCGAAGTAGAGGGGAACATACTCCGGCCTTGTACAAAATACCGTTTATTATATGATAATTTCGAATTCTAAGCTTCAACCTCGAAAGTTGTTGCCCTTCAGACAAATTTGCTTCTCCTTGCAATAATTCCATAATTGAACTTCGCCAATCCATACTTGGAATGCAAAGGACTTCCGCAGAAGGGATCTGTGGCACTGAAGGTGTACTGAGTTCTTCGTAAAACGCCTCTCCTGGAATGTCCATAGCTCCGGCTGCAGCTTTTGCCAAGATATCAGCTTGCGCATTTTCTGGTCTGGGTATACTTCGAATGGAAATCCCTTTAAATGCTGGTTCAATCTTACGGATCTCCTCTAAATATTTTGCAAGTTGTGGATGCCGAACTTGAAAACTCGTGTCTACGTGCCCTGCTACAATTTGAGAATCTGTCTTAATAACAACTCTCATAGCTCCTAAAGCACGTGCCTTTCGAAGTCCTAGCAAAATTCCTTCATACTCCGTTGTATTATTGGTAGACATAAAGTTGAGTCTTGCGGAGTACATTGCATTTTGGCCTGAAGGCGAAATTATCACTGCTCCAACGCCTGCTCCAGATGCTGGGAAAGCTCCATCGGAGTAAATGGTCCAAATTCCTTCACTTGGCTTCTCTAGAGCCCACGCTGCAGGGGGAGTCCATTCTGCCACAAAGTCCGCCAACACTTGTGACTTAATTGCTGTCCTTGCTACAAATGATATGCCGAAGGGTGCTAATTCAACGGCCCACTTCCCAATTCTTCCTGTGGAGTCCTTACTTCGGAGCATATCTCCTAAGGGGTATGATGTTTGTACAATCACATTGTGTGCCAAGAAATAATGCCTTAACTTCCTCGAAGCCATTATCAGAGCATAAGTGAACTTCTCAAGCTCAGAATATCTTGTTTTTGCTCCGGACAATGCTTCGGATACAAAATAGACTGGATTCTGTACCAACTTTCCATTGAAATCAACCTCTCTAACAATAACTGCACTAATAGTAGAGCCAGTAGCTGCAAGGTAAAGGAGTAGGGTTTCGTCCGCAACAGGCAATGTAAGTGTAGCGAGGTTACTGAGATAACTCTTAATATCATGGAAACTTTTTTGACACTCTGGTGTCCATGTAAAATATTCGGACCCCTTTAATGATTTGAAAATGGGCAAACTTCTCTTCGCATACCTTGCCAAAAATCTGCTAAGTGCTGTAAGACGACCAGTCAGCTTTTGCACTTGCTTTAAATTCTCCGGGGGAGCCATCCTTTGCAACGCAGTTATTTGAGTGGGGCTAGCTTCGATCCCTCTACTTGAAACTATATACCCTAACAATTTTCCAGCCTTCGCCCCGAAGATACATTTTTCGGGGTTAAGACGGATCCCACATGCCCGAAGGCTATTGAATGTTTCTGCTAAGTCTATGTTATGTTGGTGCTTTAAAACACTCTTTATTACAATATCATCCATATAGGCCTCTACATTGCGGCCTATTTGATGACCTAGAGCCTTAGCAATTAACCTCGAAAAAGTAGCCCGGCATTTCTTAAGCCAAAGGGCATTCTTACATAACAGAAGATTCCTGAAGGAGTTACAAAGCTTGTCTTGATTTCATCTTCGCGCTTTACCAAATTTGATGATAGCCGGAGTACACGTCAAGGAAGCTTAATAACTCTGAATCGGCAGTGGAGTCGACCAATTGATCAATTTGGGGCTTGGGATAGGGGTCACGGGGACATGCTTTATTCAAAGATGTAAAGTCAATACACATGAGCCATTTCCCGGAAGATTTCTTTCTAACAAAGACTGGGTTGGCTAGCCACTCTGTACGGGTACCTCTCTGATAATCCCAGCTTTTAACAATTTTTCACTTCATCTTTAGCAAGGATAGCCCTCTCCGTAGATAGCTTTCGGAGTCCTTGACGAACAGGCCGAGCTTTCGGGTTCACAAGTAAACTATGCTCAATAATATCCCGACTGACTCTGGTAATGTCTTCATCAGACCAAGAAAAGACATCTAAATTCTCCTCAACTACTTTCTCTAACGAAGTTGCGACTTCTGGAGGCAAGTCCTTGCCAAACTGAAATGAATATTCCTTGCCATTTTTGACAATAACCTTCATTGCAATCTCCCCTTCACGGCTTGGCCTTGGGAAGGACTTCTTCGAAGATTCGCCAGGAGCAGAAAAATCCTCCAGGTTACCTTGCACACTGTTAACCTGTCTCGGGTTAAGAGGTGGGCCATCACCAAAATCCGCTCTCCGTGCAGTGGCCTGATCTCCGAAAACAGTGAGCACTCCCGCTTGTGTGGGCTTCTTCATACACAGATAATTATGATGCGACACAGCTCCGAATTGATTCAACATTCCCCTTCTGAAGATAACATTATATGCATATGGGGCATCTACCACATCAAAAATTACTTCTTCTGTCCTGGCCAATAGCACCTCTCTGAAAGTAACCTCCAGGCCTATTTGGCCGAGGGCGTCAAGAGGGGGTCCTGCGAAGCCTTGCAGAGGACGAGCTGCTGGGAGAAGATGCTTCCTAGAGATGCAGAGTTGATCAAATGATTGGATGATAATAATATCTGCTGAACTCCCTCCGTCGATCAGCACTCTCCGGACCTCAGTCCCTGCTATGTCGGCAGTGATGACAAGTGGATCTGCATGTGGAAATTTTATGCTAGCTGCATCCTCTGCAGAAAAAGATATTGGCACATGGGACCATTCAGGCATAGCAGCTGCTAACGAAGAAGTTCCAATATGGCCCACTTCTTGGACATATTCTCTTCTCTGCCTCTTTGACATGCTTCCGAGGGTCCCTTCTCCAGAGGTGGGGAGCACTACTCTTTTCCCTCGACCTTGACCATCTTCCTGCTTTGGAGGTAGCGTAACATTGACCACCGGAGGCCTTCTCGCAGGGTCGAAGTTCTCTATACGTGTGTTGGACCGGAAACGGCGACCAGAGGGGGGGTGAATGGGAGCTTTTAAAATTTCGGGCTAAAAACTAGCCTTCGGTTTGATTCTGTCTTCTGCGGAACAGGCTTCGAACACAACCTTCGAAGGTCAGGTTCGGAGGTACTTCGACAGCTCCGAACACAGGCTTCGCAGGAGCTAAAGTTCGAAGCCAAGAAGACTTCGCTCCACTATCAACCCTCGAAAATCTACTTTGCTAAGTCAGTGCAGGCTCCGCACACAGGGTGCTTCGAGCAGGCTTCGCACTTCACCCTTCGCAAGAGTGGACTGCCCTCTGAGGACTTCGACCAGATACTTGGCAACAGCAACTGGTGTTGTGCTTCGTACACGAAGGTCTACACGCACTCAAACGGACTCCGCTAAGGGCTTCGACACAAGAAGCAAAACGGGCCTCAAACAGGACTTCGCTAGTAAGCTGTGAGGACTTGCCTCAAGTTACACAGAGCGACAGCACGCTGAAAAACACACTTTGCATAAAGTCAACCTTCGCCTAGACAGGCTTCGGTGCACTATAACTAGCGAGGTATGTACTGCGAGCTCAAGCAAAAAGCACAAAGAAGCAGGGCTTCGCCGCTTGAACAAGGAACACAAATAAATTGAACTCTGGATGAATACAGCGAGGTATGTGGCTACAGGAGCTCAACAGTAAATGCTCAAAGTGTTAAATGTTACCTACCGAGCCCCCATATTTATAGCCCACAGTTCACCCAAAGGAAATGACTACACTACCCCTAGGGTTTACATTGATTTTGACTCTACAGAACTAAGGGGTACAAAAGGTAGTCCACCTTTATTCTGGAGGCTTCTCTGTCAGCTTTGCAGAGGGGACAGTGTCAGCCTTTTACAGAACAGACAGTGTCAGCCTTTGCAGTATTTTGACCTTCTGGAATCCTCCCTTCGCACGCGAGGGTGCGGTAGCTTCGGTGAGAAGCCTGAAGCCAGATGGCCTTCGCTTCGCCGAAGTCAGTCTCCGATATACTGACGGTTTTGAGCCGAAGCCGTCAAAGCCCTTGGGCCTTCGCACCAACACCTCCGGAGTGGACCACCACGGCTTCGCAGCTACTCCCAGCTCGAACTCTGTCAGTCCGTGTACCGAAAGCCATGCAGGCCGAAGCACCTCAAGTCAACCTTGCTCCGGAGCTAGCCTCGCTCCGAAGCCTTCCACCCTCCGAAGCCCCACCTTCGGAGTACCACCCTTCGTAAGTCCCTCCTTCGTCCAAGGCCTCCGCATGAAGCATTCCATGAGCCCTTCGTCGCAGTGCCTCTCCCCGAGCACACTCCTCAACGAGCCTCACCCGGACCATGCCTTCGACGCGCCTCGACTTCTGAGACCTTCGTCGGGTACCTTCGAATGTCTCCCTCCGGAGCACACTTCGAACACCTTGCCTCCGCAGAGGACTTGTTCCAACCAACTCCGAAGTCACTCCATTCGGAGTACCTTCGAAGTGCCTCACCTCCGAGGACTTTGTCTCGGAGTACCTTCACCCGGAGCCACGCTCCGCACTCTCTGCCTTCACTTGGCACGTCTCGACCCGAGGACCGACCCGGACCACCTTCGCAGCCACCGTGACGGAGCTCCCCGCTCCCCTGGCATCAAGCCTCCCGCTCGACCCAGGTTCACCTGCTGCGAACCTTGTCCGTCGCCTCCGAAGTCCCTGCGCACCACAGACAAACAGACAAGTGTTTCCAGTACTCCGGAGACCTCTCCGGGTTAGCAACCTCCGGCACACACTCCGGTGTACCGCCCAAAGTACCGAACCCTTCGGTACGAACCCAATCATCTTGTACTGTCGGACCCCTCCGACGAGCACACTCCGCTGCACAGCTGCAGCAAGCAAACACCGAACAGCCTCCGGTAAAACCACCTCTGAAACCCTTCCGGAGGTACCCTCCTCCGATCACCTTCGGAGGTCCAACCTCCGAACCCCCTTCGGAGGTACCCTTCGAACAGAGGGTAAACAGCCTGTCAATCACTCATCACAAAACACCGAAACCAACCCTTGGTTTCTCAATCTCCCCCTTGATGAGTGCATTGACAACCAAATCCAAGTTCAAGAAAATTTAAAATTTTCAGCACACAAGTGACCATAAAAACTCAGAAAAGAGCCAAATCATGTCACTTGACAAAAGAATTTTCCTCCCCCTTTCTCAAAAGAGTAAAAGCCCCTTCGGCAAGAAAAACTCCCCCTGAATTAAATTATCCCCCTTTGGCAAACAAAGAGCCTTTTATGTCATGATTTCTCCACCTTTTGAAATTATACCCTTTGTGGCAGAGAACGAAGCAAGTGACTTCCCCTTGAGGAATTTCTCCCCCTTTGGCAATGCAAGCATCAAGGAGCAAGTAAAAGATGCAAAGCTTCGAAATGAGCAGAATTGCAAAGACATATGAAGCAAAAATATGCCAACAGTAACACTAATGATCATGGGCTCAGCTCAAATTAATATTCTCTAAAAGCATGATGAAGCATATGGTATGATCATTTTTGAAATAAAAGCATCACCACTTAGTCAAGGAAACTAGACAAGTAAGAGCAAGGACTGCGCAAAGCTAGTCAATTTCTACTCTAGACAGACAGGTCCAGTTCAAATGGAGCATGAAAAGCAAACTTGATAATCAATGAATTTTGTTGTTCTTTTCTTAGTGCCAGGGGTTATTTGTTTGTCCACCTTATACTTTCCAATCCGGCCAAGCCTAGGTATGAAAACCATAAGAAGCTTAAGGCAATGATTTTGGCATACAGTACACTATTCCAGTTCAGACCAATGTGCAATGGTAAGCAGTCTAGAATAGGGTAGTGCGACAAACAAACCCACCTGGATCTTTTAACTTAAAGCATGCAAATCATGGAATTTTTGATTTTAACCAAGTGAACCAATTGTTTGGTACTTTATGAATATCCATGAAAATTGAGAACTATTTGTCAAGTTGCAATTTTTAGCATCCAAAGAAATGTGTCTTGCTATCAAGCAGATAAAAGATAGCTAAAGCAGTCCTGCCTAACATGCTAGATTCAAGACTAAGCAATGAGCACGATTTGATTTTGAAAATAAAACACCATGCACATGAATGTTTCAGATAAATTAAAAGGAGCTGAGCTGACATGATTTCATGAATTATAAGCAGGCATATAAGTGCAAAATATGTAAATGCAATTTCAACACAATTAGACAAAGGCACATCCATCTAAAACAGCTCCCCCTCACAAAATGCCGTAAGGGTGACAAATGCCAAGTTCCCCACGCAAGTAAGCAAATCGAGAAGCATCGAGGGGTTTTGTAAAAATATCGGCAAGCTGGTGTTGGGTATCAACATATTGAAGTTCAATATCACCCTTCTCATTGTGATCTCTAAGAAAGTGATACCGTAGATCAATGTGTTTGGTTCTGGAGTGCTGAACAGGATTGTTTGCAATACAAATAGCACTAGTGTTATCACAAAAAAGTGGAACACTCTTATATCTAACCCGAAATCCCACAAAGTGGAAACCATCCACAAAATCTGAGAGCAACAGCTAGCTGCAGCAACATATTCGGCCTCAGCCGTCGATTGTGCAACACTAGACTGTTTGCGGGAAGACAGCAAACCAGTGAAGTACCCAGAAAATGACAAGTACCAGAGGTACTTTTCCTATCAATTCTACATCCAGCAAAATCGCATCGGAATAACCTCGAAGACATAAAGATGAAGACGCTGAATACCATATGCCAAATTCAAGGGTAGTTTGAGATACCTTAGGATGCGCTTTACCGCTTGGCGGTGCGAAGCTCGTGGTTGAAGCCTGGA
>JAAALK010000079.1:8272638-8390016 GCA_019279435.1 Zizania palustris
CTACCCATACCCTCGGACTATAAGAGCGAGCTTGGGTCTATTTTCCTGGGGTGGCTATCAGTACCGGTCTTGCTAATTCGCACTTATTTAGGTTATAAGTTTCCACAAAACTTGTTGAGATAAAAGAATGCGTAGCTCTAGTTTCAAATAAAACCACTGTAGGTGCTGAATTTACTATAAACTTACCCATGACTATCTCCGGTGCAGCCTGAGCTTCTTCGGCGGAGATGTGATTGACGCGAGCGCGGACGGTAGGATTCGCCGCAACTCCTTGCGAACGTTTGGGATGGGGACACTGATGAGAGTAGTGTCCCTCCTGACGACAGATGAAGCAGATAACTAGCTTGTTGTGCTTGTCGCGCAAGACCTATGCTTTCTTGGCAGGTGCGGGTGGAGCAGCTGGTGTGGCAGGAGCGGGGCGAGGATGTCCGACTCTTAGGTTGTTGGTTGGTGGAGCTAGCCTGTAGACGGGGCGCGGTGATACTGGGGCACCGGTGGGGGAGGTGCGTAGCGTGGCCTCTACGCCATTATCTGGTTCTGGCGGAAGGCGATCATCCTCTTCTTCTTCAAGTCGACCTTGTTCTGCTCGGTCTCTTGAATTATGGCCTTGTTTACCAACTTCTTAAAGTTGGTGTAATTTCTAGAGACCAGCTGAAGTGAAAGCTCGTCCTTCAGCCCCCGGAGAAATTTGGACTGTCGGGCCACATCATTGCGGACTTCTTCTGGAGAATATCGGGCTAGCCAGTTGAACTCATGCAGGTATTCTGTAACGGACCTGCTTCCTTGTTGCAAGTCCCGGAACTCCTGTTGCTTCTGGGCGATCACGCCACCGGGGACATGGGCAGTGTGGAAACGGCGGAGAACTCTACCCAAGTGAAGACATGTCCCTCTGGCTGGGTCTCGTGCAGGTTGTCCCACCACTCTGCGGTGGGACCCTAGAGCTGGTGAGACGTGAAAGACACTCTCTCCTGCTCGGTGCATGGTAGAAGATCCAGCTTCTTCCCAATGGTCCTCAGCCATCACCCACCTCCATCGGGTTGGTGGTGTTGGAGAAGACAGGTGGCCGGACACGTAGGAACTCCAAGAGTTGGGAGGCCGGTTCCGGTGTTGGGGTAGCTGGTCAAGGAGGCTCTCGTTGCTGCTGCTCCAGACAAAAAAGCTGGGCATGTTGCTCCTGCATCTGGTTCTGTTGCTGCTGGATCTGGTTTAGCAGCGTAGCAATCAGTTGGTTTTTGTTAGCGACTGGGGCCTACCGTTTTCCTGTCGCTCCCCACTAAGGCAAATTTATGGTGTCATTCCCGTTCTGAGGGGCATTATATCCTTGGTTATTGGCCATCCTGAAGTGAGGTTTTCCAAAGAAGACATATATTTTTAGAGGGAATGCAACTAATCTTTTATTTCTCAAATTCAAGAGTCTTAAACTTATTACATTCTAATTCTTATTTAGTCTTCACTCATGCCTTATATATGACATGAGTGGCAATACAATCAAAACAAAACAAATGAAACAAGCAATCGTAAGCTCCGTCTAAAACAGCTCGGGGGAGGGCTCGATTGTCGGCTCGGTGAGGACAGTCGGTGCAGGGGTGGTGAAGCTGGAGGGCCCGTCGGAAGAGGAGCTGCGAGAGATCCTCTTGGGCCTAGCCGAAGGGGTCTGGAGTGACTTCTTCTTGTGCGGCGGAAGGGGATCAACCTCCTTTAGGTCCTTCTGCAGCTCCTCTACTTGGCGACGCAATTGTGTGGTGTTGGCGAAGCCCTAGCACAGAATCTCATTCTGACGCCTCAGCTCCTCTACCTTGGAGGCCATGTGGTGCCCCTGCTGAACCTGGTGGCGGAGATCGGCGTTCTCACGGTTCAGGCTCTCCGACGAGTGATGGTAGTAGTCAATGGTGTTGTGCTGACTGTCGGCGTCGAGGACGACCTCTGTGTGGAGATCATCCATGGCTTATAGGAGTCGCATGGTGCGGGGGATGGCAGAGTTGCGCTGGGAGAATGTGCTGATGTAGATGCTGTGATGACTCCCTAGAGTGCGCATAGGCATGATGCGGTAGGCGGTGTCGAGAAGCTGGCCATCATAGACCAACCACAGCTCAGAGAGGTCCTGAAGAGTGGCGCACTGGCTGGCCACCACTAAGGAAGGTCCACCAACTCCGTGGGTGTAGAACGCGGGCTGTGAGGTCCGATGGAGCTTTTCAAGCATCCGGAACAGGCATTGGAGCAGTGATAATTTCTCCTTTAGGGCAAAGAGCGATGTACTCCGCAAGGCTCAACTTTAAGTCTACCAATAATATAGCGGAGTACGAGGGAATTTTGTTACGACTTCGAAAGGCACGTGCTCTTGGTGCTACAAGAGTTGTTATAAAAACAAATTCTCAAATTGTAGCAGGCCACGTTGATAAAAGTTTTCAAGTCCGGCATCCGCAGCTTGCAAAATATCTGGAAGAGATCCATAAGATCGAAGCAACATTCAAAGGGATTTCTATCTGATGTATACCAAGAGCCGACGATGCACAAGCTAATACCCTAGCAAAAGCTGCAGCTGGAGCCATGGATATTCTGGAAGGAGCCTTTTATGAAGAGCTTACTTCGCCTTTGGTGCCCCAAATTCCTCTTGTGGAGGTTCTTTGCATTCCGAATACTGACTGGCGGAGTTTGATCATGGAATTATTGCAAGGCGAAACGACCTTACCTGAAGGACCAAAGCTTTCAAGATTGCAGCTAAGAGTTCGAAATTATCACATTATCAACTGTATTCTTTACAAGGCCAGAGTATGTTCCCTCCTACTCCAATTTATTTCCCAAACCAAAGGCCAGGATATACTCCGAGAAATTCACAAAGGCCTTTGTGGTAGCCATCTTGCCACCCGGGCTTTAGCAGGAAAAACACTTCGCCAGGGGCTTTATTGGCCTACAATAGTAGCTGATGCGGAGGCCTTAGTCCGCACTTGCCAAGGTTGTCAATGGATGGGAAGACGAAGTCATCGTCCACCAACACCTCTTCAAGTTATTGCTCTAGTTTGGCCCATGGCCAGATGGGGCATTGATCTCATTGGCCTCTTCCCAGATGTAGGACCGAAAGTAGGATCTCATCGCCCGTGTACCTGAGTCAATCCTGGTCAACAGCCCAATGGGTCCTCTGCTGCTCCTAGCCCATGTACTCGGATTGGGCCAGCCCGACTTCGCGGCCCCTCTGCCCGACAGTCGCTTGCTGCCCGTGTACCTGAGTCACACGCGGCCCATGAAATAGCAGATCTTCACTCTTCTTTTGTCCTCTTGGACTATCGTTGACAATGACTCATCACATCTGGACCCATGAGGCCCACGCTATTCAGCATGGCTCCTCACTAGTAGCAAAAGAAAGTCTGAAATTTGCAGTGGTAGCAATTGAATATTTTTCCAAGTGGGTCGAAGCAGAACCCCTCATAGCTATCACTTCAAATAATGTACAAAAATTCTTTTGGAAGAATATTACATGCAGGTTCGGAGTCCCTTGACAGCTCACAATCGACAATGGGACCCAATTTGATGCAGAACCCTTCAGGAAGTTTTGCGAAGACCTTGGCATAGAAATGTGTTTTGCAGTTGTGCGTCATCCTCAGTCTAATGGAGCCATCGAACGAGCTAATGTAATATTTTGTCAGGTCTAAATCGAAGGATAGTAGGATTGGCAAAAGGACTGTGGACCGAGGAACTCCCAAAGATTTTATTGTCCATTCGGACCATTCAAACAAGGTCCAAAGGTTTTACGACTTTCAGATTACTATTCGGAGATGAAGCCATGACGCCGACAGAGCTTAAAGGGGATCTCTTCGCACCACCGAACTTGAAAAAGAAGATGAAAGGAAAGCTTTGCTAGATTTAATGGAAGAAACAAGGCTTCGAGATGTTGCAAATTTATCGAAGTATCAACATCAGACGAAGACTTGGTATGACCCAAAGGGTAAACTTAATGAGCTTAAACCAAGTCATTTAGTTTTGCGAAGCATCATAGCACCAAGGAAATTAGGAAATAAGCTGGAAGGTCCATATATCATTCTATGTTGAGGACGCCATGGTTCTTTTAAGCTAGCCAATCTAGAAGGTGAAGAGTTAAAGCATGCCTAGCATGCGAAGCACCTGAAGCGATATTTTTCATAGGGCTCCTTGTAATCATCTGTAAATACCTTCTGAATAAATAAAGTTCATGGTTCAGATAATGCCTACCTCTCAAACACTCCCTACTTCTAGTGGGCGCACTGGAAGAACGAAGTCAGTTGTGAGGGAAATGTCATTTATTTGAACCAATTTTACGGATTTCGAACCACCGGTTCGAAGCTTCCGATGAGGTGGGAAAGTCACAAAAAACGGATTCCAAGCCACCGACTTGAAAGCATCCGTAAAAAGAGTTCAAGGAGATCAAATGATATGGATTCCAAGCTCCGGCTTGAAAGCATCCGTAAAAAGAGTCCTAGGAGACCACAAAGCGGATTCCAAACCACTGGTTTGATAGCATCCGTAAAAAGAGCCAAAGGAGGCCAAACAGAACAGACTTCGAGCTGATAGATTGAAATATCTATAAAAAGAGTCCAAAGCGACCATTTTAATCGGATGCTGATGTGTCCGAAAAAGAGTCCAATGTGACTACATTCAAACAAAAAGTACTAAGTTACTAGTTTTCAGACTCCAAATTACTAGAGTCAAAGACATTTTCGAGGTCTTTAGTGACCACTGTTAGACTTAGTCAATCTTTAATATGATAAGGGGTTCTGAGCCTCCAAAATTGTACTCCTAACTAATGTTATATTCGTTATGCGTAACCACCTTCGACCAAATTTGGGAGTTGATTACACCCAAAGAGGGGCTGGGAAGTAGGGAGTCAATTTTGAAACTTTGATTTTTATCATTCAAATAGATTACATTACATAATGAAAAATCTGTATCTGTACCAAGAAGGAAATGAAGACCTCTTCGATCCCTAGAGCTACTGTTAAAACTAGTATGACTTCGAAGGTGACTTGTTCCCAGCTTCGAAGTTGTTTAGAGCTCTTTTCTATTTTCTCTTCAGCAGTATTTTCTTCTTCAGACCATTCAATGTCCTCAGAAGATGAAGTTTATAAACTAACTTCTTTTTTCTCCTTTTTAATATCAGCTAATACTTCTTTACATATATCGTGTATAACTTCACCGGAGCTTCCCCGAGGAATTGAAAACCAAGGGCGTTTGAGAGGTCTTAGAGCTTCGAAGGTAGCCCATTGCAGGCGAAGCTCTTCATTAATCTCTAGCACTCGAGATCATCCAAAAAAGGTTGGAAAGCCTAAAAAATTTCCAAATAAGTCTTTTCATTCATAAAGGATAAAAACATAAGTTTTTACATAATCGAGGCTCTAAGGAGAACTAGACCTTTTGGTCCGAAGGAGGCTGGCTGCTCGAAGGTTGCGACCATGCTTGCTTTTGGCGAAGTCCTTCATCAATCCATGTCTTGATTGCCGATCAGCCTTTAGCTCTCCAAGATGGTTGGAAGGCTTCCCAAGCTGCAGCCACTTCGGCAGAAGGAGTTAGGAGCTGGTTGTCACCGAAGTTGGTAGGAGTTGGCTCTGGTTCTGGTGCTACAGATAGCCCTAAATCCTCGTAGTAGCGAAGCAGTCTAAGAGCAGCTAGTTGGCAAGATAAACTCTTCGTAGTCTTCGCTGCTGCTTGGATCATCTTTAGTCTTCGCAGCGGAGGGACATCGCCAGTCGAAGATAAAGTCCAAGAAGTACCAAAGTACTCCAGGATGCCCCGAAGGTTGTCCATGGTCTCTACGGCTACCTTTTCACACTTTACCTTGTCTTTGGACAAAGCATTCTTCGACGTGGACAGCTCGTCTATCAAGGATGAGGGCCTAGCTGCCTCCATAATCAAAGAATTCTTTTGTCCGAGCAAGTTGTTGGCCTCCTCCGTCAACTTCAACTACTCCTCTCGGAGCTTGACTAGCTCAGCTTCTGCAGTTGCCTACTTCCTCCGTAGCTTTTCTACTTCTGCCCAAAGCATGATCTATTTAGCATCGAGCTTGCGGTTGGCAGCCTCCAAGCCAATTCTAGCTTTCATTTCTGCGGCCACCATTTCGTCCAAGCTAGAGGTTCAAACCTCGGAGCTAACAAGACTCCCCTGAAGAGCTGTTATCTTCTCCTTGAGTCGGATACACTCTCGCTCATTTGATACAGTCACAGCTCGAGCCAAGACTATTTGCTGCGAAGGAACAAAAAATCAATGTAAACAAACTATTTACATATGTTTGAACTAACTCTATTGTTGTAGATACTTCGTACCTGATAGGCTGCCCACTACAAGGCCGCGTCCAACTCTGACCCCTCAGCTTCCCCAAGAATGGGAACCAAGTCAGTCTCCCCAACCTCGTGACTAGCCCGAGCCAGAGGCTCTAGCAAAGTCCGAAGTCCAGTCCTTCGCTCCAGGAAAGGAGCTAGGAGGGGGAGCCTTGACAAGGCTCTATGATCATCTTCGTTTGGAGAAGGGCCAGAGCGCTGCGTGGTGTCTTTGGAGACTTCCGTAGATTGGCCTCCTTCTGTGGATTGGCCTCCGTCGGTAGGCTCTGATGGGGTCCATCCTAGAGTCGGAGCCGGCAAAGGTTCCCCATTACCTTTAACTTTCCTAGGCCCCATTCTCATGGCTACCTCTAGGATAGGCTTCGGAGACTTGGAAGCCTCTGGCGCAGTCTTCGTAGCAGGGGTCATCTCCATGGGAGTTGATCCTGTAAAGGCCAAAGGTATTAGATATTGCATAAATTTTGCAGGACACAAAATGAAAGAAAAAGTACTCTATTGAAGTTTGCCTTCGACGTTCTTCCGCTAGACGAGCACGGGACTGATCGGAGGCTCGAACGCTTCTTCGAAGTCCTCTTCGGACTCCACGCTTGGAACCGAAGGATTAGCTGCCAAAACCTCTCCAACAACCACAGCTATTAGTTCGTCTGGAGCCGAGACTTGGTCATTCGCTGTACCGACTCCGCCTTCTCCCACAGCAGGGGCTTCTTGACCAGACAAGACATTTTGTGTCTCTGCCTGCTTGAGGTTGTCCTTAGCAATGGGTACTGCCGGCGCATCTCCCTGGGTGGGGGCTTCAACCTCTATTTGTATCTCCTCATCCTCGGTAATGAGGGCTTCGAACTCCCTCCGTATTTCTACTTGTCCTTCATCTTCAGATGACTCCAAAGACGAAGTAGGGGATTTATAATTAAATTAGTTCATGTTGTAGAGGAAATTATGGTGATCAAGATGGAATTTGAATGGTTGAATTTGAGGTTAGGATGTGAGAGATATGAATTTTTTTTAAGTTTGAATCAATTCTGGAATTATTTTTGAGCTAAAAAAAAGAAAAAGTTCATGGTAAACTAAGTCCACAGTGGACTCACACACGTGCGCTCTGTACCGGGCGATTGAGGGCCACTTGATCCATATCAAACGGTGCAGCGCAATGCAAGATATTTAAGGTGTGATAGATGACCCAGATTAAAACGTTGCGAACCGGTATGTGATAACGCACCAGATTGAGCCATGTCATTGGTTTAATAAGGACCGCATGCCATAGATCAAATGGCAAGGAATCAATATGACACGCGGCTCATTGCCGGTGGTGATAGAGCACAGCAGTGAGTGATTCCGGTGATGGCGAGTGGCGGCGAGGCAATCTGAAGGTGTGGATGGAATCAGAATAGGATAGTGAACACAATGGTACCTGAGATGGTCACCGGTGATGACGGACGGTGGCCGGCGGTGAGCGGAGCTGGAAAGTACTCCTTGGGTCAGTGACTCCGGCAAAATCCGGTGATGGGATGACTGATCGGGGTCGATGCCGAGGATGGAGAGGCGATGGTGGTTACAGCGATACAGTAGATGGGGACTAGCGATGTCACCGACAGCGAGGCAAGGCAACCGGAGCAAAAACAGAATGGCGAGAGAATTTATGGAGATCACCAGCGATGAAGCGATGATCGGTGAGGCTGAGGGTTGATATGGGTTGGGAGGATCGAGGCGGGGGTTTACATAGGGACCAATCAGCAAGATATGTCGGGCGGAGGCTCTAGGGTTTGGCGACGGCGAGAGATTTGGGGATTCCTGCGGGAGTCCGAGGTGGAGACGATGAGCCTGACAGCTTGGGGCCACCGGTTAGCGGGCAAAGATAGGGATGCGAGGCTGACGAGGCAGGGCCAAACACTAGGGAGAGAGAGAGACGTGCGCGCGAGCGGAGGCTGGCGTCGATAGGCGAGGTCCACATGTGAACGAGAGCGAGGGAATGGGTTGGGCCACGGAGAGAGATTGGAGGGAGGCAGCCCAACATGAATTAAAATTTATTTTTTAATTAAAATAATTTTTAAAATACTTTTTTAATTTCTATGCTAGTTTAAAAAGTCCTAAAAATTTGGAAAATTATTTCTAAAATATTCTTTTGACTTAGAGAATTTAACCAAAACTTTCCAACCCAAAACATGGATTATTCTTAAGATTTTCAATTCATTTCCTTATTTTCACAATTTAAATAATTGTTTTTCAATTTTTACTTTCTCAAAAATATTATTTGGCAAAAATTTAGGGTGTTACAAGGCAGCCATAATCTTTCCATGTCGACAAGGAGCACAAACGAGATTCTTCTCAAACTTTAGGTTGGACAATCCTCGTATCAAACCTAGGGCACTCAGTCGAGCGAGCAAGTCAAAGCTCATATGCCCTAGTCTCCTATGCTATATCCAGATCTTAGAAGAAAGTGTAGCAATAAGGCAATGAGAAGACCTAAAGACTCAGAAAAGTCAGATCCAAAGACCCTCCCTATTCTTGAAATCTTACAAATCAAAGCGCTAGAAGAATCTAGAACTTGTGAAGTATCGCGTCTGAAATGCACTTTCAAGCCCTCATCAAGAAACTGAGATACAAACATCACATTGTATCCCAAATTCTCTACTAATGTGACATCTTTGAGAATGAATTTTTCATTAATTCTTACCATACCTTTGCCTTTCACTCTACTTCTTCGATTGTTGCCAAAGGTGATGTACTCACGTCGCTGGGTCGAGGTGAGACTGGAGAACCATGATGTCTTCCTGACCATTTGGCACGAATAACCATAATCCACGATCCACTTGTTCTACATGCATCCATCCGCCATATACACATGCAGAAAATGTCTCGAGTGCTCAATGCTGGGGTAAGTAAAAAACTTCCTAGGAATCCAGCACTGAGAAACTTGAGGGGCAGAAATAAAAGCAGCATATTGCACATAAGTGGAATGCAAATCACGATAAAACGCATGTGGTCTACCACCATGATGAAAACTAGAATTACGATGAGGTCTCCCAACCTTTTGAGGATCAAAACCTCTTACACGTGGTCTAGCACCACATGAGCCATGGTAAAAACCACGCTTGGCAAATCCTCTGTAGTGAAAATGAGCAGCCTCACGAAAATGAGAAGGATAATGAGAGACAGGCTCATCTATACCAACAGGTGGTAGATACATGTCCCGTGCACTCATCTCCCAAGAACGTCGCTCATCCTTCATGCGATGAAAGCAAAAGCCAATCAATTGACCCACCCTTTGACAATAAGAACAGTGCAAAATCCTCTTGGGGGCTGGGCCACTAAAACTGGGGCTTTTTCACAAGCTCTCTTTGTTTTGGTTCAACAACTCTCTTGGGTGGAGGAGGTTCTTGGCTTTCTATGGAGTGTATAACTTGGCTCTCTCTTCCTCAAGGGTAGTAGGTGGAGTGAACACAAATTTGCCCTTACTGTCTAAAGTGGTTCTCTCAAAACCCAACCCTAGAGCTAACCCAATCTTTCATCACACATAATTGTCTTGGCCAAGAGCAAATCCACCCTACCCTTTCCCTTAGTACACTTTTTCACCACAGAAAGAAGATATTAATTCTAAGTCCTGAGTTTCTCGTCTTGCCCTCTAGCAAATATAAATTTGTCATTGAGGATAATGCAGGTGGGACATTTAGGCTGCACACCCTTAGAATTCTCTGCACTCTCCAATCTAGCCTCTAGTTCTTTAACATACTCCTCCCTAAGTAAAATACTTTTAATGAGCAATGGGCAATTTGAACAAGCATAAAAAATAAGAGGTCTAGACTCCCCCACACTGAGCTCTTTCTGTGCCATCTTAATCTTATCGATAGTTTGAGAATACACAAAACATAGCTCAACAAGCTCACTCATTAAAACACAGTAGTACTCACATTCAACATCATCTAACTTAAACTTAAGCATGACATATTCAGTAGAGATAGATTCATTTCTAAGTCTAAGTTCTTTTAACTCACGAGAGGCCTTCACAAACAACCTATCCTGACTAATCAATGCATCACTGAATGCTCTGGATGCTGCCTTGGCTGCTCTCTTATCCAGCTTATCCCACTTCTTCTTGAAGAAAGGCTTCTTGTCCCTTTTCTGGTGCATGTGCTCATTCTCATCTTTCTTTTTGAGTTTATGACAGTTAGCTTTAATGTGTGATGTATTCCCACACTCAAAACACCCATGAGAGCCTCCTCTCCTCTGATCCCGTCTATCATTATAGAACCGGGTGAACTTCTAGATAATGAGAGCAAGCTCCTCATCATCCAGAGTGTCCACCTGCTCTTTTGTGATAGAGACCAAAGAGGATAAGGAAAAACCACCATCAAAGACAGAAGAGCCATTGCGAGAACCGAAAACTAGTGCCATGGATGGTGGCAAGGAGTTTCCAAGTCCCTGACGAGATGTGGATTCCTCAATTCTAGATATCTTTACCTCCCATATGCCATGGTACAGGGCATAGAGAAGCTTGATAGCATAATCATGATCAGAATAAGGCAAAGTTCCAATGGAACACAAATTGCTCATTGTTGGGGGAAAATATCTCATCTTCGGGGTTATTGCCGAAGCAGCATAAAGACAGTCAACCAGTTCGAAGATTATCCGAAGACCATCTTCGAAGATGCCCAGAACCCCGTTCGAAGCCCGAAGACAGGCACGGGTTCGAAGTATGTCTTCGAACCAAAGCCCTTCAGGATCTTTTCTGCCAGCTAAGATGGAAGACTTATCTTCTATCCTATTAGATTAGTCTTTTACCATTTTAGCCCTATTAAGGAAACCGAATAGTTTCCTTAATGTCGGTTGTAATAGAGGGGTAAATAGGTCTTTTCCTTAATGTTTAAGCCTATAAATACCCCCCATTTCACCCTGTAATAGGGACCGAATACAAGTGATTCAATACACACTTTCGAACTATTCTAAGCTATTATCCTTTCGGAGGCTTAGAACAGTTTGCTTCACAAACACTTCGTTTGTTAGTTTCTTTTCTACAGAAACCTGTTAGCGTAATCTTTTACGCCAACACTCATAATGCTATCAAATCTAGAAAACATGGCATCAATAGATTCATCATGTCCTTGCACAAACAATTGATATTCCTAGTTATATGTGCTTCGGCGCCTAGCCTTAATCTGAGTTGAGCCCTCATGAAACGCCGCAATAGTAGACCAAATTTCACTAGCAGTACCCAGGTGTTGGACCCTATCAAACTCATTCTGACTCAGACTTGTGAACAATATGTTTCTAGATTTAGAGTTAGAATCATACTGTTGTTTCTCAGTCTCACAGGTACGAGTATCAGGGATCACATATTGGGACACAACAATTTCCAAAAGTTAGATGGGACAGTTTTGTTCTATTTTTAGATGAGATCATTTTATCTTATGTTTAGTTGTGTGGAGAAAAATATCTTAATTTCGTATTAATTTCATATTTGGTTGGTAAGTCACCAGATCAGAACCTTCGACCCGCTCCAAAACATTTAACCCATACTTAGGGACTTCGCACTGAAACCTTCGATCCACCCTAGAATCTCTAGCCGCGCCTTAGAGCCTCTATGTGCGAGGTGGGATGAGCTCGTCCGTCTATTTTAAAATGACCTCATCCCAAACATTAGAGAAATATTTCTTGGTGGGATGACTTCTATTGTACCCGACTCTAAACAAAACACTATAAAAAATAGAACCGTTATGTCTCATCCACCTTGCCCGTGAACTAAATGACACCTTATATAGCCAGAAGAGCGACACGTATCTCAAATGTGTGCAAAATTCATGCCAAGATCATCTCCAAGCATAGGTATAAATGTAGTAGCACAGAAAGGGCCGTTGGTGTTCTTATTGTGTCTATCATCATCTTTTATGCTATCTTTGTTTTAAAATAAGTATGGTTTTAGTTTTATTAATTCTAAATAGTCTGACTAAGTTTATGACAGAGAGTATTAACCTATACTATACTATGTGAAAGAATTAAACTAAGAAAACATATTTCATAAAGAATCCAATGATCCTTAATTTATATAAAAGGATTTGAAGATTTGTTATTAAATTTTTTTTATTTGATTGTTTGTCACTTGGGTGGACGACATATAGAACCATCTGAGTCTATAAGACTATGACTACGAGCCAAAGTGATAAATAATCAAGATTAATTTTTAGGAATGATAAATAATCAAATATTCCAACACACTTTTAGGTTTGACCATTAGGTTTTAGTGTCAAGACACATTTTGGCGACTCCGGTGGGGAGAAACATGCCAAGTAGTACTACATCAGCGACGGGTGCACCTACTACATCTGCATCAACGGGACCTTCGACACCGATGGAGCCGGTGGGGAGCATGGAGATCGACGACATCAACATCATCACGCCCACCCTCGATGACCTCTCTAAGGAAGATAGGACAAAGATCAAGGCCAAGATAGAGGGGTTGCGCGATCTTGTGCTTGGGTGCTTCACCAAGACCCGCGGGGCTTAGTCAAGCATGACATCGACATCCCTGACTTATCCAGGAGCAAGGTAACACCATCGTCTCCTCGACTGTCTTTCCAGGATATCGAGCAAAAAATAGCCACATCAATAGACCGGGCGGTTAGCGCTACTTTTGCAAATCGTCTAAGGCCCGAGGTCAACTCTATGATGGAGGCGATGTTTAAGTGATTCGGCTTTTCCGAGGCCACTTCTCCGACTCCGATTGCTAGTGTACCCCCTATCCATCACATACATAGTAGAACCGATGGGAGTACCGGGAAAACCATCGCATCTCCAGCCTCATCATCCATGGACGAGACCACGTACGACACTGTCGGTCAGACTGGCCCTTGGGCCGGTCAGATCAGCATTTGCCAGCCCCAGTAGCAGACAATAGTTAGTCACACCGGCCATCAAGCCAGTCTGACTGGCTAGTACACCCTCGGTCAGACCGCCCCTACCACCTACTATGCACTGCCTCCGCCCATACCTACGCTACCCTTTCCCACATTGCCCGCACCTCCTGCTCCCGCACACCCACATAGTCCTGAGTGTGTCCCGTATCATGAGCCGACACGAGAGGAGGAGCTGCATGGACGACACCTCGAGATACCACCGTGTGTCACGGCCCTACACAAGAGACGCGCACAGGTAGGAGGCGTAGATGGCATCGAGGAGAGGATTGATGCACTGTTTAGAGAGTGTGCAGGTTGGACACCTAGGGGTCGGGTTAGGGCTTACCACAAGCCGTACCCTGACCACTTGGACACCATCTCATACCCGCATGGCTTTAGAGTTCCCGAATTTAAAAAAATTTACGGTGAAGGTAGTAAGACCATCCTAGAGCACATAGGCCAATTACTAGAGCAGTGTGGCGAAGCTAGTGGGTCAGACACATTGAAGCTTAGGTTATTTTCTCTATCGCTTTCCGGCACTGCTTTCAATTGGTTTTCGACGTTACCGCCAAACTCCGTGCATACTTGGGCCAAATTAGAGAAGAAGTTCCATGACTACTTTATACTAGGGAAATTTAACTTAGGCTTTCACATTTGACATCGGTTAGGCAGAAGACTAGCGAGAGTGTCTCTGGTACATTAAGCGCTTCTAGGACACTAGAAACCAATGTTTTACCTTGAACATTTCTGATAGAGACTTGGCCGACCTAGCTTTTAATGGTTTACACTCCGAACTTAACGAGAAGCTAGATGGCCAGGATTTCTTTGAAGTTAGTAAAGTTCTGTAGAAGGCTTTGGTTCAAGAAAGCCTAGCCAAAAGTAGAAAATTCACTAAGACCATTAACAAACCCAAGGCCGAGGTGCACGTCATGGAGCACTCCGATGAGGAATCATCAGGGAGCGAGGATGACTCGGCCGACATGTACACCATAGAATGGACTTGGTCTAGCAAGGCCAAGCCTGTTACTAGCTTTGAGTTATGGTAATCTCCCACTAAGAGTCGGCCTAGTGAAGTAAAGTATTCCTTCAATGTGACCAAGTGCGATAGAATATTTGATTTTTTTGTTGAAGAACAAGCTCAACATATTTTCAAATGGTCACGTCATCTCGACCGCCAATGACTCGAAGAAGCGAGCTTATTGTAAGTGGCATGATTCTCATTCGCATTGTACTAATGATTGCAATATTTTTCGTTGGCATGTTCAATCGGCCATATAAGAAGGACGGTTGAAGTTGGATACAAATCCCAAAATGAAGCTCGACTAGGACCCCTTTCCCGTGAACACCATTGACCTCGACGGGAAGAACGTGTTGATTCGGTCCGAGCAGGACTAGTTGGCTAAGGGGAAGGAGCTCATGATCGTTGAGCCTCGTAAACACACGCTCATGCCGAAGAACCCTGAGGTAGGAGTGTGGAAAGTGAATACCAACGCATCATCTTCGACTGTGACCCACAAGAAGCTAACGGTGACGTATGATATGCTACTTCAGAAGCACAAGAAGAGGGCCGAGAAGGCGAATACTCGGCCAGTACCTCCAGCGAGGCTGAATCCTCCTCGTGAGAGTAGGGTCGGCCCACGATGGGCGAAGCCATTGGAGCTACTATTTACTCCACCGTGGTATCATCTAAACCTGGCACAATGGCCTCCATGCTATATTCTGCCTCCTGGGTACCCCGCACCCTACTATATTGCTCCGTTTGTGCCTTCCAAGTTTTATAACATGTAGAATCTGATGGGTGCGACAAGGGGCGATGTCTTCAATAGATTATCCGTCACACCGCGAGGGTGTCTAAAGGAGATATCCGAGGCCATCGTGGTCAAGGTGGGGTCCCAGGACATCCCAATCGCTAAGGGGCCCCCCTTAGAGCAAAACGGGGGCGAACCACAGAAGACACCCGAGGAGGAGACCGTCGGTCTGACCATAGCCCCAGGGCCGGTTATACCCCCGTCACCACCCTGGTCTGATCGGCCTACTGCGGCCGGTCCGACCGGCACTTTTCAGGCACCCGGCACCAGCCGGTCTGACTAGCCCACCGTGGCCGGTTCGACTGATAGAGTATAGGAAGATAACTCCGCTAAGTGCCAAAATGCCGAGGCCTATCCGAGCAATTCCCGTTCGGCCAAAAATTCCAAAGGCATGTTTGTGGCACCCGACACGAAGCCACAACCTTCATGGGCATCCCTAGGTATGACTAAATCACAGAAGAGGTAGCTACAATGTCTTCGAGCTGAAGAGACCCACGAGAAGATGGTCGAGGATGAGCGGGACACTGTTTTTGAGGACATCCATCCCCAACTAGTGATGAAGAGGGTTTGGAAGCCCAAGACGGTTGCCGTAAATAACCCGGCTCCTACTCCAAGCGACGACGAGGATGATCAGATGGATGACGACTACACGCTCTTCTCTGAGGGACCCCTCCTTAGGCAATGGACATAAACATCATCATGATTCCCGCTCAGTTCAGGATGATGCAGGACGAGGCCAAGGTCGCTCAGTTGAGCCTCGACCCATGGGATGCCATTTATGAGAAGCACGAGGATACGACTCATCACCTAAAGCTTCTCTACATCAAGCGGCACATCGATGAAAAGACGATATCAAGGATGCTTGTAGACAGAGGTGCCACCATCAACCTAATGTCATACTCTTTGTTGAAGAAGCTCAGTAGAAATTAAGACGACCCAATGAAGACTAACTTGACGCTGAACGGCTTCAACGGCGAGAGCTTCGAGGCCAAGGTTGTACTTTCTTTGGAGCTGACGGTGGGAAACAAGATGCTGCCGACAACATTCTTTGTCGTCGATGTGCAAGGTAATTGTAGTGTACTACTTGGGCACGATTGGATCCATGCCAATTGCTGCATAACTTCTACTTTGCACCGGTGTCTGATTCAGTGGGACGACGATGATGTAGAAGTCATACCAGCTGACACTTCAACCCAGGTTGCTTTGGCCAATGTGCCTATCGACACCGTTCAAGATAAAGTAGAATGCTTGTCAGGTAGAGATCTCTCACATTATTACTTTGTTAGCGTGTCTGAGGGACGCTTTGTTCCAATGTCTGTAAAGCTGGCTGGTGTAGCTCGGTTATCTGTAAAATAGTTGTCATGTCTAATAAGAGTAATCTTGATTGACTAAAGTCTCGTGTAGAGCAATATCGGTCTTCTAAAGATAGTATTGTCGAAGCCATTGAAGATTTTAGTGAAGTAGAAAAATTAGGTCAAGGTTTTGCGTCGGCTGATCCTCTAGAGGAGGTAGACATAGGATATGGTAGTATTCCAAGGCCGACTTTTGTAAATCAGAATTTATAGGCTGATGAAAAGGCCATGGTAATAAAATTGCTTTGGTCGTATGTTGATTGTTTCGCATAGGAGTATTGTGAGATGACCGGACTTAGCCACGAGCTCGTAGAGCATCGGTTGCCTATCAAACATAGGTTTAGGCCTTATAAATAGCCCCCTTGCCGCTTTAATTCGGCTTTGTTTGACCGAGTGAAAGAGGAGATAGAACGATTTCTCAAGGCTGAGTTTATTAGGCCATGTAGGTATGCTGAATGGGTTGCTAACATTATGCTTGTAGAGAAGAAATGGAGTGGCAAGATTGATGTATGCATTGATTTCAAGGATTTGAACAAGGCCACTCTGAAGGACGAGTATCCAATGCCCATAGTTCACATGTTTATCAATGATGCTTCAGGACACAAGGTACTAAGTTTTCTTGATGGCAACAATAGTTGTAATGATATCTTTATGGCCAAAGAGGATGTTTACAAAACAACCTTTCGATGCACTGGATTTGTCGACTTGTTTGAGTTGGTTGTGATGACTTTTGGTTTAAAGAATGCTGGCGCTACATATCAACGTGCTATGAACTTGGTCTTCCATGACTTGCTAGGAGTTATGTTAGAGGTCTGTATAGATCATGTTGTAGTCAAATCGGATGCTATGGGAAACCATTTAGCTGATTTGAGAGTTGCTTTTGAAAGAATGCGTTTGTATGGCTTAAAAATGAATCCACTCAAGTGTGGTTTTGGCATGTCAGTGGGCAAGTTCTTAGGATTTATGATTCATGAAAGAGGTATTGAAATTGATCCTAAGAGACTTGAGAAGATTAAGAACTTTGAAGTGCCAAGATGCAAATGAGATGTACAAAAGTTGCTAGGCAGGTAATTTATTTGTGTCGCTTTATAACTAACTTGTCTGGTAGGATTGATGTTTTTGTCCCCATAGTTTAGCTAAAGAACGAAGCCGAATTAACTTGGGGCAAGTTAGCAACGTGCTTTTAAGCGAATTAAGGAGTCTTGTCATCATCGCCTGTGGTAAGAGCACCAAAGACCGGGATTCTATTTCGGCTATACGTTGCTGCAGAAGATAGCGTGATAGGAGCTGTGTTGACTTAGGAAGTGGAGGGAAAGGAGTACATCATCATGTTCTTGAGTCGCCACCTATTAGATGCCGAGACGAGATACATGTTATTAGAGCATTTATGCTTATCACTTTATTATGCATGTACCAAGCTCCACCACTATCTTTTATCTTGCACATGTATTGTTACTTGTCAAACTGATGTTATAAAATACATATTGCAAATGCCGATTCTAAGTGGGAGAATTGGAAAGTGGGAATACGCTTTAATTGAGTACAATTTGGCTTACGAACCTTTGAAAGCGATGAAAGGCCAAGTCATTGCAAACTTTATAGTTGATCACCATGTAGATGTCAATTGGAGTAGTGATGCTGCTTTGATTGAAGTAGTGTCATAGAAACTTTACTTTGATGGTTCAGCTTATAAGAATGGCCAAGGTTGTGGAGTTGTGCTCATATCACCTAGTGGTATGAGTTTCGAGACCTCGGCCCGATTTTAATTTCTTTCTATTAATAATCAAGTCGAATATGAAGCCCTATTGCTAGGACTTGAATTGTTAAGCTCCATGGGTGTTAAATATGTTCATGCATATGGTGATTCTCTATTAGTAGTTCAGCATGTAGCTAAGGATGCCCAATTCTTTAATGGTTTGCTAAATAGTTACTTGGATAAATGTCTAGACATAATTGCTACTTTTAACGATTTTGAAATTTCACATGTGTCTAGAGAAGCCAATTCAGTAGCAAATGACTTGGCTCAACAAGCATCTGGTTAAAAAATTAAAAGAGGTAAATTTTTTCACAAGAAAAATCGATGCTTGACTTTATTTTACCATGCGTGTTAAATAGATCAGTCTGACCAGCCATGCCAAGCCGGTTTGACCGCCCCATCTCAAGATAGTTTGGAACACGGGGGCAAGTCGAGGTTTGTAATTTAAACACCAATTCAAGTGAGGATTTTGCAACTACTTTAGGAAATCATGAGGACGATTGGAGTACTCTGATCATCCAATATTTGAGAGATCCTAGTAAGTTGGTTGATCATAAAGTTCGGCGGCAAGCGTTTCAATTTGTATTTCTCAATGATGAGTTGTATCGCCGAACAAATGATGGAGTGGTTTTGAAAAGTTTGAATGTCAATCAGCCTAGTCTTGCTGTGGGTGAAGTACATGAAGGTCTTTGTGGTACTCATAAGTCGACCCAGAAAATGAGTTGGATGCTCAAAAGAGTGGGTTTTTATTGGCCGACTATGACTGAAGATTGTTTTAAGTACTATGGAGGATGTGTGGCTTGTCAAAAGTTTGGTAATATTTAGCTTGCTCCTGATTCTTTGCTTAATCCTATTATCAAACCATGGTCATTCCGAGGTTTGGCCTTGGACTTCATCAGCCAAATTTATCCTTCCTCTTCAAAAGGGCATCGGTTCGGGTTGATGGCTACGAATTACTTCACCAAGTGGACCGAGGTCGTGCCTCTCAAGAACATGAGACAAAACGAGGTAATCGATTTTATCTTGAAGCACATTATACATAGATTTGGTATTCCTCAAACTCTTACTATAGATCAAGGTGCTTCATTTGTTTCTAAAGAAGTATGTGATTTTGCCGAATCTCATGGTATAAAGTTGATAAACTCTTCACCATACTATGCTCAAGCCAATGGTCAAGCCGAGTCAAGTAATAAAACTATGATTAAGCTTATTAAGAAAAAGATTGAAGAGTTTCCTAGAAGGTGGCATGAAGTGCTTTTTGAGGCATTATGGGCATGTATAGTTACGAAGCATGGCACCACCAAGGTAAGTCCATATGAGTTGGTATATGGACAAGAAGTTGTTTTACCCGTAGAGGTGAATCTTGGCTCTTTGAGGATGCTTAAGAAAGATGGCTTATTGGTCGATGAGTATGGAACTATTTTGAAGGATAATTTGGAAGAAGTGACTGATAAGAGATTAAGTGTTCTAGAGGCAATAGAAAGAGACAAAAGAAGAGTGGCTAGAGCTTATAATAAGAAGGTGAGAGTAAAATCATTTCAAGTTGATGACTTGGTTTGGAATACGATTTTGCCTTTAGGCACTAAAAGCGCAAAGATTGGTAAATGGTCGCCTAGTTGGGAAGGTCCTTTTAGAGTTGTTGAAATCACTCCGGGTCATGCATATGTACTAGAGTCTCTGCAAGGAGAGCAATTTCACAAAGCTTTTAATGGTAGGTCTTTGAAAAAGTACTTCCCAAGTGTGTGGCAAAACGCTGAAGTGTCGAAAGGCAAATATGGAGCATATCGCCCTTAGCTCGTTCTGATTTGGGCTCACTAAAGTTTGCCAAAACGCAGAGGGCATGTGTTGATAGCAAAAAATAGCATTAATGGTCAAAATTGTCAAAAAGTCAAAATTGGTAATTTGGATCGAAAATATGCCAAGTCCTGGTACAGATCGGTCTGGCCGGCCATGTACCACCAGTCTAACTGGCCCAGTTCGGTCTAACCGACCCTATAAGGCCTGTCTTACTAGATTAATCTGAATTCGAGTAAAATTAGTGATTTCAAGGTATTTTTATTCCTAATTAATTTCTAACGACTTGGACTCATATTTATGCCAAATTAGAGCCCAGACATGTCATGACCAACCTCTATAAATATAGAGGCAAGGCCGATTCAAGGATCTCACCCCCCAAAACCCTAATATATTCAATCTATTATTTTACCATGAATCACACTTTTACCTTTCAATCTACTTTCCTTGCCCTAGGATTAGCCAAGTAATATCCATCTTTGTGAGTTTGCACTATAAACACTCCGTCCCCTGCGTCGTAATCATGGTAAGCCTTGTCGATTCGCTTGTGAATCGTCCGTTCAATCCATGTAACATATTTTTATCGTTTTATCAGTTTTTATCGGTAATTCGGTCTCTTGGCCGAGTTGCCTCTGAGTTTTTGGTCTTTTTGTAGTGTTCCTTCTTCTTCTTCATCGCCACACATTTTTATACAGAGGCATCTTTGTAAGTGCAATCGCCGATGAACCGGTTGAATTTCCACATCACCGATCAGTCTGACCGGCCAACTCCAGCCGGTGTAGGACCGAAAGTAGCGACCAGAGGGGGGGTGAATGGGCGCCTTAAAAATTCTTTCGAATCAATGGCCTGTTCCCAATACCCAACGCACCTCAAAAATACTACGCAGCAGAAAATAAAACAGAAGGCCTAAGTCTAAAGGTTTCTAACCTAGAAGCAACTGATGATAAACAGTGTAAAACTAAAGTAGTGCAACTAGGCAGATGAACAAGTTGTAACAGGCCTAAACTTCTCAATGAAATGATTTAAGAATGTATAAGATGAAAAGAGAAGTTACTGTCCAAATTTGTCTCCTGTTCGGAACTTGGCGAAGCCCCCTTCGCACGTCGAGGTCTATTTCGGAGGTTGGTGACGGAGTCTGTCCGAAATGCCGAAGGTGTCACTGTCTAGCCTAGTTCGAAGTGGTAAGAGGCGAAGAGTACTTCGGAGCGAAATAAAACAATGCCGGAGCCTGGTTCGAAGTATGTACTTCGGAGACAAGGCTTCGAACACAGCTTCGAACCAAGAGCTTCGGAGCAAAGTGACAAAGTCGGAGCCTGCTTCGAAGTAAGAACTTCGAAGACAAAAACTTCGAACACACTTTGAACCGAAAGCTTCGAAGCAAAACCTTCGAACACAAAACTTCGAACACACAAACAGACAACCTTCGAATAAAGAAGCGAAGTCTGTCACGTGACAGAAAATCAAGTCCGAAGCCTACACTCTGTCTTCGAACAGGGAAAGCTTCGGAAGGAGAAATGAAGGCTGACACGCCACAAAGAAATCCAAGCGAAGTCTATCAGAAAAGACAAACTTCGAACCCAACTTCGAAGCCTAACGAAGTGTGCACTTCGAACAGATAGACTCGGAGTATGCTAGTTCGAAGTCTGCGATGCTGTCCATACAGGAAGAACTTCGAAACTAGCAACTCAGACACAAAAACCGAAGTTCGCAGATTGAGCGAAGCCTTTGAAGATATTTGACCGAAGCCAGCCTCACGGAGCTGAGGGGCTTCGAACAGAGAAAGATGACTTCGCAGAAACAGTCAAAAAGGCATTTACTCCATTCTGCTTCGATCAAAAAGGCAGTACAGTAGAAGGAAAAAAAACTGGCAGCAAGTACTGTAGCTACTGTAGCAGTACTACTTGCAACAGCAAGAACTAGTACTCCCTCTCACGAAGAACAGAAGCAACAGAAGAAGCTTCTTCTCAAGAAATAAACACAGCAGCCCATAGCCAGCGCAATAACTCCCCAAACCGAACAAAATGCAACCAATAAATTCACCAGGGACCAAGGCTTAAATGCATCCAAAAGATTAGAGCCAAAATAACTCACGAACAGGGAGGAACAGGTCCTGGCGGCGCACACAGGAGAGAGAAAACGGGAGACAAAGTGACCCAATGGGTGGATTTGATTTCAGCACAAAAAGGGTAGTCCAAACCCTAGGGATTGGGGTGCTATTTATAGGCAGCCCAACACTTAGGAATATTCTACCAGCCCCTTAGGGTTTTTACAGACTCAAAAATAAAGGAAAAGACTCTACTGCCCTTAGGAATTTTTACAGACACAACTGACTGACTGTGGGCCTAGAGTAACAAATGACATATCCGGAAGCTACACTTCTGGACAGTCGGATACAGAATCAACGGTTGTCAGTTTTACGCTGAAACTGACAAAGCCTCCACCAGCTTTGCACCAGGTACCCGGATTGGGCCGGCCCGACTCCGCAGCTCTCTCAGCCCGGCAATCGCTCACCGCCCGTGTACCTGAGTCAGTCCTGGTCAACAGCCCAGTGGGTCTTCTACTGCTTCTGGCCCATGCACCCGGATTGGGCCAGCCCGACTTCGCAGCCTCCTCTGCCCGACAGTCGCTCGCTGCCCGTGTACCTGAGTCACACGCGGCCCATGAAACAGCAGATCTCCTCTTCTTCTGTCCTCTTTGACTATCGTTGACAATGACTCATCACTTCTGGAGCCATGAGGCCCACGCTATTCAGCATGGCTCCTCAATCTCCCCCTTGATGAGTGCATTGTCAACACTCCTCAATTCTCAGCTCTTCAACACCTGTGAACAAATGTGGAAACACGAAAACAAAACACAAGGAAACAAAGAAGAAGAAAAATATGGTAAAAGTTTAACCCTAATGACCAAAAGCCAACCAAAAGCAAGAAACGGTCATTATGGTTAACCAAAACGTAAAAGCTCAAAATGAGTGTGATTTCAGAACAACAAGGATATCAACAGAGTAAGAACTCCCCCTTAAACTCTGATCCCAAATTTTCTCCCCCTTGTTGACAAGTGAACTCATCAAGCACTCAAAAGAGACACAGACTCCCCCTGAAATGCAACTCCCCCTCAAAATATGCAGTGAATGCAACTGGGGTGCAGGTGGAGTGAAGAAAGCATGCTCCTCAAATATGATTGACTGCAAATACAATATCTAACAAGTATAGCAAAAGATATACTGTCTAAGACACATGGCATGATCAGTGCAACAAATGATATCTAAAGAAAGTCATTTAGCACGCATTTTTCAGTTTTTGCAAATAAAAGCATCACCACATGTTCTAGTAAACAAGCAAGGTAAAGCATGAGATGGAGAAGCTAACTGATATCTACCAAGATAAGCATTGTTCGAAACAAAGTGCTTCAGCAGACTTGTTATCTTTTTAATGTTCAGGCTTTTTTTCATTTTCCTTTGTCATTTTTGCCAAGGGTTATTTGCATGTCAAACCTTATGCTAACCGACCAAGTCAAGCCTAGGCCAAAACTGGACCATCAGAAGCTTAAGACATTGGTCTTGGCATACACTACACTGTCCTAGTTCATACCAAAGTGTTATGGTAAGCAGTCCAGAACAATATAATGCGACAAAGCAAACCCACTTGGATCTTTTCAATTTAAGCATAAAAAGGCATGGAATTTTCATTCATTTTTGATTTTTATCATTTTTATAGCACATTTTCCATGTTAAAGCATAAGGATGTCCAAGTTGCATATCAGCATCTATGTGATGAACTGGCTACAAGGCATGTAACAGATAGCAAAAGCACTCAGCCTACTCATGCTAGTTACCAGAAGCAAAGGTGATCATTTTTCAAGTTGAAAGCGTAAAAGCCATGCATATGACAGATATCAGGTATATCAAGTGAACTGAATCAAAGCATGATCATCGACATGTAATCAAAAGCATGTACCCGCTAGAATAAGTAAAGCAGTTCAATCATATAACAGAAGCAGGCTCAAAAGTGTGATATGTGAATATGCAAGGAATGAATACACACACAAAAAGACTCAAGAAAAAGAGAAACGAAGAAGGAAAACTGACGCAAAATATCCTAGAAAGGATACACAACACCCAAATCCCCTCGTAAACGCTCAAATGTAGACTGATCTAGGGGTTTGGTGAAAATGTCAGCCAACTGATGATGGGTATCAACATGAATAAGGTCAATGACACCTTTCTCATATTGATCCCGCAAGAAGTGAAAGCGCACATCAATGTGTTTGGTTTTTGAATGGAGACACGGGTTTTTCCCTACACTAATAGCACTAGTGCTGTCGCAAAACAATGGAACCCTGGTAGGAAAGAACAACCCAAAGTCTCGTAGAGTGGAAATCATCCAAACCATCTGTGAGCAGCAGCTAGCAGCAGCTACATACTCAGCCTCTGTGGTCGAAAGAGCAACTCCAGATTGCTTTCGAGAAGACCAAGATACAAGGGAAGAACCAAGAAACTGGCAAGTACCGGAAGTCGACTTGCGATCCAACCGGCACCCACCAAAGTCAGCGTCCGAAAAGCCAGATAAATCAAGAGATGATGATGCTGAATAATAAAGACCAAGATCAGGCGCATAGGTGAGATACCTGAAAATGCGCTTGACAGCCTGCCGGTGAGACGCGCGTGGTGAAGACTGAAAACGCGCGCAAAGTCCCACGGCGAACTGTATGTCCGGTCTTGTTGCCGTCAAGTACAACAGCGAACCGATCATCCCTCGATACTCTCTCTCATTGACCTTGACACCGCTCTCGTCCTTGTCCAAACCCCCAGAAGTACCCATCGGGGTCATCTGCGGCTTCAATTCACCACCAAAGTCAAATTTCTTAAGCATGTCACGAGTATACTTACCTTGGTGGATGAAGGTGTCGTCCTTGGTCTGCTTGATCTGGAGCCCTAAGAAATACTTAAGCTCACCCATGAGGCTCATCTAGAATTCACTGTGCATCTGCTCAGAAAACTTGGACACAAGAGAATCAGTAGTACCGCCAAAGATAATATCGTCCACGTAAATCTGAGCAACTAAAAAATCTGAAGCATCTCTGAGCAAGAAAAGAGTTTTGTCCACAGAACCCATCACAAAGCCCTTCCCCAACAAAAATTGCTTTAACCGGTCATACCAAGCCCTGGGGGCTTGCTTCAACCCGTATAAAGCTTTGTGCAATTTAAAAACATGTCGAGGATACTTAGGGTTCTCAAAACCGGGGGGTTGCCTAACATAAACCTCCTCCTCTATGAACCCGTTCAGAAAAGCACTCTTAACGTCCATTTGACAAAGCTTAAAACCCTTCGAAACGGCAAAAGCTAGAAGAATACGAATGGACTCAAGACGGGCAACAGGAGCAAAGGTTTCTTCAAAGTCAATACCTTCCTTTTGGCAATAACCCTGGGCGACTAGTCGAGCCTTGTTGCGCACCACAACCCCATCTTCACCTTGTTTGTTCTTGAATACCCACTTGGTGCCTATGGGGTTGCATCCTGGTGGCGGTTCAACTAGTGTCCAAACCCGATTGCGAACAAAATTCTCAAGCTCTTCTTGCATGGCATTAATCCAATTAGAATCAGAGAGAGCATGAGAAATATCTCTGGGCTCAAAAGATGCAACAAACGCAGATTCAGCAAACACAGCGAGAGAGGCAGAAGAACGCAAAGTCCTCTCAGTCAAATCACCAATGATGAGCTCTGAGGGGTGATCACGCTGAACTGCTCGGGTTCCCTGGTGATCTAAAGTCACCTCACCGGAGTCAGCAGCTGGCACCTCTAGACTCGATTGAGAGGGCTCGATCGAAGTGGAAGAAGTGATCAGAGGTCCGCCCTCATCATCAGTCGAAGTCACAGAAGGTGTGGGCTCTGCGGGGGATGCAGAAGGCCCGCCCTCAATAGCAGCTGGAGTATCCTCATCTTCCTCGAAGATGGACTCTCCGAGCTCATCATCACCAGAAAGCTCAAAAGAAGGAGTCAAAGAAGGCAAGGACTCATCAAATGAAACCTCACACGTCTCGACAAGCAGCTGGGATTCGAGTTTCCAAACACGGAAACCTCGAGAATGCAATGCATAACCAAGAAAAACACCATCCCAGCAACGAGACTCAAACTTGTCCAAATGCCCTCCCTTCTTGAGCACAAAGCACTTGCAGCCAAACGCTCGCAAGTGGCTCACCTTGGGCTGTCTGCCAAACCGCAACTCATATGATGTCTTACCAATGTAAGCTCTAAGAAAAATGCGGTTGGCCAGATAGCAAGCCGTGTTCATGGCTTCAGCCCAAAAACGCCTAGGAGTCCTGTGCTCATCGAGCATCATCCTGGCCATCTCAACTAGCGTGCGGTTCTTTCGTTCCACAACGCCGTTCTGTGGGGGAGTGTAAGGAGAAGAAAACTGATGGTCCAGACCCTGATCACCACAGAAGCTGACGAACTGAGAGTTCTTGAACTCAGAGCCGTTGTCGGAGCGAATTGCTCGCATCCGGCCATTGTTCTCATTCTTCAGCTTCAAAATCAGGTCATGGACAAATTGAAAGGTTTCATCCTTAGACTCCAAAAAGAAAACCCACGAGAAACGAGAAAAGTCGTCAACAATCACAAGTGCATACCACTTCCCACCGACTGAGCGTACCCGAGCTGGACCTACAGTGTACAAATGTAAAAGCTCGCCTGGATACGAGGTCATCACCTGAGTCACAGGTGAGTGAGAAGCGGCAACCATTTTCCCATGACGACAAGGATGACAAACTAGATCCTTCTCCATTTTAAGCTTGGGCAATCCTCGGATGAGGTCCATAGAGCTTAACCTGACTAGCAGATCAAAACTCAAATGACCTAACCTCCTATGCCACTTCAAGAGCTCAGAAGAAGATCCAGCAATAAAACAGCGAGAAGGGCCAAAAGAACTAGAGAAGTCAATTCGAAAAACTTTACCGAAGGATAAAATCTGACAAACCAAAAACCCTCTAGAATCAACCACAGAAGAATTGCCCTTCTTAAAACGCACTTCCAAACCATCCTCAACAAGTTGCGACACAGAGATTAAATTAAAGTTCAAATTCTTAACCAAAGCAACATCCTTTAAAGAGAAATGGTCTGAAATGCGAATTGAGCCTATGCCACTTACTTTCCCTTGACCGCTGTTCCCGAAAGTGATGTACTCTTTGGAGCTCGGGGGAGTGAGACTGGAGAACCATCTGCGATGTCCCGTCATGTGGCGAGAACATCCTGAGTCCATGATCCAAACATCCTCCAGTCCCCGGTCCTGCACAATCAATGTCTGTAAGTGGGAGCAAATGGTCCGGCACCAGGTTTAGCAAAAGAACTAAACCAGTGTCGAGCCATCTGCTCAAAAGATGGAAAGCGAAAACCATCAAAAGAGTTTGGACCAAAACGCGGCTCAAAGCGCGGTCCCCGGTTCTTCCTAACCCTGCGGCCACGAGGTCCAGAACCGTAACCAACTCGGTCTGGAACTCTGCCGGAACGAATACCACCAACTGGAGCACGGGCACGAAAACCGTCTCCTCTACCACCACCTACACGACGCGGCCTGGCCTCCAGCCTCTCCCCGCGCCGAGGAACACGCAGTCTACCACCCTGCTGGTAGAACTGCTCCTGATCACTACGAGCCCTCTCTGCTCTCTCAACCCGCTTCATCCTGAAGCAAAACTCCGCAAGATGCCCGTCTCTCTGACAATACTCACAATGATAGGTAGGCTTCTTGGGATGTGGTTGAGGCTTGGGATTCTTGGGCTTGGTGGTGATTGGTGTTGTCTTCTTGGGCTGAGAGGGTCCAGGAAGAGAGTCAAGAGTAGTGTGGAGATTTTTGGGCTTTGGAACCCAGATAGGTTTCTTGGGTGGAGCTTTAGGTGGCTCATGAATCACTCCATCCTTGGGCTGACAAGCCTGGGAAGACTCAGTGGAGTGAGTCTTGGGGTATCTCTGCTCTGGAGTCATTTTACTCCACTCCACTGCCCGGCTGATGGCACTCTCAAAGTCAGCCTTGGTGTAGGTGTAACCTACCCCAAACCCATCCTGCCTCTTGAACTGCTGGATCATCATGCCAAGTTGTGGCTCTCTGGCACTGATCCAACTCAGGATAGAACGGAGGTAAAAGTTCTCATTCTGAGAATCTGCTAGCTCCTCTCTCAAGGAAGCTAGGACCTCCACCTGAGACAAGCAGGTCTCACACTCACTCTCTACTTGGACAGACTTTCCGGCTTTTAGCTTAATTAACTCCATTCTAAGAGACAGGCAGTTCTCACAAACAGTGGGTGGAACTGACAGTGTCTCAAGCTCTAGCCTAGTCTGGGCAAGCTCAGCACTCAACCTCTCTAAATCACCCAAATGCTCATCGCCCTTGGAATTCAGCTCAGCTAAGACAGCTAGATGCGATGGGCAATCAACACAGGGTGCGACGACAGTGGCTTGAGCATCTTTCAGCTCCTGCTGAGCGCTTTCAAGCTCAGTGGCCAAAGCGTCCCTCTCATCAACCCTTTCTGTGTACCTGGACTTCAGAGTCGTCAGGTCACACAGAAGCACCTCACACTTAGGGCACTCACTGCTATCACCCAAGCAAGGGGAAGAGGATAGACTCTCAATTCTACCGTTGGCTACGGCAAGCTCATTCTCTAACTCGTCTATCCTTTTCTTAGCCCCCCTAAGCAGTTTCTCCCGATATTTCAACTCCTGACGATTGCTTTCAAGTAAATCAACAATTTCGCGCTCATAAGATGATACTTTGCTATCGTCGTCGTCGGAGTCATCGGAGGAGCTCTTTTCTTCTCTATCCCCAAGAGCCATGGAGCAGAAGCTCTTGCGGGATCTTCGGCGCTGGTGAGAGCGGCTCTTCGGCTTGTCTCCGAAAGCCATGAAGCAGAGGCCCGCCGGATCATCCTTGTCCTTCCCCTTCTTGATGGTGATCTCCTCATCACTTGAGCTCGATGAAGAGGAAGAAGACATGGATCTTTTGGAGTAGCTCTTCTCCATCTCGGCGAAGAAGGCCTTGTCGCGCTTCTTGTTCTCTCGCCGGTAGTCCTTCAGGGCCTTCTTGAAGAACCGGGTCTTCGGCTTGCCCTTGTTGAAGGAGGGACTCTCATGCTTGCCGGAGTCGTGGAAGCTGCTGCCGGTGCCCTTCTTGTATCCACTGCGCTTGGGGCAGTCGGCGATGAAGTGTCCTGGATCACCACATTCAAAGCATCCGGATTTTGTGTCGTGTCTTTTGAACATTCTTTTATCATAGACACGACGCACCCGGTTGTTAAAGAGACACAAATCATCATCTCCCAACAACTCAAGCTGGTCCTCAGTGATAGACATCAAGGAGAACCCATCACAGCTCACAGCAGAGGGATCAACAGAAGGTGTAGCAAGGGCCAGGGATTTTGATCCAGAGCCAGTGAGATTTGATCTCAGCTGGATATCTACCTCAGTGGCCTTCAGCTTGCTAAACAGCTCAGAAATGGTCAAGGTATCGTAAGAAGTACTCTCAACGATAGATGATACCTTGATCTCCCAGATCTTTGGGTCCAAGGTATGAAGAACCTTGAGCGCCTGGTCATGATCTGAGACTAACTGAGCACCCTCAGCCTTGTTGTCCCGAAGCTTGTTAATGATCGACTGAAAGCGACCAGACAAGGCTTCAACAGATTCACCCGGCTTCTGTGTGAAATTCTCATATTCACGCCGGTAGGTCTGATAGAGCCGAGCCTTGACCTGTGCTGTTCCCTCATGGTGTGCCTTGAGGGTAGCCCAGATCTCTCCCGCAGTGGAGAGATGACTCACTCGCTCAAATTCAGTGGGACCTAAACCAGAAAATAAAATGTTCACAGCCTTACTGTTGCTCAGATGCTGAGCAATGATACCAGCAGTACCTTGCTCAGTAACTGGCAGAATGACAAACGTGCTGTGAACGCAAATGTCCCATATGTCCGAACCCTGGCTCATGAGATAGGCTCGCATGCGAGTCTTCCAATAATTATAGCCATAGGCTTCCAAGGACGGGACCTTGCCAGGAGACGTCATAGTCACTACTGGGGTTTAGAACCGGTTAAGGTATGGAAAAAACCCTAACCTCGCTCTGATACCACTTGTAGGACCGAAAGTAGCGACCAGAGGGGGGGTGAATGGGCGCCTTAAAAATTCTTTCGAATCAATGGCCTGTTCCCAATACCCAACGCACCTCAAAAATACTACGCAGTAGAAAATAAAACAGAAGGCCTAAGTCTAAAGGTTTCTAACCTAGAAGCAACTGATGATAAACAGTGTAAAACTAAAGTAGTGCAACTAGGCAAATGAACAAGTTGTAACAGGCCTAAACTTCTCAATGAAATGATTTAAGAATGTATAAGATGAAAAGAGAAGTTACTGTCCAAATTTGTCTCCTATTCGGAACTTGGCGAAGCCCCCTTCGCACGTCGAGGTCTGCTTCGGAGGTTGGTGACGGAGTCTGTCCGAAATGCCGAAGGTGTCACTGTCTAGCCTAGTTCGAAGTGGTAAGAGGCGAAGAGTACTTCGGAGCGAAATAAAACAGTGCCGGAGCCTGGTTCGAAGTATGTACTTCGGAGACAAGGCTTCGAACACAGCTTCGAACCAAGAGCTTCGGAGCAAAGTGACAAAGTCGGAGCCTGCTTCGAAGTAAGAACTTCGAAGACAAAAACTTCGAACACACTTTGAACCGAAAGCTTCGAAGCAAAACCTTCGAACACAAAACTTCGAACACACAAACAGACAACCTTCGAATAAAGAAGCGAAGTCTGTCACGTGACAGAAAATCAAGTCCGAAGCCTACACTTTGTCTTCGAACAGGGAAAGCTTCGGAAGGAGAAACGAAGGCTGACACGCCACAAAGAAATCCAAGCGAAGTCTATCAGAAAAGACAAACTTCGAACCCAACTTCGAAGCCTAACGAAGTGTGCACTTCGAACAGATAGACTCGGAGTATGCTAGTTCGAAGTCTGCGATGCTGTCCATACAGGAAGAACTTCGAAACTAGCAACTCAGACACAAAAACCGAAGTTCGCAGATTGAGCGAAGCCTTTGAAGATATTTGACCGAAGCCAGCCTCACGGAGCTGAGGGGCTTCGAACAGAGAAAGATGACTTCGCAGAAACAGTCAAAAAGGCATTTACTCCATTCTGCTTCGATCAAAAAGGCAGTACAGTAGAAGGAAAAAAAACTGGCAGCAAGTACTGTAGCTACTGTAGCAGTACTACTTGCAACAGCAAGAACTAGTACTCCCTCTCACGAAGAACAGAAGCAACAGAAGAAGCTTCTTCTCAAGAAATAAACACAGCAGCCCGTAGCCAGCGCAATAACTCCCCAAACCGAACAAAATGCAACCAATAAATTCACCAGGGACCAAGGCTTAAATGCATCCAAAAGATTAGAGCCAAAATAACTCACGAACAGGGAGGAACAGGTCCTGGCGGCGCACACAGGAGAGACAAAACGGGAGACAAAGTGACCCAATGGGTGGATTTGATTTCAGCACAAAAAGGGTAGTCCAAACCCTAGGGATTGGGGTGCTATTTATAGGCAGCCCAACACATAGGAATATTCTACCAGCCCCTTAGGGTTTTTACAGACTCAAAAATAAAGGAAAAGACTCTACTGCCCTTAGGAATTTTTACAGACACAACTGACTGACTGTGGGCCTAGAGTAACAGATGACATATCCGGAAGCTACACTTCTGGACAGTCGGATACAGAATCAACGGTTGTTAGTTTTACGCTGAAACTGACAAAGCCTCCACCAGCTTTGCACCAGGTACCCGGATTGGGCCGGCCCGACTCCGCAGCTCTCTCAGCCCGGCAATCGCTCACCGCCCGTGTACCTGAGTCAGTCCTGGTCAACAGCCTAGTGGGTCTTCTACTGCTTCTGGCCCATGCACCCGGATTGGGCCAGCCCGACTTCGCAGCCTCCTCTGCCCGACAGTCGCTCGCTGCCCGTGTACTTGAGTCACACGCGGCCCATGAAACAGCAGATCTCCTCTTCTTCTGTCCTCTTTGACTATCGTTGACAATGACTCATCACTTCTGGAGTCATGAGGCCCACGCTATTCAGCATGGCTCCTCAAGAAGGCCCACCCTCATCAGCAGCTGGAGTGTCCTCATCTTCCACGAAGATGGACTCTCCGAGCTCATCAACACCAGAAAGCTCAAAAGAAGAAGTCAAAGAAGGCAAGGACTCATCAAACGAAACCTCACAAGTCTCGACAAGCTGCTGGGAGTCGAGGTTCCAAACCCGGAAGCCTCGAGAATGCAAAGCGTAACCAAGAAAAACACCATCCCAGCAACGAGACTCAAACTTGTCCAAATGCCCTACCTTCTTGAGCACGAAGCACTTGCAGCCAAATGCTCGCAAGTGGCTCACCTTGGGCTGTCTACCAAACCGCTACTCATATGAAGTCTTACCTAGGTAAGCTCTAAGAAAAATGTGGTTGGCCAGATAGCAAGCCGTGTTCATGGCTTCAACCCAAAAATGCCTAGGAGTCCTGTGCTCATCGAGCATCGTCCTGGACATCTCGACTAGCGTGCGGTTCTTTCGTTCCACAATGCCATTCTGTGGGGGAGTGTAAGGAGCAGAAAACTGATGGTCAAGACCCTGATCACTACAGAAGCTGACGAACTGAGAGTTCTTGAACTCAGAGCCGTTGTCGGAGCGAATTGCTCGCATCCGACCATTGTTCTCATTCTTCAGCTTTAAAATCAGGTCATGAACAAAATGGAAAGTCTCATCCTTAAACTCCAAAAAGAAAAGCCACGAAAATCGAGAAAAGTCATCAACAATAACAAGTGCGTACCACTTCCCATCGACTGAGTGCACCCGAGCTGGACGAACAGTGTCCAAGTGTAACAGCTCGCCCGGATACGAAGTCATCACCTGAGTCACAGGTGAGTGAGAAGCGGCAACCATTTTCCCATGACGTTAGGGATGATAAACTAGATCTTTCTCCATCTTAAGCTTGGGCAATCCTCGGATGAGGTCCATAGAGCTTAACCTGACTAGCAGATCAAAACTCAAATGACCTAACCTCCTATGCCACTTCCAGAGCTCAGAAGAAGATCCAGCAATCAAACAACGAGAAGGGCCAAAATAACTAGAGAAGTCAATTTGAAAAACATTACCGAATGGTAAGATCTGGCAAATCAAAAACCCTCTAGAATCAAACACAGAAGAATTGCCCTTCTTAAAACACACTTCCAAACCATCCTCAAGAAGTTGCTGTTGGAACAATTGCGTTAGTTCCAGCAGGTTTTCCTGTGGTGGTGTATGATGTGGATAATGAACCTCGATGGGTTCCCTCAGAGGGAGAAGTGGTTTATACTGGTTCGGGCCTCCCCTAGGGGATAATAGCCCTACGTCCAGTTTATGGTGGATTGGGCATGGTATGCCTTAGTGTGGAGAAGAGAACTACAGGGTCTCATGGCCCCCTGGGCATGTGTCCCCTGCTACAAGGGCTTGGCCCTGCTTTTATAGGCACGCAGGCCAGAGGAAAAGACTGGGATGCCCCCCTATGAGCCCTTGGCTCATAGGGGCAGAGAGGGGAAAAAGGAGCTAGCTACGGTACAAAAGGTGCCAGGCAACTTTACAGCTTTACTGACATGTCAGGCTGCGCCAGGCTTTGACCAGCTAAAAGGTATGCCGAAGGCAGAGGCTGGGGAAAAGGCTCCGGAGTGCACCCCAGAGGGGATCTTCGAAGCGTGCTCCGGAGGGCGGCCTCCGAACTGGACCCCGGAGGGCGGCCTCCGAACTGGACTCCGGAGGGCGGCCTCAGGACTGGACTCCGGAGGGTGGCCTCCGGGCTTGGCTCTCGGAGGGCTGGCCTCCGGACTGGACTCCCGGAGGGTGGCCTCCGGACTTGGCTCCCGGAGGGTGGCCTCCGGGCTTGGCTCTCGGAGGGTGGCCTCCGGACTGGACTCCCGGAGGGTGGCCTCCAGACTTGGCTCCCGGAGGGTGGCCTCCGGACTGGACTCCCGGAGGGTGGCCTCCGGACTTGGCTCCCGGAGGGTGGCCTCCGGACTTGGCTCCCGGAGGGTGGCCTCCGGGCTTGGCTCTCGGAGGGTGGCCTCCGGACTGGACTCCCGGAGGGTGGCCTCCGGACTTGGCTCCCGGAGGGTGGCCTCCGGACTGGACTCCCGGAGGGTGGCCTCCGGACTTGGCTCCCGGAGGGTGGCCTCCGGGATTGGCTTTCGGAGGGTGGCCTCCGGCGCCCTGCGCCAGGGCCCGGATTGGGGGCTCCGGAGCTACGGGCCCCGAAAGGCACATTGGGACCTGCAAACAATACTTAGGGAGAAAGCAGGCTCTGACAGTACCTGGCTCTGGGCCGAAGGCTGTCGGAGGCTGACGTCATTTGGCCCCTGTTTAAGGGAAGTATATTTCCCCAACAGTAGCCCCTCGCGTGTAGGCCTTCGGGACGAAGGGGTGCACGCGCCCTTAGGACAAATGACCTGAAAACATGACTTCAGAGGAAACATACCTTCGGAGCCTAGACCGAAGGTGACCTCGATACCTGGGGGTAATAAATGCCTGCGCTTGCTGCCAGAACGGCCTCGGGGAGGCCGAACGACTTTGCATCGGTCAAAAAAGTTACCGTTACCTTGCTTGGGCTCGATTCGCTTTCGCCGGAGGCCCATCTGGCGGTGGGCTCGGCCCATGACGGTTGGAATTCTTACCGCGCCTATAAATAGAGACTTACCGCGTGCATCTCCGGCACACTTTCATTCACTTCTTCCTTACCGCCTTACCGCCTTCGCTCTCCTCTTCCTCCTAGCCTCGCAGAGCGACCTTCGCTAGCTTCTAGCCCTTCGCCATCCTGTAGTCCTTCATGCCGAAGTCTGATCAGAATGCCGAAGAAGGCAGTGGCGAAGCCCCTGGTTCTGGGCTCGAGCTCAGGCTCCGCCCAAGTGCAGGCGGCGGCAGCAGCGGCCGCGGCAGCGAAGCCCGCAGCTAGGCGACTGGGGCCGAGGGACCTTCGGACGCCCTCCGACAGGTTCGAGCAGACCCTGGAGATGAGGGCTTCGATCTCTACGGAGGAGTCGGTCCGGAGAGCCTGCGAGGGGAAGATTGCAGCGAAAATCCAATTGAGGGTTCCAGAGAAGTCGGAGGCCGTACCGAAGCCTCGAGCTGACGAAGTGGTGGTGTTTGAAGCCTTCTTCGAGGCCGGCCTTGGACTGCCCGCAGTGGGGATGCTGAGCGAAGTCCTCAAGGCCTACAACCTCGAGCTCCCTCAGCTTTCGCCCAACGCAGTGGCGAGGCTAGCTGTCTTTGAGTGGGCCATGAGGGCCGAAGGCTGCGAGGGCCGCGCGGATGTCTTCGTCGCCCTTCACGACGCCAACTGCCAGCCAAAGCCTAGGGAGGGGACGGACCGCGTCAAGAGGGCGCTGGCCTTCGGCAGCGCCAACTTCCAGCTCCGGAAGGAGTTCCAGGACGCCTTCCCTGCGAGGGCTGTAAACAACAAGTGGTATTCGAGATGGGATCAAGAGTGGTTCTACGCCTCTGTCGGTGCGAGCTCTCCCCTTCGGAGTACCAACGCCCACATCCTGTACCGGCGCGAAGGGGTGGTGAAGACCAGTGGAGGCCTCCTTCAATCGAGGATCTCGCTGCTCCGAAGGGTGGCGGCGAAGATGAGCATGAGGGACCTCGCGGAGGAGTTCATCACCCTTCTGCTCAGCCCCCTCGCGCGCTCTTGGCCGGAGGGTCTCTTCCAGGCTTCGGATCGAGGTGAACTCAGCGAGTTGGCCTTCGACCGCTTCTGTAAGGCTTCGCGCTCTTCTTGCTTTTAATACTTCAAATACTTTGCTCCTAATTCAACCTTTTCGTGCAGCCGACCTTGACATGAGGACCCCGGAGGAGGCCATCGCGGCGGCGGACCGAGTCGTCGGGACTCCAACCCCCGAGGAGCAGAACCAGCGCCTTGCCCTGGTGGGGTCCTGGGAGCGCTGGAACAGAGTGTGGACCGCGCTTGGCCTCGGAGGGCTCCCCGCTCTGCCGGACTTCGCCCACCTGGCTACCTCGTCGGCCGGAGCCAAGAGGAAGAGGGGAGACGAGGACGAAGCGGACGCCTCGGGGGAGGCTGCGGCGAAGCCCGCAGCTACTCCGACTCCCAAGAAGGCCGCGAAGCCCCTGGCGGCGAGGACTTCGGAGGCGGAGGCCGACGCGCGCACTCCTGCTGCCAAGGAGGCCACGGATGCCCCGGCGGAACCAACTTCGGGCGCGGAGGTGGATGCGCCAGCTTCGCAGCGAGGGAGCTGGAGGACGCACTTAGCCCCCGGTTCCTTCCAAGAAATCTCTGATGATGGTAAACCCTTTTTCTTTTTGCATGCTTCTCTTCAATATGCAGGTTTTGACTTGGCTCCCTGCAGAGGACGAGGACGATGCGAGGCCCGTTAAGACGAAGCCGACAAGCGAGGGTGGATCGAAGTCTGCCGAGGCGAAGCCCACGGAAGCTTCGAGTAGCAGCGGCAGCAGCGGCGGCAGCGGCAGCGACTCGGAGTCCGAGAGTACTTCGTCCGACGATGAAGGCAGCGGCGGCCGCGAAGTCCCTCGAGGCGAAGAAGAGGTGGACGTGGTGGGCCTGAGCCCTGCCTCGCCGGAGCCCGCGGAGACCACCGTGGCGGTGATTCACCCCTTCAAGCCGAGGGGGGGCGTGACGGCGGCGGCGATCCTCGGCTTCCGCGAGGCCTGCGCTTCTGCGGAGGAGGGGGACTTGGTGGCCCAGCTTAGCCACCGAGATCCCACGGAGCTCTTCGTTAGCTCGAACGAAGTCCTCATGCGGGTGAGCGGAGCCCCTTGCAGCTTCGAACTATACTTTGTCCCTTGGTTAATACTTAAGGTTTCTTGAATTCCTGCAGGCCTTCGCACTGAACGCGGCAGCTTCGACCGCTGCTGACCGGCGGATGGAGCGTCTCGTGGAAGAGAAGGAGGCCCTTCGCCTCGAGGTCTTGGAGGAAGCCGAGAAGTGGAGGCGGGCCGAGGCTTCGGCTGCTGAGGCGAAGGAAGCCTTGGCCTCGGAGACGGCTCGGCTCCGCGCGGAGCTCCAAGCTTCGAAGGACGCCGAGGCCCGTCAGGCGAAGGAGAACGAGGAGCTCCGCCAGCGGGCTCAGGATCTTGAGAGCTTCGTCGTGGCTAATCTTGGCAAGGCCACCCAGAGCCTGACCGAGGTCCTTGAGAAGATAGGGACCGAGTGCCGGACTCCGGATTTTGGCGATCAGGACCCGATTGGGGACCGCGCCGACTTCTTGAAGACTGCAGCTTCGGTGGCGGACGAAGCTTTGAAGGGCTTCGCTCTTATGGCCGGTCGCGTCGCGGGCCAAGGGGTGTTGCATCTGCTCCATGCCGCGGGGTATGACCACCTTCGGGCTGCGACCTCCGTGACCCTAGTGGCCTTCGGGGGTCCGCACTTGGTGACGCCTCCGGGCGAAGTCCGCGGAGCCTGGCGGCGGCTGCAGGAACCTTGGAAGGAGCAAGGCTGCGAGGCAGTCCTTGACCTTATGAGGGCCCTTCGACAACGCCGGTTCAAGGGGCCCGCCGACTCGGACAAGCCTCCGACCTCGACGCCTCCGCCTCCGAAGGTGTAGATCTCCTTAGGCTTCCTTGTAATACCTAGCTGTAGGCTTGTAAAGACTTATCAGTTTATTAATATGAATGCGGGGGTTTTTTATACCTGCCCAGGCTCAGCCTTCGAGCGTAGACCTCGAAGTCCTCGAGGACTCTGAAGGGCTTCGACAACTGTGGGCGATTCTTGAAGTAGCTAGGTCCGAAGGCCCCCCTCAGTTTAAGCTTCCGAGGGGGCCTAGGGGCGAAGCCATCTCCGAAATAGCTCAGGATTTGCTAGCCGCTGTGAAGGTGGAGCCCCTTCAGAGCCCTTTACCTTTACCTTCGCGAGCGGCCTTAGCGAGCGACGAAGCCCTAGACTTTTCTGCCTTCGACACGGCCCCCGCCTGCTTCGCGAACTTGGATCAACCTGCAAAGCGGAAGTCGAAGCCTGTGGGCTTCGGAGCCTGGACGGGCCGGTCGAGGGAGAGCGGGCTCCGACGAGGCAACATCCAGCCGAGGGGGCCCCCGCCGAAGGAGAGGCAAGCGAGGGTTGGGGCCTCGCACTCGGTTCTTCTTAGGCTTAGACACGGATTACTCGTAGTTTTGTGTTCGAAGTACATTTGTAACATACTTCTCAATTGTCCTTTAATGAACGGAGTTTATTATACCTGCATACTTTGTTTATATGTTTCGCATTGTTTGGCTTCGAACGCTTAGCTTGTCACGCTCGTACTGCGCGTTACACTCGCACACCTCGCATACATTCTTCCCCCCTTTTGCTCGTGGCAGTTAGGGACTTAACCGTTGCTGGTGCGGGCAAAAATAAACATGCGAAGGGGTGCGCCTTTTCGGCGGCTTCGGATATTTGGTTTTGTGCCGAGCGAAGGCCTCTTACGAGCTCCGAACGCATCAATTTGGTGCGAAGCAAGGCTTCCGCATACCCAATTTGAGCGAAGCATGCTCCGGCATGCCGGGATTTGGATGCTGTGCGCGAGGGGGGCTCTGAAACGCACTTAGATTATGGCGAAGTATGACTTCGAGACGCTTAGGCGTATAGTATATGAGCACGCGAAGCCAGGCTTCGAAGCGTGTTTAGATAATGAAGCAAGGCTTTAGAACTTGGTCCTGTAATGAGAAGGATATCTGGTGTGGATTCACCGAACCTGTGATAGTGTGAGCCACCTTCGACTCCGAGCCACCTTCGACTCTGGGTCACCTTCGACCCTGGGTCACCTTCGACCCTGGGATGATTCGGGTGCGGAACCCGGAATCCCTGGGATGCTTCGGGCGCGGAGCCCGGAATCCCTGGACGCGTCGGGCTAGTGGCCCGGAGTCCTTTTAGCCCACTGCTACGGGCCCGGGGGCACTGTGTAGCCTTCGGAGGGGTACTCCGGATTTTATAAAGCGAAGCAAGGCTTCGGTTTTAAATAAGGCGAAGCGTGGCTTCGGGTTTAAATAAGGCGAAGCATGGCTTCGGTTTTTGAACAAGGCGAAGCATGGCTTCGGGTTTAAATAAAGCGAAGCATAGCTTCGGTTTTAAAGTAAGATAGAGCGAAAAATTGTACTCAAGGGCGAAGCGGGGCTTCGGCTTTAAGGCGAAGCAAGACTTCGAGCTTATGTTTAATGTAACTACAGATTGGTGCATCGGAGTAAGGCTTCGGGCAGTACTTACCTTGTAGCTCTCGGGGCTTCGATGACCTTTGAAAACGTGGAGCGAAGCACCTTGCCGGAGAGTGGGCTCCGGTATGCGAAGGATGGAGGGAGGCGAAGGTGGCCTTCGATTTGCCCCCGAAGCCCCTTGCCGGAGGGTGCGCGAAGCGAGAAAGCCTCGATGCTCCCCCCTCGGGCGCACTTCGGGTTGCAGGCAGTGGTAGAGAACTTAGCTTCTAGGACTAAGCTCCCCACGGACGGCGCCAACTGTTGGAACAATTGCGTTAGTTCCAGCAGGTTTTCCTGTGGTGGTGTATGATGTGGATAATGAACCTCGATGGGTTCCCTCAGAGGGAGAAGGGGTTTATACTGGTTCGGGCCTCCCCTAGGGGATAATAGCCCTACGTCCAGTTTATGGTGGATTGGGCATGGTATGCCTTAGTGTGGAGAAGAGAACTACAGGGTCTCATGGCCCCCTGGGCATGTGTCCCCTGCTACAAGGGCTTGGCCCTGCTTTTATAGGCACGCAGGCCAGAGGAAAAGACTGGGATGCCCCCCTATGAGCCCTTGGCTCATAGGGGCAGAGAGGGGAAAAAGGAGCTAGCTACGGTACAAAAGGTGCCAGGCAAATTTACAGCTTTACTGACATGTCAGGCTGCGCCAGGCTTTGACCAGCTAAAAGGTATGCCGAAGGCAGAGGCTGGGGGAAAAGGCTCCGGAGTGCACCCCAGAGGGGAGCTTCGAAGCGTGCTCCGGAGGGCGGCCTCCAAACTGGACCCCGGAGGGCGGCCTCCGAACTGGACTCCGGAGGGCGGCCTCAGGACTGGACTCCGGAGGGTGGCCTCCGGGCTTCGCTCTCGGAGGGCTGGCCTCCGGACTGGACTCCCGGAGGGTGGCCTCCGGACTTGGCTCCCGGAGGGTGGCCTCCGGGCTTGGCTCTCGGAGGGTGGCCTCCGGACTGGACTCCCGGAGGGTGGCCTCCGGACTTGGCTCCCGGAGGGTGGCCTCCGGACTGGACTCCCGGAGGGTGGCCTCCGGACTTGGCTCCCGGAGGGTGGCCTCCGGACTTGGCTCCCGGAGGGTGGCCTCCGGGCTTGGCTCTCGGAGGGTGGCCTCCGGACTGGACTCCCGGAGGGTGGCCTCCGGACTTGGCTCCCGGAGGGTGGCCTCCGGACTGGACTCCCGGAGGGTGGCCTCCGGACTTGGCTCCCGGAGGGTGGCCTCCGGGATTGGCTTTCGGAGGGTGGCCTCCGGCGCCCTGCGCCAGGGCCCGGATTGGGGGCTCCGGAGCTACGGGCCCCGAAAGGCACATTGGGACCTGCAAACAATACTTAGGGAGAAAGCAGGCTCCGACAGTACCTGGCTCTGGGCCGAAGGCTGTCGGAGGCTGACGTCATTTGGCCCCTGTTTAAGGGAAGTATATTTCCCCAACAGTTGCGAAACAGAAATCAAGTTAATGTTCAAATTTTTAACCAAAGCAACGTTCTTCAAAGAGAAATGATGTGAAATGCGAATTGAGCCGATGCCACTTACTTTCCCTTGACCACTGTTCCCGAAAGTGATGTACTCTTTGGATCTCGGGGGAGTGAGACTGGAGAACCATCTGCGATGTCCCGTCATGTGGCGAGAGCATCCTGAGTCCATGATCCAAACGTCCTCCAGTCCCCGATCCTGCACAATCAGTGGTCGTAAGGGGGAGCAAATGGTCCGGCACCAGGTTTAGCAAAAGAGCTAAACCAATGTCGAGCCATCTGCTCAAAATACGGAAAGTGAAAACCATCAGAAGAGTTTGGACCAAAGCGCGGCTCAAAGTGCGGTCCTCGGTTCTGCCTAAAACCTTGGCCACGAGGTCCAGGAACGTAGCCAAAACGGCCTGGAGCTCTGCCGGAACGAACACCACCAACTGGAGCACGGGCATGAAAGCCGTCTCCTCTACCACTACCTACACGACACGGCCTGGCCTCCAGCCTCTCCCCGCATCGAGGAACTCTCAGTCTACCATCCTGCTGGTAGAACTACTCCTGAACACCACGAGCACACTCTGCTCTCTCAACCCGCTTCCTCCAGAAGCAAAACTCCGCAAGATGCCCGTCTCTTTGGCAATACTCACAATGATAGGTGGGCTTCTTGGGATGTGGTTGAGGCTTGGGGTTCTTGGGCTTAGTGGTGTTTGGTGTAGTCTTCTTGGGTTGAGAGGGTCGAGGAAGAGAGTCAAGAGAAGTGTGGAGGTGTTTGGGCTTTGGAACCCACATGGGCTTCTTGGGTGGAGCTTTGGGCTGTTCATGGATAACTCCATCCTTGGGCTGACTAGCCAGGGAAGACTCAGTGGAGTGAGTCTTGGGGTATCTCTGCTCAGGAGTCATTTTACTCCACTCCACTGCCCGGCTAATGGCACTCTCAAAGTTAGCCTTGGTGTAGGTGTAACCTACCCCAAACCCATCGTGCCTCTTGAACTGCTGGATCATCATGCCGAGCTGTGGCTCTCTGGCACTGATCCAACTTAGGATAGAACGGAGGTAAAAGTTCTCATTCTGAGAATCAGCTAGCTCCTCTATCAAGGAAGCTAGAACCTCCACCTGAGACAAGCAGGTCTCACACTCTCTATCTACTTGGACAGACTTCTCGGCTTTCAGCTTGATCAATTCCATTCTAAGAGACAAACAGTTCTCACAAACAGTGGGTGGAACTGATAGTGTCTCAAGCTCTAGCCTAGTCTGCGCCAGCTCAGCTCTGACTCTCTCCACATCACCCAAATGCTCATCTCCATTGGCTTTCAGCTCAGCTAAGACAACTAGATGAGATGGGCAATCAGCACAGGGCACGACGACATTGGCTTGAGCATCTTTCAGCTCCAGCTGAGCACTGTCAAGCTCTGTGGCCAAAGCGTCCCTCTCATCAACCCTTTTTGTGTACTTGGATTTCAGAGTTGACAAGTCACACAGAAGCACCTCACACTTCGGGCACTCACTGCTATCACCCAAGTAGGGGAAAGAAGATAGACTCTCAATTTTGTCGTTGGCTACGGCAAGCTCACTCTCTAACTCATCTATCCTCTTCTTGGCCCCCCTAAGCAGTTTTTCCCGATATTTTAACTCCTGCCGATTTCTTTCAAGTAAATCAACGATTTCACGCTCATAAGATGATACCTTTTCGTTGTCGTCGTCGTCGGAGTCATCGGAGGAGCTCTTCTCTTCCTTATCCCCAAGAGCCATTGAGCAAAAGCTCTTGCGGGATCTTCGGCGCTGGTGTGAGCGGCTCTTCGGTCTGTCCACAAAAGCCTTGAAGCAGAGGCCTGCTGGATCGTCCTTGTCCTTCCCCTTCCTGATGATGATATCCTCATCGCTTGAGCTCGATGAAGAGGAAAAGACATGGACCGCTTGGAATAGCTCTACTCCATCTCGGGGAAGAAGGACTTTTCGCGCTTCTTGTTCTCACGCCGGTAATCCTTCAGGGCCTTTCTGAAGAACCTTGTTTTTGGCTTGCCCTTGTTGAAGGAGGAGCTGTCGTGCTTGCCGGAGTCGTGGAAGCCACCACCGGTGCCCTTCGTGTGTCCATTGCGCTTGGGACAGTCGGCGATGAAGTGTCCTGAGTCACCACACTCAAAGAACCCGGATTTTGTGCCGTGTCTTTTCAACATTTGTTTGTCATAAACACGACGCACCCGGTTGTTAAAAAGACACAGGTAATTATCTCCCAAAGACTCAAGCTGGTCCTCAGTGATAGACATCAAAGAGAACCCAGCACATCTCACAGAAGAAGGATCAACAGAATGTGTAGCAAGGGCCAGGGACTTTGATCCAGAGCCAGTGAGATTTGATCTCAGCTGGATATCAACCTCAGTGGCCTTCAGCTTGCTAAACAACTCAGAAAATGTCAAGGTATCATAAGAAGTGCTCTCAATGATAGAAGATACCTTGATCTCCTAGATCTTTGGGTCCAAGGTATGGAGAACCTTGAGCGCCTGCTCGTGATCTGAGACTAACTGAGCACCCTCAGCCTTGTTGTCCCGAAGCTTGTTTATGATCGATTGAAAACGACCAAACAATGCTTCAATAGATTCACCCGGCTTTTGTGTGAAGTTCTCATATTCACACCGCTAGGTCTGATAGAGCCAAGCCTTGACCTGGGCTGTCCCCTCATGGTGTGCCTTGAGAGTAGCCCAGATCTCTCTCGCAGTGGAAAGATGGCTCACAAGCTCAAACTCAGTGGGACCTAAACCAGAAAACAAAATGTTCACAACTTTACTATTGCTCAGATGCTGGGCAATGATACCAGGAGTACCATGCTCAGCAACTGGCTCATGAGATAGGCTCGCATGCGAGTCTTCCAATAGTTATAGCCACAAGCTTCCAAGGACGGGACCTTGCCATGAGACGTCATGATCACTACTGGGTTTTAGAACCGATTAAGGTATGGAAAAACCATAACCAGGCTCTGATACCACTTGTAGGACCGAAAGTAGCGACCAGAGAGGGGGTGAATGGGCGCCTAAAAATTCTTTCGAATCTATGGCCTGCTCCCAATACCCAACGCACCTCAAAAGACTAAGCCGTAGAGTGTGAACAGAATGCCTAAGTCTAAAAGTATCTAGCCTAGAAACAACCGGTGTCAAAGAAACAGAGAAACACCAATACAGTGCTAATAGGAAGATAAACAAAATATTTAAGACATGGCAGATGAAACTTGTTAGTAGAATAATCTAAGTACACATGGAATGGGAAGAGAAGTACTGTTCAAGTTCTATCTCCTGTTCGAAACTTGGCGAAGCCTGCTTCGCTATGTCGAAGCCTGCTTCGCAGTGTCGAAGCCTGCTTCGCTGTGACGAAGTCTGCTTCGGAGTGCCTTGTTGAAGTCAAGCGAAGGCTGTCAGTGAAGTGCCGAAGGTTCGTTGAGTCTAGCCTAGTTCGAGTGTGGTAGAGTGCGAAGTATGCTTCGAAGCGAAGTATGAAAGTATCAAAGTTTGCTTTGAACAGCGTACTTCAAAGCCTATACTTCGATCAGAAAGCTTCGAACCATGCTCGCAGAAAAGCAACCTCTGAAAGAGAAGCGAAGCCCGACACACGGCATAAAGACCAAATCGAAGCCTACCCTCTACCTTCGAAACTAGCTTGATCGTGGTATGTCTTCCAATGTGGTAAACTTCGACACAAGAACTAACTTCGAAAGATAAGCTCCGAATCCACAAACTGTGACCCTCGAAAAAGGACTGCAGTTGAAAGATCTCAGAAAACGCACTTCGAGCAAAGTCTACCAGAGACACGCTTCGAAGATAACTTCGAAGTCTGTCGTAGTATGTTTCGCAGAGCTCGAGTTGAAGTACCTTCGCAAGGACTGCCGAAGTATGCCAAGAGAACATACTTCGAAGTAAGGTTTACAGTACAAGAACGGAGTCCTAGCAAAGCCTTCGAAGAAGTCAGGTCGAAGCCTACTCCACAAAACAGGACTTCGCACGAACGAGGGGGCTTCACCAAAAACAGCCAGAAAGTGACAAGGTCCTGTCTATTCGATCAAAAAGGCTACACAGGAAAAGCAAGGCTAGAGTACTAGCACACTATAGCTATAGTACGCATGAACTAGTACTCAACCCGTAGAACACAAACCAACAGAGAAGCGCGTGAACTTTGAGAAAAACAACAGGCGCACAAATCAAGGCTTTAGATTCAAACACAAGCGCTGCACACCACACAACCGAAACAGGGAATAGAATCTTCAGATCAGAGAAGAACAAGATGAAATCATGAAGAACAGGAAAACATTCCTAGCGGCGCACGCAGGGAATAGGAGAGAGAAACGCTGGAAAAATGACCCAATAGAATAAAAAGTGATTTCAGCAAAAGGGTGACCTAACCCTAGGGATTGGGGCCCTATTTATAGGCTGCCCAATAGCTAGGAATATTCCACCAGCCCCTTAGGGTTTTTTACAGACGCTAAAATAAAGGAAAAGACTAAACTGCCCTTAGGATATTTTTACAGACTCGACTGACTGACTGTGGGCCTAGGGACAAAATAGTAAACTCCTATTTACAGATGACTTATCCGGAAGCTAAACTTTCGTAGCGACTACGGCTTCTCTTCTGGACAGTCCGATACAAGATCACCGGTCATCAGTTTTGCGCCGAAACTAACAAAGCCTCCACCGACTTTGCACCAGGTACCCGGATTGGGCCGGCCCGACTCCGCAGCTCTCTCAGCCCGGTAATTGCTCACTGACCATGTACCTGAGTCAATCCTGGTCAACAACCCAGTGGGTCTTCTGCTGCTCCTAGCCCATGTACCTGGATTGGGCCAGCCCGACTTCGCAGCTCTCTTAGCCCGACAGTCGCTTGCTACCCGTGTACCTGAGTCACACGCGGCCCATGACGCATCAGATCTCCTCTCTTCTTCTATCCTCTTTGACTATCGTTGACAATGACTCATCACATCTAGAGCCATGAGGCCCACGCTATTCAGCATGGCTCCTCAGCCGGTCCAACCGGGCAGTGCTGGCATAGGCTAGTCCGACCAACGACATAAGGCTGGTCTAACTGCCAGCCCCTGACCGGCCTATTTTTTCTCTTTGGTTGACCCATGCGTCATCTCTACTATACCGCCGGTCAGACTGCCGTCTGTAGGCCAGTCTGACCACCGCCCCTAGTCGGTCTAACCGACAACCATAGGCCGGTCCGACCGTGCATCCCCTATCTAGTTTAATCAGTTTTGGTTGGCCAATTAGATTTAATTATTCTCATATTGGTTAATTGGATTATTCTGACAATCTAATTTCCTAGCGACTCACCCTCCCTTATCACTATCAAGGGTCGTTGGAACACGATGTCGGCATTGTGTCACGCCTATGGTCGTTCCTAGGTATCCATGCGCTTTTGGATCGTCGGATCAGCATCGATGTGTTTGGCGCTTTGACCGTTAGGTTTTAGTATTAACAGATTCAGTTACCAGTTGAAACATATGAATATATTGATGAAGTCATCGAAGCAGTATAGATGCGTAGCACAAAGAATGAAATCTCAGTAGACTGTTGTTGCTCCTCGGTTGGTGTGAAGAAGTTGCTGTCCTGTAGCACCGCGTGAGCTCACTCGAAGTCCCAAGCACAGGCACTAGAACCAGAGGCGCAAAATGACTTAGAGAGAGAGAAAGCCGGAGCAAAGTAGTGGGCAGCGTTCTAGATGGAAAAAACGATTTCAATCGGCCAGAATAAATTGGCGTTGGGGAAAAACAGCGATGCAGCCCGAAAACTCCCCAGAAAAATCGCGAACAGAAATCCCAGGGAAAAAAACGGCTGGCGCGCCATGTGCGCTAGGGAAGAAAACTAGCCTGGAGCTAGGATCAATGAGGACTGATCGCTATAGTGCGACTAAAGCACCAGAAATCTTAGAAACAGAGGAAAAACTGAAAAACTCTAGGAAGAAGAAGACTAAAAAAATTGGTAAACTGAACTATGATTTTAAAGTGGATTGAGTTGGTAGAAACCCTAGAACAACATGGCCTTTTATCGGCCGTTCAATCATAAACTGGAAATGACCAAAATACCCCTAGAGTATTTTACTTATAGACGCAAAAATACAGATGCGGGCCCAACGAACAAAATAGTTTATCCTGACAAGGAGCTTTCGTAGCGACTATGGCTTTGCTTCATGACGCTTCAATCTCGATCCGATGGTTTTGAGCTGAACCTGACAAAGCCCTTTAAATCTTCGACACATGTCATCAATCTGCGAACTTGACACCGAGCAAGTCTCTCATGCTCTCGATCCCTCGAGACGCCTTGTCACTTGCACTGGCCTCCCTTTTGGTGACTTGATCAACATGATGTCTCGATCATCCGTCCGTCCATTTCTTGCTTCATCTCCATATGTACACCTAAGATCTACCTAAACTTCACCTGATCTCCTTGATCATCTGGTATCAAGCTCCTTGCTTAACCCTGATCAACCACCCTTGACAGTTGACTCACATCTCAACCCAGCATATAATGAGACAAGCAAAACATGAATATCCATGCAAAATGCACATTGATCCTTTCAGTGAAACCAAACAAGTAAACACACACCCCAACCCTAAACTGAGCAAACTTGTCAATCACTTATCACTAAGATAAAAACACAGTGAAACTCCACTTGGTTTCTCAATCTCCCCCTTGATGAGTGCATTGACAACTCCCAAAATAAACAAGGTGAATATTGAAGTTTAGCACACAAGTGACCATAAAAACTCAGAAAAGAGCAAAAACATGCCATTTGATTTTAAACCCCCCCCCTTGGAAAAAGATCCTCCCCTTTGACACAAGCAAGACAATATTGGATACGAAATGATGTCCTGACCTTCATGACGTAGGATAAATAAAAAGATAACTAGCTATAGAACACCCGAATAACTTACTGCAAGTAGCGATAACAAGTGCAACCTGGAAAATAAAACTCAAAGCCAACCATCATCTTGAACAGGCAACCTGAATCGAGGATTTGCCCAACCACACTATCAAGAACCAACCAACACAACCTACAATCAATCAAGGCTAACCGTGAAGTGTGTAGGAGCACCAGTTGGGAGCGGATGAAGGCGTCGCTTCTATAATCTTGTGAAGGAAATCACAAGAGCAAAGGGGAGAGTTCACCGTCAAGTTTGTTTGCACTCGACTAAACAAAGGGGTTCTTTTTATCAATTCTCAAAGTCTGCCTTTGCCTTAGGAGTACATGGATATTTATACTAGGAGCAACCCTCCTATATAGGTATGAAACCGAAATGGAAACGAATAGATAAACCATGTGAAAGGTCTCCTCAGATAGTTGTTCCCGAGTGGTTTTCGCGTGGTTGTTGCTCTTCTGTGCAGTCTTTAATGTTTTTATCATAACTCCATATTCAGAAGTCCAAATGATGTGTGGTTGATTGTGCTGGAATCGTGACTTGATAAGCTTTCACACCATGTGGATTATGTGCCACGAAATATTGTACATTAATATAGTTTTGCATGGGAAGTTGAACATTTGGCAGACTGTTAATTTTCTGACTAGTATTCACTAATCTAATCGGATCTCAATGATGGTACTTCCAAACTGGTTGGATCTAGTGTCATTGCAAAATAGACTTGATAAGATTTCCAAAAAAGTGCTCATGCACCTTCTAGGAATCAAAAGTTATGTGATTTGTAAGTTTGGTTCTTCCTTGTAGTCTTCGCCTCGTGTTTTCTTGTATCGCTCTTTGGTGAACCTATGTAATAACAACGTGCACGACTTAGGCAATATATAATTCTGATTAATATTAAATTGATCTTTATAACGTAACACGTTCACCTCTTGTTGTAGCTTCTTTGCTTGATTACGTGTGATCGAGCCATAGAAGGCTTGGGCTGGTGTCGATGTAGGTGACACTTGAGTTGGTGTTTCTAGTATTGGCTGTTGTAACATGTTGTTGATGGCGTGATCATATCATCCTTCCCCTCTTGAATAGGATTCATACTCGACTCTAAGGTGTCTTTGCTTATGAATGGGAATAAGTCAGCAATATTGAAGGTTGTACCCTAGATGATCTATCTTGTATGCATTATCATTGATCTTTGCAAAAACATGAAATGGTCTATCTCCTCGAGGCAACAATTTGGATTTGTGTTGATTAGGGAAGTGATCTTTGCGCAAATGTATCCAAACCAAATATCCTTGCTCGAATATCACTTTCTTCCTATGTTTATTCATACTTGCAGCCTTGCCTTTAGCCTTTAGTTCGATTTCTTACTTGGTCTTCTCATGTACTTTCTTTACATATGCAGCACACTTGGAAGCTTCCATATTGGTTCTCTCCTATAGTGGATGGGGCAAAAAATCAATTGGAGCAATAGGTTTGAAACCATATACAATTTCAAAAGGACACAAGTTAGTGGTAGAGTGTATTGCCCAGTTATAAAGAAACTCAACATGTGGCAAACAATCCTCACAACTTTTCAAGTTCTTTTTCACCATTATTCGGAGCAACATTGACAATGTGTGATCTACCACTTCAGTTTGTCCGTTGGTTTGAGGATGAAAAGTTGTAGAGAACACGAGTTTGGTTCCAAGTTTAGCCCATAACGTCTTCCAAAAATAGCTCATGAACTTGACATCACGATCTGACACAACGGTCCTAGGCATCACATGTAGCCTCACAATTTCTTCTCTGAGTTCTAGGTAATCCCAAAATAAAATCCATACTTATGTCTTCCCAAAGAATGTTTGGAGCAGGTAAAGGAGTGTATAAGCCCTGAAGATTCAGTTTTGACTTAGCCTTGTGAAAGGTGATAAATCACTCCACAAATCTGATGACATCTCTCCTCATCTTAGGCCAATAAAAAAGATCACCTAGTAGTTCATATGTTTTCTTCTGTCTAAAATGACTTGTTAGTCCACCTCCATACGATTCCTGCAACAAAAGAAACCTAACAGAAGAATTTGGAACACAAAGCTTGTTAGCTCTAAATAGAAATTCATCACGTATGTGATATTTTTCCCAACTTTTTCCATCTTTACAATGATTATACGGTTCTAGAAATTTAGGATCATTATTATACAAACCCTTCAAACTTTCAAGACCCAATACTTTGACCTCAAGTCGATTCAACAACACGGTCTTTCGAGACAAAGCATCGGCAACCACATTGTTCTTACCTTTCTTGTATTTAACAATGTATGGAAATGTTTTGATAAATTCAATCCACTTGGCATGGCAACAGTTTATCTTATCTTGTCCTTTCAAGTACTTCAAAGCTTCATGATCGGAATGAATAACAAACTCCTTCGGCCATAAGTAGTGCTGCCATGTCTCAAGTGCACGCACCAAAGCATACAACTATTTGTCATACACATAATAGTTTAATTGCACACCTCCCAATTTTTCACTAAAGTATGCAATTGGTTTTCCTTGTTGCGTGAAAACTCCTCCTATCCCAATTCCACTAGCATCACATTCTTCTTCAAAAGTTTTAGGAAAATTAGGAAGAACATGTAATGGTACTTCAGTCAAACATTTCTTTAATTCTTCAAAAGCATTTTCTTGTGAGTTTCCCCATTTGAAATCAACCCCTTTCTTTGTTAATTCATTTAAAGGAGCAGTGATGTGTGACGCCTCGATTTACCGAAATCAGAACATTATTGAATTTCCAAAGAAAAATAATAATACAAGAGGTTCATCATGCGACACGTACATACGAGCAATCATTTGTGGTATGCATACCACATTATTACAAAAGAGTAAAATTAAAATAGATAATAAACTGCATGATGAACGCCCTCTTCAAGATCTTCTTCTTGACTGGGTCGCTACTCCAGACCATCATCCTCATAGTAGGCATCCTCTGAATGGTGTGTCCAACGGGTATGAGTACAAAAAGTACTCAACAAGTCACCGCAAATGCAATAGTAATGCAAGGTAATAGCAAAGGAAGGATAGTGTTTAAAAGTGCAGAAAAGTACATTTTTCAATTGTTGCATTTAGTGTAGTCAAATTTAATCATGCAAAATAATAAACATGAACATCATAATACCATCTAACTCGAGGAGTACATTTTCCCTCCTCGCACAACAGTCCTTACATGTCAAATCATCATGCACATTCATTATAAGTAAACTAACTTGGGATGTCACGCAGCTCGCCCTTGACCGTGGGCTCGGCTTTTCGAAAAGATTTAAGACTCTGATCAGATGTCTACTGCTGTACCCACAAGGCATGCACACATCCCAAACACTAAAGTGTAACAAGATGACCCATACCAAGGGAACTCGTGCCAAAACCTCAGCATGAAATGCTCCAAGCGATAACCACCGGCTCTAGGTTTCGCCGGCGCACCGGGCCGCATCCCGGCTAATGTCGCACCCCCTTTTGTGCCATGTCAGTACAAGCCACCCGCAGGTGCTGCTTGACCCATCTCCAAGTGGTGGCCTCAGTTTTGAACACTCCATACCTTAGTTAGGACTTAGCCACTAGACTTGTGGTTAGTACGGAAGTGTATTGCAACGGATCCCACAGACCGGTCCTTATAGCGCCCCAGGTGCTACCGACCAATGCCCTAGCTTGCACCCGGAACCCACCATGCATTCACTCACAACCACAACTCCATCACCGATAGAATTCCAAAGACAAGAATAACAAGGATCATATAGTAGAAACAAGTTGCTACGACTCATTCTTAACTTATAGCGATTGTGCCAATACATTGGACACTAGCTAATAGTACTAATAATATGGTGACAAGGAGTTTAGGCTAGATATCATGGCTTGGGTTGAACATCAAGGTCGGGGTATCTAAATAAATATATCGTAAGGCTTTCATTTGACTAATGCATGTACATCCTATGTGTTTTAGCGATAGTTTAATAAAACATGGGTTCAATATGCTCAAAAGATTGGTTTGGTGAATTGCCTTGTTCAGCGAAGGATGAGGGAGGGACTTCGGGGAAGTACTCCAGTTCCTCGGCGGCGTCGTAGTCTTTTCGATATGAATAATAAACATAACATTCAATAAACAATCCAAAATCCACACAATAAGCATATAGGTTTTGATTGGTTTGAACCAAGGAAAATAAAGTGGTTAACTTTATGGAGTTTATTTTATAAGCATTTTAAAATGAACTTTAATGAAATAATGGCCTTTCTAAAAAGGAATAATAATGTAAACTAATGTATTATAAACTTCCAATTAATTTAAAATAGAAAGTTCAGAATAAACCTATTGTTTCTATTACACCAATATGAAGAGGATAAAAGATAAATTTTTCTAAAGTTGGAATGGATAAATTTTGCATTTATCCTAAAGTGCATTTGAATACTTTATTAAATAAAAATAAAATACTCAAAATATACCTACAGTTTTTATTGCATTAACATGTAGAGAATAAAACTATAAATTTTCTCGAATTGAAATGGTTAAATTTGGAGTTAAAATGAACAAGATATGAATTTTAGAAGTTTGAAACTAATTCTGGAATTATATTTAAATCAAAAACCAGGCGTCGGTCCACGGTGAACCGGATTCACCGTGAACCCGCGCACTCTGCGTGTGCGCCGGATCCAGATCCGCCGTTGGATTGTGATCGGATGGTCACGGGCGAGGCAGGTGGTTTAAATGAAAATGGACGCGCGAGATTAAAAGGCCGAACCGGTACGCGATGGATGGCCCAGATTAATTGTGTGTTTTAAATACTAATGGACGCACGTGATTACACTGTACCGCTTCGCTCAGATCTGACGACGCAGATTAAACCGCACATGCGATATAACCTGCGTCGTCCGATCGCGATCGCACGGCCGCGATTGAATCCGACACGACACAGGTACTTTACCCATGCCGGTCGACTTCTCCGGCGACGGCGAGTGGGCCAGAGGCCACGGCGGGCGATGGCGGCCGAATCTATGGGCTAAAATGGAAAGGGGACACTACGGGGATCACGAGGGTACCATTGTGGGGGTTCGAGGTTGACGTAGCGTGGCCGGCGATGAACGTAGACGACGGAGGCGTTCGGGTCCTCGTCGGCGGTAGGGATCCGGCGGGGTTCATCGATGTCGAAGCGGTGGCCGAGGTCGAGGTGGCACCGGTGGTCACAGAGATGCGGTCGTCGAGGACGGAGGGTGACTCCAGCGACGGCGAGCGACGACTGGAGTAGGGGCGGCGGACTGGCGTTAAAGGGAGCGTCTCGGGTGTTCTGTTTAATTTGTTCTCGCAGCGAGTGGACGTAGGGGTTGAGCGCGGCAGAGGCGTAGGGTTTAAATAGAGGGGTCGGCGGGGCAGGGGGCACAATAGGGGGAGGCCGAGAGTAACGCCGGTGAGGGCCTTTCATGCATGCAAGAGACAACGGGCGATTACACGCGGATTAATGGGGGGAAACGGTCGGCACGTCGTGGGGGTGTAAATGCCAGCAACGAATTTAAGCGAGGGGGCCTGCGGGGGTGGATCCGAGGTGGGATCGGTGGCCAGCGGAGTTAGGGGGGCACGAGGTGGACGACGGGTCTGACAGGTGGGCCAAGGCGGTCAGCGGGCGCGAGCGTATGGGCGTGGCGGCTGACGGGTGGGATCGGGTGTTCAGGCGCATGCGCGGAGGGGGAGAGTGCCTCTAACGGGTGGGGCCCGTCTATCAGTGCGGGGCATGGGGAGGCAGTGGGCTGGGCCGGCCGATTGAGGGAGAATGGGGGAAAGGGGCCCGTTACTGTTTGAATTCTTTTCTAAATAAAAATAATTGCTGAAAATAGTTTAAAATATTAGGGCTACTTCCAAGGGTGATAAAAATCTGTAAAAAATCCCAAAAATATTTCTTAGCATTGGGATCATATACAAAATTTCTAGCTTCTGGTTTGGACATCTCCTCTATGTTTTAGTGCATTTAAGCCTAGAAGGGTATTAAAGGTACTTCAAAATAAAATATTTCTAGAAAAATATATTAAATGGTATTTTTATTTCTCTGAAAATTTGGGGTGTTACATGATGGTACTGAAATAACTCACAAATCTTCTATAAAAACTAGCAAGGCCATGAAAACTTCTTACTTGACTTACATTCGTACGAGTAGGCCAATCCTTGATGGCTTTCACCTTTCATTCATCCCCTTCTATTCCATTTTCTGAAACAACAAAGCCAAAAAATACCACATGGTCTGTGCAAAAACTGTACTTTTCATGATTAGAAAAAAATTTCTCCTTTCTAAGCTCATCCAAGACTTGCCAAATGTGTTTCACATGTTCTTTAGAAGACTAGCTGTAAATTAGAATATCATCAAAGTAGACAATAACAAATTTTCCAATGAAAGCTCGCATGACATTGTTCATTAATCTCATAAAAGTACTAGGGGCATTAGTTAATCCAAAAGGCATAACAAACCATTCATACAAACCAAATTTAGTTTTGAATGTCGTTTTCCATTCATCTCCTGCTTTCATTCTAATTTGATGGTAACTACTTATCTAGTCAATTTTCGTAAATATTATGGAACCACTTAATTCATCAAACATATCATGTAGTTGTGGAATAGGATGATAAAACGAACCGTGATATTGTTTATAGCCCTACAATCAACACACATCCTCCAAGAACCATCCTTTTTGAGCACTAATATCACAGGTGCAACATAAGGACTTAAGCTTTCACAAACAAAATATTTATCAAGGAGTTCTTTTACTTGCCTTTGTATTTCTTTTGTTTCTTCAAGATTGGTGCGGTATGGTGGCCAGTTAGGAAGTGTAGCCCCTAGAATGAGATCAATTTGATGTTCAATTCCACGAATGGGAGGTAGTCTAGCCAGTGTTTCTTCTGAAAAAACATCTTTATAGTCCTGTAAAAGTTGAGACACAACACTAGGAAAAGAGGTGATATCATTGAGTGAAATTAGAATGTCTTTGCACACAAGTACAAAGAGCACTTGATCTAGGTTATCACTCACTTATGTTAGCTTAAATTTTGTGGCTATCATAACTATATGCTCTCCCTCTCCTGTCTTTTTATCTCTCAAATTTGGCTTGGGGTACTCACTCACCGAATTGTGGATGACACTTAATTTCTTTTGTAAGGGCTTAGCCATGATTTGTTGAGGCATCATAGGCTTGAGTACAAACTTTTTCCCTTTTAAATCTAGTGTATACTGGTTTGTTCTTCCACAATGCTGAGTATTTCGATCATATTGCTAAGGTGTTCTAAGCAGCATGTGACACACTGTCATCAGTGTCACATCACACTCCAATATGTAAACATATTCACTAATTTTGAATGGAATCTTTACTTTATATCCAATCTTAATATCTCCCAAATCATTCAACCATTGGACATGATATGGATGAGGGTGTTGTTGTAGCTTCAAACCAAACTTGTGAACCATCTCCCGACTAGCAATATTATGAAAGGTACCGTCATCAATGATCACCTTAACTACTTTATCTTTCACTCTACCTCAGGTTTGAAAAAGATTATGTCGCTATCCATTTTAAGTTTCCTTCTTGTGAACACTCAAAATTTAAGTCCCCACAAGAGCAACACCTTGATCAAATTGACATCTAGCATGTTCCTCATCTTCATGGGCTTCATTTTCACATTCTTCCTCAACTTCCTCTTCACTAGCTGATTCATATTCTCAATTGTCCTTCGCAATAATAACTCGATTATTTGGACAATTCATGTTTACATGTCCACATCCTCCACACTTGAAGCATTGAATTCCACTACTTTTGGAGGTAGAACCCACTAAAGTAGTGGTGGATGTGGATGGTTTAGAGCTCATGCTTGGGGAAACATTCTTCCCGTTAACATCTTGCACATTAGAACATAAATCTCAAGTTGAGTTTTTCACAGATGAGGGTGTAGCATTAAACCTCGAGATTGATTTGCCTCCTCCTGGCATAGTCCTCATGTCATATGACAAGGGCTTGTTGTTCTTAGCATCATGCTGCAATTGTCATTCAGGTTTGGTTTCTTGATGTACCAAATCAATAAGATGATGGTATGGCTGAAACTCAACAATATGTCGTATATTGCGATGTCATCCAGCCATGAAACGTGCAATAGTTTGCTCTTCATGTTCATACACATCGGCTCTAATCATAGCCTTGTCCATATCTTTATAATACTACTCAACTGAAAAACTTTCTTTCTTTAGATTCTGCAATTTGTCAAAAAGATCACGCCGATAGTGCTTCGGCACAAAACGAGTTCTCATTTCTCGCTTCATCTCATCCCATGTTGCAATAGGATTTTCTCCATCTTCTTCTCGATCATGGAGAAATTGTTCCCACCATATCAAAGCATATCCATCAAACTCAAGAGATGCCATAACTGATTTCTTCACATCTGAAAAATTATGCAAGTGAAATATCTTATCAACTTTTAACTCCCAAGTGAAGTAAGCTTCAGGATCAGATCCTCCAAATTTTGGCAGGGTAAATTTTAGTTTGCCAAACCTCTCCTCATGGTTGCCTCCTCTATGATGTCGGTGACCCGAAGGATTCTGGGGGTGATTATCTCCATCTGTATCTTCAGATTCATCATTGTCATTATTTCTTCGATCTCATTCTCTTCCTCTACTATATGCAACACCTCGGTTCATTCTTTCTTGTTCTCTTCTAGCAAGAGGTCCTCCATCACTATTTTCTCCATTTTCACCATGGTTGATTGCACCATCATGAGGTTGATGACGTCCTCTGATTTCAACCATAAGAGCCTGAAGATCTTAGGTCAATAGGTCATGCCTCTCTTCTATGCTTTGCCGAAGTTCTTTTAATTGTGCTATAGTAACACAATTTGCTTCCTCAATATCTTTCATCTTCCCGTGTAAGGTTATCTCAAATACAAACAATATGTATTTGAGGATTATAAAAATTTGGTAGCTCCCACAACCTCACATTCTCTCACCGACCAAAGCTCTTATGAATTCCGTAGTGATTAGAGAGGTACTTTGTCTGGTGGTAAAAGAGTGATGGTTAAGAAAATACATGTCTAGTGTTCAATTTTACAATGTCTTATTTGTGGAGCTCGATGGGGAAAGATGCACAAGGAGCAATCTGAATTCTAGTTGTTGTAAAGGTAAATAGAAATACAAACAAGAGATCTAATGACTAGTGATGATCATGAGATATGAATAATGTAACCAAATGAACACATGCACAAATGAAATTTCACCGATTTAAGGATAGCACACTGATTACACAAATTGATGTTCAAGTTCAACACTTGTGCATATCAACAATATGATAATTCTTCTTTATTTCTAACACTTTTTTTGCAACTTTCTTTCTTCTCTTTTTTGCTCTGTTTTTTTGCACAATACTAATCAAACTAATCAAGATCAGATATAATACTTGCACAAATGAAGGATAGAACCAAATATTTCAGTAGCTATTTTGACAGGAATAAAGATAGATGCAAAGGATATGATCGGGTTACTATATATTTTTTTGTGGGATATGAAAGGATAAAAGAACACACCAATAATGATATGATCAGCAACTAAACATGGACTCAAATGGATGGAAACTTAACAAGACTCACTAGATAAACATATCGTAACAAAAGGTTTGAATTTTTTTTGGGAGCTTATTGGTAGATAGGATGAAGATAAAAATATATGTAGCTAAGGGTAAAGAATCCTACTGTGGTAACCAAAGCTCTGATACCAGATGATGCAACATGATGTCCCAAACTTCATGACGTAGGATCAATCACTAGATAACTAGTTATAGAACAACCGGATAACTTGTTGCAAGCAGCGATAACTAGTGCAACCTGTCAAATAAAACTCGAAGACAACCACCATCTTGATCCGGCAACCTGAATCGAGGATTTTCCCAACCACACTCTCAAGAACCAACCAACACAACCTACAATGAATCAAGGCTAACCTTGAAAGGAGTAGGAGCACCAATTGGGAGCGGATGAAGCCTCCACTTCTGTAATCATGTGAAGGAAATGACAAGAGCAAAGGGGAGAGATCACTCTCAAGTTTGTTAGCACTCAGCTAAACAAAGGGGTTTTGTTTATCAATTCTCAAAGTCTTCCTTTGCCTTAGGAGTACATGGATATTTATACTAGGAACAACCCTCCTAGATAGGTATGAAACCGAAATGGAAATGAACAGATAATCCATGTGAAAGGTCTCCTCGGACAGTGGTTCCAGAGTGGTTCTTGAGTGGTTTCCTTGTGGCAGTTGCTCTTCTGTGCAGTCTTTAATATGTTTATCATAACTCCATCTTTAGAACTCCAAATGACATGCAGTTGACTGCGTTGGAATCGTGACTTCATTGCTTTCACACCATGTGAATTATGTGCCACAAAATATTTTACATTAATATAGTTTTGCATGGGAACTTGAACGTTTGGAAGACTATTATTCTTCTGACTAGTCTTCACTAATCTGGTCGGATCTCAACAGTGGTACTTCGAAACCGGTCAGCTCTAGTGTTATTGGAAATAGACTTTATAAGATTTCCAAAAAGTGCTCATTCACCTCAATATCTTCTAGGAAACAAAAGTTATACGATTTGTATGTTTGATCTTCCCTGTAGTCTTCGCCTTGTGTGTTCTTGTATCCCTCTTTGGTGAACTTGAGTAATAACAACATACACGACTTAGGCAATATATAATTCTCATTAGTATTAAATTGATCTTTATAAAGTAACACATTAACCTCTTGTTGTAGCTTCTTTGCTCGATTACATGTTATCGGGCCATCAAAGGCTTGGGCTGGTGTCGATATAGGTGATACTTGAGTTGGTGTTATTGGTATTGGAGGTTGTAACATGTTTGTTAATGGCGTAGTCATATCACTATTTCTCCCCTTTGGCCATGCAAGCAACAAGGTGATAAAAAATGATGTAAAGAGAGGTGGGACGGTGCGTGTATATGCAAGCTTCTGAAACATGATTAACAGCAAGCAATTATAGTACAAAATAAGCATTTGTCTTGAATATTGTCTCAAAGTACCGTATGATAAGCTCAGATGAATCGTATCCAAAGAAAATCAAGAGCAAGCATTTTCAAGATTTAGTAAACAAAAGCATCACCACCCACACTAGCATACTAGACAAGGTAAGGCATGGAATGCAAAAGCTAGCAAATACTACCCATATATGCATGTCCAAAAACATAGAGCTTCCACAAACTTGTTATGCAATATTTTCAAGCTATTTGTTTACTTTTTCTTTTTGAATTTAATGCCAAAGGTTATTTGCATGTCAACCTTATGCTAACCGACCAAACCAAGCCTAGGTCAAGCAAAGACCATCAGAAGCTTAAAGCAGTGGTCTTGACATACACTACAATGTCCAAGTTCATACCAAAGTACTATGGTAAGCAGTCTAGAACAATGTAGTGCGATAAAGCAAACCCACCTAGATCTTTTCAAGGTCAGCACAAAAGGCATGGATATCAATTTCATGATTTTTATCAATTTTCAGTACAAGTTTTCAATGCAAAGCATTAAAATGTTCAAGTTTTATGTTTGCATCCAAGTGTAAAGGACTTAGCTACTAGGCATGTAATAGATATCAAAAGCACTAAGCCTACTCATATTAGTTACCAATCTAAGCAGTGATCATGTTTTACATTTTCAGAATTAAAATCCATGTTCATGATAAATATCAGAAATATTCAACAGAGCAAAATCAACATGATTGAAGACAATAATTTCGAGGCAAATATAGGTATGTGCATGTAAAAGCAGTTAATCATATGACAAAAGCTCATGCAATGACACACAACTATCCCTCACAAAATGCCATAAGGATTACAAACACCAAGCTCTCCTCTTAAAAATGCAAAGAGAGAAGCATCAAGAGGCTTGATAAAAATGTCAGCAAGCTAGTTCTGGGTATCAATATATCTCAACTCAATATTACCCTTCTCATTGTGGTCTCTCAAAAAGTGATAACACACATCAATTTATTTGGTTCTAGAATGTTGAACTAGGTTTTTGGCTAAGCTAATGGCACTAGTGTTATCACAAAGAAGTGGAACACCCTTAAAATCAAACCCAAAATCCCGCAAAGTAGAAATCATCTACAAAATCTGAGAACAACAGCTAGCCGCAACTACATATTCAACCTCAGCTATAGACTGCACAACGCTATACTATTTGTGAGAATATCAACAAACAAGAGATGAACCGAGAAAATGACAAATATTAGAGGTACTTTTCCTATCAATTCTATAACCAGCAAAATCAACAATAGAGAAACCTCTAAGGCATAAAGATGATGATGTAGAATACCAAATGCCAAATTCGAGAGTGTGTTTGAGGTACCTTAGTATATGGTTAACTGCTTGATGATGTGAAGCCCTTGGAGAAGCCTTAAAATGAGTGCACAAACATACTACGAAGTGTACGTTCGGCCTCGTAGCCATCAAGTAGAGGAGGGAGTCGATCATGCTCCAGAACTCCTTCTGATCCACCTTTTCTCCATCTTCAACCAGGTCAAGTGCTAATGAGGTAGCCATCGGAGTGGCAAGTGGCTTCGCATCACTCATATCAAAGCACTTCAGCAGTGTTGACACTAAAATCTGACGACGAAGTGCCAAACACACGGACACTGGTTCGATGATCCAAAAGCGCGTGGATACCTAAGAATGACCCTAGGCGTGACATGACACCGACGTCATGTTCCGACGACCCTTGATAATGACAAGGGAGGTGGAGTCGCTAGGCAATCAGATTACCAAAATATAACCCAATTGGTCGATGTGTGTAAAAAGTGATCAAATCGGCCAAGGAAAGGCTGGTTGGACCAAAGTACAAGCAGCGGTCACACCAGCCAAGTCAAGCTAGTCGGACCGAAGGCACACCGTTGGTCGAACTAACGATGTGAAAGGGTCACCGAAGGGAAATCTTTGGCATTCGGAATGAAGGGGACCTCTAGTACCTCGATCGGTCAGACCGAAGGCACACCTTCGGTTGATCCGAAGGCAGTGCAAAGAGACCCTGAAGGGTAACCTCCAGCAATTGTTGCGAAGTAGGATCGAAGCCCTGGGTGCTCAATGTGAGGACATCCAAAAGGGAAACCTTTGATACATAGACGATCGGACCTAGGGTAGGCCCTCAGTCAGACTAGGGTTTCAGATGAAGTGGTCCGGCATGCGAAGGGATCCGAAGCAAAGAGTCTAGTGCGAGGGGGAACTCTGGGGCACACTCCACACAAGGTCAATTAGACCGACTGCATGCCGTCGGCCAGACTGACGCGTGCTGGAAACGACGTGATGAAGTGTGCCAGAAAGCTAGATGACTGCGCAACATAGTGCGGTCAGACCGAAGTATACCCTTCGGCTAGACCGACAATTCCTAGTAATTGGTCTCCGAACTCCGACGATCTACTTGTCGAAGATAGCTTGATGCAGGGGGCTTTTGTGATGAAGAGGTATGTGCTAGCTCTGCAAAAACCATGAAATCAAGTACTAATTTGGCTTGGAGACTGAATTACTAAGTGTAGCTAATAAAAACCGATAAAAGGTTACAAACCCATACGAGGGTGAAACAAAAGTTTTTTAAATCAAACCCGCAAAGAATTTGCGGTAACGTGGTGAAAATACGGACAATTTTCTGAACAAATTGACAAAGGGCTACTACTGGGGCTAGGAAAATAATGCTAGTGCAAAAGTAGAGAGGAAAATACTAGATTGAAAGTGAAAAGAACGATTCAATGTAGTGCTGTCGGGGGGTTTCTTGTATCGGCCTTGCCCCTATATTTATAGGGGTTGGTCATGACGTTCCTAGGCCTATCTCCAACTCTAATATGATTATGAGTCGGGTCCAAGTCGTTAAGATTTGATTAGGGATAAGATTATCCCGAAACAACCTAAAGCAGCTCGAACTCGGACACTTCAGTCAGACCGAAGTGGGTCCGGTCAAACAGAAGGTACCACTTTGCTTAGACCAGCTTTTGCTAGGACTTGGCATATTTTCGGTCCAAATTACCAATTTTGACTATTTTACAATTTTAACCATTAATGCCATTTTTTCTATCAACACTTGGCCCCTGCATTTTGGCAAACTTAGTGAGCCAAAAGCACAATCTCTCAGGGCTAAGGACGATAACTACTATCGGCCATATGATTTCTTAAGTGCCTTACTAAGCCCTTAAGAAATACTCGTCACTTGTTCATCAACCAAATCATCCATCTCATGACTTAGAAGATCTAAATCTTGAGGACGATTTGCATAACTCAATATAAATTCATGAACTAGGGGACTAAGCACTTAATTTCCCTATCAAATCGGCCTTATACTCTTATTAGTTTTGCCCCCAGTCCCTTGTGCGACCTATTCTTCATTCAACTGGGCTAGAAGTTGGCTCCTCAACCAACTTTGGTCTCCACACTTGACGTGCCTTTGCTAAGGATTTGGATTCATTGAGCAGGTTACCCCCGAACTCTTCGGCATTCTTCTCTTTAAGTTGTTCGGCACGAAGACTTTGTAGGCATCTCTTTTGAGACTTGGTCATTCCCGGAGGTGCCCACGACGGTAGCGACTTCGATCCCAGGGCCACAAACTTACTCCTAGAATTTTTAGTTGAATGGGAAGTAACCAAATCAGCCTTGACAATTTTACGCTTATCATGATTGTCTTCCTATATGCTGTCGGTTAGATCAGCCTCTCAAAGCCAATCAGACCGTATGGTGTTGGTCGGACCGGCCATGCTAGGCTGGTTAGAACGATCGTTGTCGTGAGTCTAACAAAATGTGGTCGGACCGGCATTGGTACCTTTGGTGGTCTCCACCGGATCACCCCCATCTCACCCTGGAAGGACTTCTTCATGGATTGGGACGTTGCGGAAAACTATTTTAATAACAACGGTTGCCTGACTATATTTATTCCCGTTGTTTCTTTCCTTCGTCCTTGAATACTTAGGCCGATTCTTTGTGTGAACACAGCCATCACCATGATTACCTCTTAGCCTCTTTGTCGATCTCTTTGGCTTTACTTGTTCTCAGTGAAATGGCACTTGGGGTGGCGAGAACGACATTCATGGGGCGAAGTATTGAGGAGGACCACTGTATTGGGACATTGGGCATGCCCCCATGACATCATCAGAAAACCATATTTTGTTAGGTGTCGAACTTGGTTTTCTACATTATTAGGCCGATTATTCACTCTTTGTTCAGCCATATGCTCATACTTCTTTAATAGCGCATCAAAAGTAACTCTCGGTTGCCTAGCCATCTTGTCAACAAGCGGCTTCTCTTTGTCCATAGAATTATGTGTATCAAACCGAGGCTCTTCAACTACAACATTCTTTCCATTAGTTGATTCGGTTTGATTGGGCCGCATCAACACTTTTGTGTTGCAATCAATACTAAGGAGAGAAGGATCATTCTCAAACTTCAATCATCCTTCATGGATGGCCGATTGAATTTTTTGGTAGAAAACAAAACACTTATTAATAGTATGAGTATAAGAGACATGCCACTTATAGTACGTACGGCCTCCTAGATCCTCCGCCGATGGGATGACTTGGCCTTCACGCACCTTGATCTATCCCTTCTCAAAAGATAGTCGAATATCTTATTACACTTGGTCAGATCAAAGGTATACTTACCTCCCGAACTCTTTCGAGGTCTTGGCTTCAAACAAAAACATATGAATGGATCTTCCTCATGAGTCCAAGTCCATTCGGCTATATAGAAATCAAATTTCTTACTCCTGCTAGATGATCGCTCACTGGCATTCTCTTCTAAGTCGTAATTGGATTTGCCCTTGTCCATGACTCGGATTTCAACACCAGAGCACTTCGTAATACCTAACCGATATCCATGAAAGTCTGACCATGCATAGCTTCTCTAATATCGACAAGCAAACCATCAAGTGCAAGAACAGCTAAGTCTCTGTCGCTAGTAGTCAAGTTAGAGTATCGACTTTTGGTTTCTAGGAACCTCAAAATGTAGGAGTCAATGGTCTAACTGGTATGTTGTTTAACCGATCTCATAGTATCTAACTGACACTCTATTTCACTAGGAGAGAATTGCATGTGAAACTTTTGGACTAAATCTTCTCAAGTAAAGATACAATGAGTGTGCAAAGACAAACCATTCATAAGAGATTGCGCATAAAGATAAAGAGAACAAACTAACTTTATGCTCATTGCAACTACTCGACTTACCACACTAGGCTAAGAACTGTGTTATATGGTTACTTTTGGCTCAACACCTTTGCCACTAAATTTTGTGAATTCTGGCATTTCGAAACCATAAGGGAGCTTGTAGTAATCAAAATATATAGGATACGACTTTTGGTTAATCCGATCTTATGTCTCGGGTTCTAAATATTCCCTAAGCGTGGCATACACATTCATTCTCAATACTTTAGGCCTTGTATTGCTGCCTTGTTGTGCTACCGGCCTAAAGGGAGAGGGCACAACGAGAGTGTGAGCAGGTCCATCCCGCTGGGCACAAAGGGTAATTCAACAAGGATGATTAAAAACGTACTCAATAAGCCACCGAATACCAGATAAATGTAACGATAATAACAAAGGATGGACATATGGCTTTCTTGCATAAAAGTACATTTTTAGTAGTTAAGCATTTATAGTGAACAAGTTTAATGAACAAAAAGTAAATAAACATTATGATAAACCATTCACTACCTCGAGTAGCACAATATTACTCCCTCGCACAACAGTCCTTAAAAAACTAGTCATCATTCACATTCAAGTTAATTATGCTAACTGTGGAGAACATCACTTGGTTTGCCTTTAGATAGGATTTTATTTTGTAGCCCTATGGGCCTTTTAGTCTATAAAAAACCCTTTGGGTATTTCCGTCTTTTCCTGTTTTTGAATTGCCTATAAAAGGCCCCCTAGACCCTAGGGTTTCACCAACTCATTCACTTTGAAAATTAGAGTTCACCTTTATTTTTATCCACTCCCACCTCTAAAATTCCAGCTACCGCATAGTGTTCTTCACGTTTCTTCATGTTCATCATGCAGAGTGCTTTTAACACTTCTGATTTTTCCATCGAAGATCAATCAAGGCAGTTTTCTCCAAGAGTCTATAGCGCCAGTTTTTCAGAGATCCCCACAAGCTGATTTTTCTTGGGAGTAGCTATCACTGTGTTTCCTAAGCCAGAGGCAGCGCGTAGCGCTGAGGTGTTGCCGTGCGTGAGGAGGCGGCAATGCTCTGAGGCACGCGTTTGCGTGGTTGGTGCTAGAGGCGACGTACGGCAAGAGCGGCATGAACACTTGGAGGAAGCTTCCAGGAGTAGCTGCGAGGAATCTGCTAAGAACAATAAAAGTCCATTTTCCGGATCTTTGTGCACGCATGGTTTTTATTTCTGAAAAATCCGAGATTAATTCACTTGCTCAATACTTTAACTTCAGATTACACTGAATATTCATAGATATATTTGTGAGTACATTTATTTCTAGCATTTATTTTTGTCTAGATTAAATGTGTTATATATTGTGCTTTCTCATATTTATGAACTGCTTGTGATTTGTGAATGATCTATACACATTTGATGATTTGCCTGTCTAGTATGTGAGCTTTGTTAATCTGCCTTGTGTGCGTTGTACTACTGTCTTTTCAATCTGGACAACAATTGTTTTTGAAGGCTAGATTATTTTCGGTGCTTGTGATCTCTCAGAATGTCGCATCAATTTATATCTAATAGGAAAGTGATAGCACTAGATTTCTCTGGGATTTTACTATGAAATCCTATTTGCTTTCACTTGTTATTTTTGAGGAGCATTGGGTGTTTAGAAAAGACCATAAATTCAAAAGAATTTATTGAGGCGCCTATTCACCCCCTATAGTCACCTGTTTCGGTCCTACAGTGTTGGACTCCTTCGTTCGACTGGGCGGACGAAGAGTAGACTTCCTCGCATTCTTCGAAATACGCGGTCCATGACTTGGAATGCGAGCTTTTTATTCTTCCATTTCTTGGATCTAGCGCTTGACAAATCTCTATCCTTTAAACCTCCCCCCATTTGCTCTTTCCTGGATGAGCCACGTCATCGTTTTGCACAAAGATCCCTTAGCTTTTCATAATTTGTCACGACTCCAGCGAGTTTTGGCTGGCGTGGCAGCTCCGCGCGCCGCCACGTCGCCCTAGGCGGGTCTGTTTTTTTTTCGAAAAAAACCCTTTGGTTCGTCGCTATTTGCGCGAAGGCCTAGCGCCTTATCTCCTGTCGAGTTGTGTTTTTTGCGTATGAACCTACTTTTCCCGAGATTTTATACCTGAAGAAGAGAAAATTCATAAAATAGGACCACACTCTGAAAATGGAAAACTCAGGAGTTTTTAACGAAAGTGCAAGGCCGCTGGGAGCCCTTGTGCCCAACTGCCCATGAGTCCCCCCGCCCCCCATTCAACTACCTCATCTCGCAGCCCCACCCCCGCCTAGCCCTACCCGCCCGCACGTCCTCACCTCGGCGCTCGCCACCACCGTTCTTCCTACGCCCTCCACCTCCTCCCGAAGCCAAGCGGAGGGGCGCGTCAGGGGCTACGATATGACCGATGATGCTCAGATCTGGTAAGCGCCCACCACTTCTCCTCCACCTAGCACTATCTCCTAGTGTCGGCGACCTCCCTCGTGCGGACGCCAGCATCGGTGGCCTCCCCTCATGTCGTCTCCGCCTACAACGCAGAAACTTCCCTCAGCGCCGCCGGTGGGCTATGACATGGTGGTGAGTCGACAGCTAGCACGGGTGGCGGTGCTCAGATCTGGTAAGGCACCCTCTACCCTAGCTTCGTCGATGCACTCCCATGTATCGTTGGTGCCCTGAGATCACCGCCACGCTGGGCCGCCCCACATTTGCCCTGACCAAGAAGAACAGCAAGTGCGGCGCCGCTGGTGACCCCGACGAGCAAGCAGCGGTGTCAGCGTCGCCGGAGCTCCGGTGCCAGAAGGTGAGGAGCCATGCTGAATAGCGTGGGCCTCATGGCTCCAGATGTGATAAGTCATTGTCAACGATAGTAAAAGAGGGCTGAGAAGAGTGAAGATCTGCTGTTTTATGGGCCACGTGTGACTCAGGTACACGGGCAGCAAGCGATTGTCGGGCTGAGAGAGCTGCGAAGTTGGGCTGGTCCAATCCGGGTACATGGGCTAGAAGTAGTAGAAGACCCACTGGGCTGTTGACTAGGATTGACTCAGATACACGGGCGGTGAGTGATTGCCGGGCGGAGAGAGCTACGGAATCAGGCCGGCCCAATCCGGATACGTGGTGCAAAGCCGGTGGAAGCTTTGTCAGTTTCGGCGCAAAACTGACAACCGTTGATTCTGCATCGGACTGTCCAGAAGAGAAGCCGTAGTTGCTACGAAAGCTTAGCTTCCGGATAAGTCATCTGTATCTCTAGGCCCACAGTCAGTCAGTCGTGTCTGTAAAAATTCCTTAGGGCAGTTGAGTCTTTTCTTTTATTTTTAGAGTGTGTAAAAACCCTGAGGGGCTGGTGGAATATTCTAGGTCATCGGGCAGCCTATAAATAGGGCGCCAATCCCTAGGGTTGGACTACCGCTTTTGCTGAAATCACTTCTTATTCTATTGGGTCATTTTGTGTTTCCTGCTCTCTCTCTCCCTGTGTGCAGCGCCAGGCAACCTCCTGTTCTTCCTGAGATTCATTTGGCTCTTTACTGTTTGGAAGCTTTTATCCCTATTGATTCTCATGCGCAACACTTCATTTAAGGTTTTGTTGGTTCGGTTTGCACACAACTAATTTATTCCTAAGCAGAAGCTTCTCTGTGGCTTCTGTTTGTTCTTCACAAGAGTACTAGTTCTTGTGCCTCGTAGCAAGTAGTACTACTTTCCTATAGCTACAGTGTGCTAGTACTTTAGACTTGCTTTTCCTGTGTTGCTTTTTAATCGAGTTGACAGGGCCAAAGTCCCTTTTCTTGTGTGAAGTCTAACTCTGTGAAGCAGACTTCGAATCTGCAGACTTCGAATCAGCAGACTTCGAATCAGCAGACTTCGAATCTGCAGACTTCGAATCTGCAGGCTTCGAATCTGCAGTGTTCGAATCTGCAGACTTCGAATCTGCAGACTTCGAATCAGCGAATCTACAGGCTTCGAATCAGCAGACTTCGAATCAGCAGACTTCGAATCAGCAGACTTCGAATCAGTAGACTTCGAATCAGCAGACCTCGAATCTGCAGGCTTCGAATCTGCATACTTCGAATCAGCAGACTTCGAATCTGCAGGCTTCGAATCTGCAGACTTCGAATCTGCAGACTTCGAATCTTCAGACTTCGAATCTGCAGACTTCGAATCTGCAGACTTAGAATCTGCAGCAGACTTCGAATCAGCAGACTTAGAATCTGCAGACTTCGAATCTGAAGGCTTTGCCAAGTAACTTACTGGAGACAACTTTGAACAGTAATCTCTCAATCGATTGCTGTGATTTATTTCTGTGAAGTTTTGATCGATCTATTTACGTCTGTGCTACTTAGTCTTTTGAGGTGCGTTGGGTGTTGGGAGCAGGCTATTGATTCGAAAGAACTTTTAGGCGCCCATTCACCCCCCTCTGGTCGCTACTTTCGGTCCTACAGAAGGACCAGCGCATGCCAGGCTTTGGCTGCTGCACCAATCGTGCCTTCATCGCCTCCCCTGCAGTGCCGGCAACGAGCTGAACGGCAGCAAGAGTGGCCACTAGATCATGACCAACGCCGACGGTGAGTAGTGCACATGGGATATCTGCATACTCAGGGTAGCATCTATCTGCATTTTTTGTTGGATCATCAGTTCTTTTTTACTCTATATTGCCTGATTAGTTTTGGCATTCCACAAATATTGCATGTATCGTTTGAATTGAGAAGTGGTGGTAAAAAAGCCTGTGAGAAATTTAGAAGATTGTGGCATTTTGGATGTGTGATAAGAAACTTGCTTTCTAGACTGTGGATCATTATGATCATATGAGCAATGCAAGCTGACAAGTAGACATAGGGATTGTTACTTATGTTACCAATCATCAGCTGACAAGCTGATGCACCCGTGCCACATCATCAAAACTGCCTCCAAAACGGCCTTAGGGGGTTATTTAAAAAAATTTCAATAGTTAAGGGGGGTAGAATACACGGTTTTGTAGTTGAGTTTTAAGTATCTTTAGTCCAATAGTTGAGGATTTTTATGTAGAATTTTTCCTTGATCAAAGTAGTCATGAAATTTCGCTATGGAAAGATACAATGTAGTTCACATGTTGAAAAAGTCTGCCTCTTTGTTGCATCAGTACTAATAGTATATATGTTAATTGTATCTGTTTTTTTATTGTAGGTGCAGTTTTTTTAGTACTGCATGCATAGACAAGTAATTAGTGTCATGTAGTATAACACGACACTCCCTCTTAAATTTGAGGTTAAAAAATTATTCCGGCCTTCTACTGGGATGAAATTGAAGGAGTACGGGAATGCTGCCTAGAGCCCTATATGATGCTCTTTGCAAACAAAACATGTATGGCAAGATTTTTCTTATTTGAGTAACAGAACAACCATTTGAATCAAGTCTGTAAACAAAATATTTTTTCTGTGTTATTACTACTTCTTTTTACTTGCTGTATGTAATGTTCCTACGACTGTATCTGCATTGCATATTTGCAAAAGGATACATGGATGGATTTTCCCATGCAAATTATACCCATACAAATGCCCATTTATTTGATTGGTCTCAACAAGTGAAACTTGCAATTTTGGCTGCTATACTTGTAGTGCTCCTTCATTAAAAGGTCTATTTTCTACATTATATTTTTTATAGTTTGGTTGCAGACTTGCAGGGGTCTCACTGTAGCCAATTCGTACCTTCAGAAAAGGATCCAAGAGTGGAGCAGCAGGAACTTGCCATGGATGTCATGGTGCATGCAGGATTGAAAACAATAACAAGACAGATTGGTCTTGGCATGACCCAACAGATGAACACGGTATGCCCTGAATGCAGAGGATCAGGTACGTGACTGTTGTATTTTCGTTAGAAAATATCTTTAGTTGAGCTTGTCTCATGATTTTCATTTTTTCAGGTGAGATGATAAGCGAAAAAGACAAATGCCCAAGTTGTAAAGGAGATAAAGTAGTCCAAGAGAAGATATTGGAGGTTCATGTAGAGAAAGGAATTAACATGGCCAAAAGATTGTATTCCAGGGTGAAGCTGATGAAGTTGTGAGTCCTATTTGAAACACCTAAAGCACCTACATCTTGATGCATGTGTCCACATAATATGTTGGATAATATGTTGGAGTGTCGATATAATATTGCAAATTCATGCTTTTGCAGCCTGATACAATGACATGAGACATGGTATTTGTCTTGCAACTTAAAGATCACCCAAAATATAAGAGGAAGTTTGATGACCTCTATATTGAGCACAAAATTTCCCTGACTGAGGCTCTGTGTGGCTTCCAGTTTGTTCTAACACATTTTGATAGCAGGCAGCTTCTAATCAAATCTAATCCTAGCCATGGTTATACGCGAAGGAGAGGAAATTCGAAAAAATAGAGCGCGCTCCGAAAACTATTTATTAATTACAACAAAATAGTCAGAAGTCTATTAAATGGGTTGTGTCAATCTACCTTTTTAATTTTCATGGTTACCTTATCAGATTTATGCAAATGTTGGCCATATCATTCCATGGTTCAATATGGCTTAATTCATGAAAATCATCATATTTAGTGGTCAAATAAACTGTGTTCTCCTTTTTCATAGAGTTTGGAAAGTTGTTCTTTCCTTTAATTTGTGGTCATATGTATTGATTAAGCTCCTTGAGATATTTAGGTGCCTACCATGTTAGTTCTTTTGTGGGATATCATCCTTGATATTTTAGATTAGAAATATAGAAGAAATATACCATGTTAGTTTTAGGGCGCCCAACAATATAGATTAAGGGACTTGCATGCTGAATTCTCCAAACTGCATGCAATGTTTCAGAGTCAAGTTAAAGGAAAGTTTCCATAGTATAACCATATAAGATGTGACAAATGCTCTTTTTTCTAATTAATTTTCTTGCAATATCTGTTATCACGGTCTTTGCAACTTGTGAGTACCAGTTTAGTTATTTTTTCTTCTCTCAACTTATAGGTTAAGCCTCGGTTCATTATACCCAACCAACTGGTGTGTGGAAACATAATTTTTGGTATTGTCGTCCATACTCCCTAACATGATTTTGTTGTCCATTTAAATTCTTTTTCAAGTTCAGTTGCAACTCTAGAACATATGAAGGTACTAATCATATATTTGCTATTCTGTCCGAACAGAAAGGGCTATTGGGTACCAAACAGAATGTCCAAACAGAAGGGGCTTTTGGGTATTTGGCATTTTATGCAATTAGGAAAATAATAATGTCCTAAACGCATTCAACCATTATCAATCACAACTGTTTTTTATTACATATGTTAAATTATTTTCTGTTGCAAATGTTGTTGTTATTTCTTTTTTTTTCCATATCTCATAATTTTGCACAAAATGGAAATGGCTTTATATTGGAAATTTATATGTATAATTTTGCAAAAGATAGATAGGGTGCCCGAAGGGGCACTTCCCGGGCTAGTTCATTTTGAAGCTGAAGATAATCCACTTGTTCTCCTTTCTCAGCGGTATCATCTCTTGCCTTTGAATGCAAGGTATTCATTGCCTTAACAAGACGTACAACCCTAGCATGCACCAGGTCACTAGAGCCTTCACAACCATTGTAAGTGCTAGTCGTACAACCTCTATCTCTAGATGGCAAAGGAAGAAATTCTAACGAGAGAAGATGAACCTCTTAGATAAACTTCAATTCCACGAGCATCTAGAGTGCTGCTTTCTGTCAAACAGTCTTGAATACTCGGTCTGTGGCAGTAATAGTGTAAAACTCAACTTCATTTCCATATAAGCAAATCAAGACTTCACAAGTGTTATCGCCTTCCTTGGCGAACTCTCCTTCAAATTCGGGTTCTATCTTAAATCCAAGGAATTTGGTCAGCAGACGAAGCTCTTCGATGAAACCGTGAAGATCCAGATAGAAGCTATGCAAAGTGTTCGACATTCTACAAAAAATTTTAGAGGAGTCTTCATTAAATGAGATAAGAGGAGTAAATGAAACAAAAACAAAGGAAATAAGGGTTTTCACAAATAGAGATTTTTATCCAGAAAAATCCTAAAGAGAAGGTCTGTTTGGCTTTTAAAGTCGAGTCGGCTTTGATACCATCTTGTAACGCCCCGAAATTTCATAATTTCGAGTATATTGAATTTCCTTAAGAAAATCAATTAACAAAATGTTCATCGAGAGACAACATCTTACGACAAACAAAATATAGCTCAAAGGCTATTTTATTACACTGAACATAATCTAATAAAATAAAGACTCCAAAAACAACGAACATCTTGCTCCTAGAATTGTGCCACGACTGGGACAGTTTACTCCAGACCTTCTTCTTCGACAAACTCATCATCTAAAAAGGGTTATTCAACACAAATGAGTACAAAACGTACTCAACAAGCCATCAGATGCAAGATAATTGTAAAGGTAATAACAAAGGATAGGCATATGGCTTGTTTTGCATAAAAGTACATTTTAGTAGTTAAGAAGTTATAGTGAACAAGTTTAATGAACAAAAATAAATAAACATTATGATAAACCATTCACTACCTTGAGTAGCACAATAGTACTCCCACGCACAACAATCCTTAAAAATTAGTCATCATTCACATTCAAGTTAATTATGCTAACTACGGAGAACATCACTAGGCTTGCCTTTAATTTTAGGCACGATTTTTCGAAATGATTATTCTCTGATCAGAGTTGTACAAATTTACCAACAATGCAAGAATTACACAGATCATTACGAAATTCCTACAAAAACCATGTGACATAGATTGTCTCAGCAGAAGGACAACCACACTAGGTTTCACCGACGCTCCAACGCTTGGATTACGTAGACTCTCTTTTGTGCCTCGCGTCTAGTCAATAAAAAGGAAACAAGATGTCCTTTTTTCTTGACTCTCTTGAACCACCGCTTGGTATATCCTTCTTAACCGACTTATACGCCAGGTTAGACCTTACCCACTAAACTTGTGGCTTGTACAGAAATGCTTTGCAATAGATCCCATAGACCGGTCCTTATAGTGCCCTAGGTGCTACCAACCAGTACACACTCGCTTGCACTGGAAACCCACCTTTACCATTAACTTAGCCATTGTCCAAACATTTCTTTCAACTTTTAGAACCATTAGAAGAGACATATCTAGGGACATATAGAAGAATAAATGTAGCCATTCTAGACTGACTCATTTTTTAGCAATACTAAGCAAGGGTGCCAATACTTGGACACTAACTAATATTATAATATTCAGGAGACAAGGGGAAAATGGATCAAAAGCATGGGTTGGGTCTGCACAATAAGGTCAAGGGATCTAAATAAATGTAAATGTAGGTTTTAATTGGACTAATGCAATTAATTCCTATGTGTTATAGAGATAACTACTTTGAAAAACATGGGATCAATATGGTCAAGACATGGGGCGTGACTTGCCTGGATCAACAAAAGACAGAGACAGGTCCTCGACAGCTTCAAATTCTAAAGGCTCGCAAAATGTGGAAAACACCAATTAAGGGAGAGAAATAAATAGTACAATTCATGAAATTAAATTAGTTCATGTTGTAGAGAAAATTATGGTGATCAAAATGGAATTTGAATGGTTGAATTTGGAGTTAGGATGTGAGAGATATGATTTTTTGATGTTTGACTCAATTCTGGAATTATTTTTAAGGTGAAAAATAGAAAAAGTCCATGGTGAACTGAGTCCATGGTGAACTTGCACACGTGCATTGTGGACCGGGCGATTGGATCCAGATCAAATGGTGCAGCGCAATACGAGAGATTTAAGTTGTGATGGACAACCCATATTAAAACGTTGTGAACCGGTACGCGATAACGCACCATATTGAGCCACATCACTAGTTTAATCAGGACCGCATGCCACAGATCGAATGCTAGTAATAGATTCGACACATGGCTTGTTGCCGACGGTGACAGAGCACGGCGGTGAGCGATTCCGGTGACTGCGAGTGGTGGCGAGGCAATCTGAAGGTGTGGTTGGAATCAAAATAGGATTATGAACACAATGGTACCTGAGATGGTCACCGGCGATGAGGAACGGTGGCCGGCGGTGAGCGGAGGTGAAAACAGAGCGACGAGGGAATTTGTGGAGATCATCGGTGACAAAGGTGAGAGTCCGAGGTGAAGACGATGGATCTGATAGCTAGGGGCCACCAGTCAGCGGGCGAAGACAGAGATGCGAGGCTGATGAGGTAGGGCCACACAACAGGCAGAGAGAGACACATGCGTGGGTGGAGGCTGTAACAACCCAAATTTTCAAAGGAATAAAAATATTATTTAATATATTTTCTTGGAATTAATTATTTTGGAAATACCTTTAATACACTCTTTCACCATTTTGAACTACAACATAGGTGAAATGACCAAACCAAGAGCTGAAAAGTTTTATGTATGATCCTAAGGCTAAGATATATTTTTGAGAATTTTTACAAATTTTTATCAACCTTGGAAGTAGCCCTAAGATTTTAATCTATTTCCTGGAATTATTTTTATTCAGAAATACTTTGAAACAGTAATGGGCCTCCCTCCTCCCTTTCTCTCTCTCCCGGCCGGCCTAGCCCGTTACCCTAGCACGCCTCGGACTGACAGCCCGACCCACCCGTCAGTGAGCCCCTCTCCCCTCGCGCGCGCGCCCGACACCCCGGCCCCACTTGTCGGCGCCAACCGCCCCCTCTCGCGCCCGAGCCCGACCCCACCAGTCAGCCACCTCGCTCGTGCACTCACGTTCGCTGGCCAGTGGCCCCCACCTGTCGGATCCGTCTTCCCCGCGAGATCCGCCCCAAAATCCCCCCCTCGCCGGCCGAAATCCTAACCCCACCTCGGATTTGCTCTCGCCGCCCCCCTCTCCTTAATTACTCATCGGCATTGATTCCCCCGCATTTTCCCGACCGTTTCCCCATTATTCCACTGTGTCATCACCCCCGAATCGAGCGCACGCATGCAAGGCAGGAGCTCACCGGCGTTGAAGAGATGCTTTACTCTCGGCCTCCCCCGATTACGCCCCCTCTGCCCCCGCCGACGACCCTATTTAAACCCCCTGGCCGTCCGCATTGCACCCCTACGCCCTATCGCTGCGAAAACGAACCAGAGCACCCCAATTCTACTTTTTACTCTCCACCGCCGCACGCACTCCAGCCGTCGCTCACCGTCGCCGGAGTTCCCCTCCATCCTCGCCGACCACACCGCTGCAACCGCAAGGACCTCACCGACCCCGGCCACCACTCCGTCGTCGTCGAACCCCGCTGGATCGCCATCGTCGCCAAGGACCCGAACACCTTTGCTGCCTCCGCTCGTCTCCGGCCTTGATCCGTCGACCATTCGTCACCGCAAGGGTACCCTCATGTTCCCCTAGTCGTCCTCTTTCTGTTTTATGCCTTAGCTCCGACCGCCGTCGCTCGCCGTGGCCGCTGGCCCGCTCGCCGTCGTCGGGGAAGATGACCGGCACGGGTCGAGTACCCGTGCCGTGTCGGATTTTATCCCGACCGTGCAATCACGATCGGACGACGCCTGTGACACCACGTGTGCGATCTAATCTGCACCGTCGGATCTGAACGAAACGTTACGTTTTAATCTTGTGCGTTCGTTTCTATTTAAAACCCATGTTTAATCTGAGCCGTTCATCACGTACCGGTTCGATGTTTTAATCCTAGTCGTCCACGTCACTTTAACTCCCCCGCCTCGCCCTCGCGCATTGGATCTAGATCCAACGATCCAGATCGATCCTGCGCACGCGCACAGTGCGTGGGTTCACCGTGGGCCTGGCTCACCGTGGACCCGAGGGGATTTAAATTTGAAAATAAATTCCAGAAACTACTTTAAACTTGTAAAATTCATATCTGGCGCATTTTATTTTCAAAAATTACCATTCCACTTTCAGAAAATTTGTAATATTATTCTCTACATGTTCATTCAATAAAAACAATATGTTTACTTTGGATTTTTCATGTTTATTTAAATAGGTATTCAAATGCCCTTAGGGTAAAAATGTAAATTTAATTATTTAAATTTCAGTAAAGCTTATATTTATTTATTTCCTGTTAATATGATGAGACCACTAAGTTTTCCCTAAACCTTTCATTTTAAATTAATTAGAAAGCTTAAAAAGAGATCATTTCATAATTTAAAATCCCTTTTAGAAAGGGCCATATTTCTTTATAGTTCATTTTCAAATTATTTATAAAATAGATTTCAGAAACTTAATAACTTGGTTTTTCTTAAATTAAACCAATTTAAACCTATGTGCTTGTTGTGTGGTTTTATATTGTTTAATTAAATGTTGTATTTATTTTATTTATATTGGGAAGACTACGACGCCGTCGAGGAGCCAGAATACTTCCCGGAAGTTCCTCCCTCTCCCCTCGCTGAACAAGGCAAGTCACCAAACAACATTTTTGAGCATATTGAACCCATGTTTTATTAAGCTATCGCTAAAACACATAGGATATACATGCATTAGTCAAATGAACCCTTACAATATATTTATTTAGGATCCCCCTGACCTTGATGTACAAACCAAGCCATGCTATCTCTAGCCTAAACACCTTGTCACCAAATGATTAGTATTATTAGCTAGTGTCCAATGTATTGACACGATTGCTATAGGATTAAAAATGAGTCGTAGCGATTGGTTCTACTATATGATCCCCGTTATTCTCATCTTTGGAATTCTGTCGGTGTTGGAGTTGTGGTTGTGAGTGAATGCATGGTGGGTTCCGGGTGCAAGCTAGGGCATTGGTCGGTAGCACCCGGGGCACTATAAGGACCGGTCTGTGGGATCCATTGCAATACACTTCCGTACTAACCACAAGTCTAATGGGTAAGTCCTAACTAAGGTATGGAGTGTTCCAAACCGAGGCCACCATTTGGAGATGGGTCAAGCAGCACCTGCGGGTGGCTTGTACCAACGTGGCGCAAAAGGGGGTGCGACGTTAGCCGGGATGCGGCCTGGCGCGCCGCTAAAACCTAGAGCGGGGGGTTATCGCTTGGAGCATTTCATGCTGAGGTTTTGGCACGAGTTCACGTGGTATGGGTCATCTCGTTTGGGGATGAGTGCGTGCCTTGTGGGTACAGTAGTACATCTCTGATCAGAGTCATTAATATTTTCGAAAAGCCAAGCCCACGGTCAAGGGCGGGTTGCATGACATCCCACAGTTAGATTACTTTGAATATGGATGTGCATGTTGGTTTGACATGTAAGTACTGTTGTGCGAGGAGGTAAAACGTACTCCTCGAGTTAGATGATGTTATTGATGTTCATGTTTATTATTCCGCATGATAAAATTTTACTACACTAAATGCAGCAACCGAAAATGTACTTTTCCACACTTTTAGCCATTATCCTTCCTTTGTTGTTATCTTGCATTATTACTTGCATTCGCGGTGGCTTGTTGAGTACTTTTGTACTCATACCCATTGGACAAACACTTCAGAGGCTGCGTACTATGAGGAGGATGGTCTGGAGTAGCGACCCAGTCAAGAAAATGATATTGAAGAAGGTGTTCATCATGCAATTCTACTTTTATTATTGTTTTTATTAAACTCTGATGTAATAAATATGGTATGCGTACCATGAATACTTGTCGTATGTACGATTTTCGCATGATGAACCTCTTGTATTATTGTTTTTCTTATGAAATTCAATAATGTTCCGATTTTGATAAATCGGGGCGTCACAAGATGGTATCAGAGCTGACTTGACTGTAGGAAGCCAAACAGACCCGCCTAGCCAATAGCTGCAGAAAATTATTTCTCGAAAACCTACTTTATAAACATTGTTCCTCCCCTCACTTTTTTCAACTTGCTGTTTTGTAGATGCCTGTCTACCAAGTCCACAGCTACTGCCGCCACTTTGAGGGCTTCGTCAAGGAGCTCCGCATGATGCTCACATTCCTCGGGTTCCTCTTCGAGCCCGAATTTCAAGTAGTGTACTTGGAGGAGTTTGTCGGGCCTTGCGACGTCTCCCTCACCATCCCTGGCTCCGGAGAGCACCTGCCGCCTTTCACCACCGCACTTGGGGGCCCAACTTTCGACGTCGTGTGCCAATGAGTCGCCCTCCAGGCCCTCATGGATTTGAGTATGATCTATGATGATCGTCTTCAGGACTCGTCTTTCCAGCTTGTGCCGAAGTGCACTCCCGGTGCCTACCATAGCATCTACGTCGGAGTTCACTCCGTGCGTAATCCGGTCATGGCCCGACAGTCGCGTCTTCTTCGGGCTATGGACGACCTCCATACTGAGGCGGTGCTCGACGCCGATGAGCACCATGAGGCGGTTGAGTTTCTTCGTCAGGTTATGAAGAGCTTAATCCAACAGAACGGTGAGCTACAACGCAAGATTATGCAGCTGCAGAAGGATATCGCGGAGATGGTTCCCCTCCTCCCGAGGAAGAGGAAGCCCATCCGTGAGCCCGCCCCTTGCCCCAAGAGGATCCCGCCACATCCCTCCACAGCCGGACCATCCACCGCCAGCGCACCTGCACCACTCCCCGGCCTCGTCTCCGACCCAATCATCGAGAACTTTCTCGAGCACGGAGACCGCCTCCGGTGGCGAGTAGGCGCTAGATACCGCTTTTTCTAATAAAATAAATTTTTGTATGTGGTGCTATCTATGACGAGTTGTGTTGTGGATAGAATAAGAGCTTGATTGTAATGAACAATTTTTACCACTTGGTTGACATGTGTGCATGAGCCTTATGAGATATTTTTAATTATATTGTTAATTCATCATCCTTCTTATAACATCGTATATTTAGAAGATGGCCGACCACCAGAACACTGGCTCTAACAACGGAGAAGGAGGAAGCCATGACACGCCCGAGGGTGTTGTACCCAACTGGGGTGCAATGGGCCCACGCCAGTCTGGGTCACCATCCGCCAACCATCCCACCTTGGCGGAAATGATGGCGAACGAGAACCAAGTAATCACCGCCCTCCTCACTTAGATGCAGCACCAACAAGCTCAGTTGGACCGTCTGCAAAATGGGGAGCCTGCCCCTCGCGCACCAGCACCCGCACCCGCTCCCCAACTCTCGGAGTTTCTGCGCGTGCGCCCGCCCATCTTCTCTAGCACCACCAACCCCATGGAGGCCGGAGATTGGCTCCGCACCATTGGGAAGAAGTTAGACCTCCTCCCCTGCACCGACCGCGAGCGAGTGGCCTTCGCCACTCACCAGCTCCAGGGTCCCGCCGCCGAATGGTGGGACAACTACCGTGAGTCCCAGCCTGAGGACCACGTGGTGACATAGGCGGAGTTCACCATCGCCTTCCGTGCCGCCCACGTCCCCGCCGGAGTCATCGCGGTCAAGCAGCAGGAGTTCCGCGACCTGCAACAAAGCAACCGGACCATCATGGAGTACCTCCATGAGTTCAACCGTCTGGCACGCTACGCGCCAGAGGAAGTGCGGACCGACGCCCTCCGCGAGGCTACGTTCCTCCAGGGACTTAAGGATGAGCTGTCCATCTAGCTCATCGCCACCGACTACGTCGACTTCCAACGGCTAGTGAATAAAGCGCTCATCCTAAAGACTGAGCAAAACAAGTTGGACCTCAAGACGAGGAAGATCATCGCCTTCAATCATCAACAGGCGAATTCCCAGAGGCCCCGCTTCGTCCCTCCGGCCGCTCAGCCGACGCCCGCCAAGGCCCCGGTCTTGAAGGATCGCCAAGGAAGGCCGGTCGTTTGCTTCAACTTCTGGAAGGAAGGGCACTATTCGCACCAGTGTCCTCACCCCAAGCAGCCCCAAGGCGCGGCTCCCAACAAGGCGGTTCATGCCCGCGTCAATCACATCACCGCGGAGGAAGCTCAGGAGGCTCTCGAAGTCGTGCTCGGTATGTTTACTGCAAATTCCGTACCAGCTATGATTTTATTTGACTCTGGAGCAACACATTCTTTCATCTCGGAAGACTTTGTGAAAACCCACGGCTTGGACGTAGTCCCTCTATCAGTCCCCATGATGATTGCCACTCCAGGCAATAGAACCTTAGCCCACTTATACAGTCCTAAGGTTAAGATAGAGATACAAGGAGTATTGTTCCGAGCAGAGCCAGTCCTCATTAAGTGCACCGGACTCGACCTCATCCTAGGTATGGATTGGTTGATGAAGCACAATGGAGTGATCGACTGTGCCAACAAGTCCATCACAGTGACCAACCCCGAAGGCGAAGCCGTCACCTTTCGGATGACCCGCCGCAAACCACTTGAAGCATCTCTTCACTCGCATGCCCTTGAAGAAGTGCCCATAGTCAAGGAGTTCAAGGACGTCTTCCCAGAGGACCTACCAGGAATGCCTCCCAAGCGGGACATCGAATTCAGAATCAAACTTGTCCCCGGGACCACTCCAATCTCCAAGCGCCCATACCGAATGACCGTCAATGAATTAGCCGAAGTCAAGAGCAACATCGAAGACCTGGAGCAAAAAGGTTACATCCGACCGAGTACCTCACCCTGGGGTGCACCAGTCATCTTTGCCATGAAAAAGGACAAGACTAAAAGGATGTGCGTGGACTATAGAGCCTTGAACAATGTAACCATTGCTTCGGATCGACGACCTGTTCGATCAACTGAAGGGATCCTCGGTGTTTTCCAAGATTGACCTCAGGTCAGGTTATCACCAATTGAGGATTAGAGAAGAGGACATACCAAAGACCGCCTTCACCTCCCGCCATGGACTCTACGAGTATACAGTGATGTCGTTCGGACTCACAAATGCCCTAGCCTTCTTCATGAACATGATGAACAATATATTCATGGAGTTCTTGGATAAGTTCATCGTGGTATTCATCGACGATATCCTCGTCTACTCCAAGACAAAGGAAGAACACGAAACCCACCTCCGTCTGACCCTCGGAAAGCTAAGGGAGCAGCAACTGTACGCCAAATACAACAAGTGTGAGTTTTGGCCGTCAGAGGTGAAATTCCTCAGTCATGTTATATCTGCTGGAGGAATAGCAGTTAACCCAACCACCGTAGAAGCAGTAACCAACTAGCTGCAACCCACGACCGTGATCGAGATCCGGAGTTTTCTCGGATTGGCCGGATACTACCGCCGGTTCATCGAGAACTTCTCGAAGATCGCCAAGCCTATGACCAGACTGCTACAAAAAGAAGTAAAATTTGAATGGACCCCAGATTGCGAAGAAAGCTTCCAAACCCTCAAGAAGAAGTTCGTGTCAGCCCCAATCCTGACCCTGCCTGACATCCAAAAAGACTTCCACGTCTACTGTGATGCTTCTCGCCAAGGTTTAGGATGCGTCTTAATGCATGATGGGAAGGTGATATCCTACGCCTCCCGACAGCTGAGACCGCATGAGCTGAACTACCCAACCCACGACCTGGAGTTAGCAGCCGTTGTTCATGCCTTGAAGATATGGAGACATTACCTTTTGGGGAATCGGTGTGAGGTCTTCACCGACCACAAGAGCCTCTAGTATATACTCACCCAACCAGATCTAAACCTCAAGCAAAGGAGATGGTTGGAACTTATCAAGGATTATGACTTGGGCATCCATTATCATCCAGGCACGGCAAACGTGGTGGCAGACGCCCTTAGTTGAAAAGGGTACTGCAATGCCATCATGATTCAGGACCAGGCTCCTTTGCTATACAAGGAGATGGAAAGGCTGAATCTAGTGATCACCACCCGAGCGTACCTCGCTACCTTTGAGTAAAGACCTATCTTGATAGACCAGATCCGAGAAAAGCACAAGGGAGACTCGGACATCTTGGAGATCCAACAGAACATGCGGAAGGGTAAAGCCCCCGGATTCTCCGAGGATGAGCATGGTACCATATTGTTCGGAAACCGGATATGCGTACCCAACAAACCCGAATTGAAGACCCTCATCCTTCAGGAAGCCCACGATACTCTATACTCCATACATCCCGGCAGTACCAAGATGTATCAAGATCTGAAGGAAAAATATTGGTGGGTCAGCATGAAGAGGGAAATAGCTGAGTATGTGGCCAAGTGCGACACATGTCGGCGAGTCAAGGCATAGCATCAAAGACCTGCTGGACTTCTTCAACCCCTAAAGGTCCCCGAATGGAAGTGGGAAGAGATAGGAATGGACTTCATCACGGGACTACCCCGGACCCAAGCTGGTCACGATTCTATCTGGGTGATCGTCGTCCGACTCACCAAGGTAGCTCACTTCATCCTGGTCAAGACAACTTACACTGTCTCCAATTTGGCTGAGTTATATATGACCTGGATCGTGTGCCTGCACGGAGTTCCTTAGAAGATCGTATCTGACCGTGGGAGTCAGTTTACCTCCAAGTTTTGGAAGAACCTTCAAGAGGAACTCGGCACCCGGCTGAACTTTAGCACCGCCTATCATCCACAGACCGATGGTCAAACCGAAAGGGTCAACTAAATACTGGAGGATATTATAACACCCCAAATTTTCAAAGGAATAAAAATATTATTTAATTCAATTTCCTGAAATTTATTAGTTTGGAAATGCCTTCAATACCCACCTTTACCCCTTTTGAACTACAACCTAGATAAAATTGCCAAACCATGAGCTTAAAATTTTTGTGTATGATCCCAAAGCCAAGATATATTTTTGACAATTTTTACAAATTTTTATCCACCCTGGAAATGCCCCAAAGGATTTTATCTATTTTCTGCAATTATTTTAAATTAGAAAACCTTTAAAATAGTAATGGGTCACGCCCCTCCCTTTCTCCCTCTCCCGGTCGGCCCAGCCCGTTACTCTCGCCCGCCTCGGACTGACAGCCCGACCCCACCCGTCAGTGAGCCCCTCTCCTCTCGCGCGCGCGCCCGACACCCTGGCCCCAACTGTCGGCGCTAACCGCCCCCTCTCGCGCCCGAGTCCGACCCCACCCGTCAGCCTCGCCCTCAGACGCGCCCACACCCGCTGCCGGTGAAGCCCGCCTGTCAGGACCGTCATCCACCTCGCGCAAACCCCCCTAACTCCGTCGGCCGATGACCTCGCCTCGGATCCGCTCGCTGGCTCCCCCTCCCATTAAACCAATGTCGGCATTTAATTCCCCGAGGCCCACCGGCCATTTAAACGCGTTAAGGCACGCGTTTAAGACCCCGGATCGCTTTTACCGGCATGGCAAAACCTCGCCGGCGAGTTATTACCCCCCCTCAACTTTCCTTGCATGCAACCCCCTCTGACCCTCACTGGCGCCTCTATTTATAGCCCAGGCCTCCACCGCGTTTGACCCCCACGCTCTCACAGTCCAGGACCAAACAGATCACCCGTAATTCACTTTTTAGTGCTCCCCTCCTCCTTCACCTCCGACCACCGCTCGTCGTCGCCTCGGACCGCCTCCGTCCGCACCGTCGCCCCCGTCGTGACCGTCGCCGACCGCCCGACCTCAGCCACGCCTCCATTGGCCAAGGAGACTGCCGGATCGTCGTCGCCGTCGAGCACCCGAGGAGTCCTCCGCGTCTACCCTCACCACCGGTCATCGTTTGCCATCCTTCATCGCCGTCGAAGGTACCGTCATGACCGCCGTAGCCTCCTCTTTCCATTTTCGCAGAGAGCTAGGGCCTAGCCCCCTTGTCGGCGCCATCGCCACCACACCCGAACCCCGCCATCACCGGAGACGAAGCGGGTAAAAGCCCCTTATCGCGTGTCGTGCCGGATTTAATCCTGGCCGCACGATCACGGTCGGAGTGCTCTGATTAAAGCCCTACGGGATTTAATCTCCGCCCTTGATCCAGTCAAAGGGGTACCAGGCCATCTGAGCCATTGATTGCTTTTAAAAACTGTGACTCAATCCCGTGCGTCCACGTAGTACCCTTTCGCGCGTTTTAATCGTGGCCGTCCGTTATCACTTAACCCTCCCGCCTCGCGCCTGGCCACCCGATCCAGATCCAACGGCTCTGGATCAACCGGTCCATGCGCACAGTGAGCGGGTTCACCGTGGGCCTGGTTCACCGTGGACCCGAGAGGTTTTAAATTTGAAAATAAATTCCAGAAACGGTTTCAAACTTGTAAAATTCATATCTGGCGCATTTGAACTCTAAAAATTGTCATTTCAATTCCAGAAATTTTGTAATTTTATTCTCTACACATTAGTTCAATAAAAACAGTATGTTTACTTTGGATTTTTCATGATTATTTAAATAGGTATTCAAATGCCCTTAGGGTAAAAATGTGAATTCAATTATTTAAATTTAAGTAAATTCATATTTATTCTTTTCTGTTCATATACTGAAAACCACTAATTTGTACATGAACCTTTCATATTAAATTTTATTAGGAGACTTAAAACGAGACTACTCACATTTAAAACCCCTTTTTATAAAGGAAAACCTTTCATTATAATTTCTTCTAAAATTATTTATAAAATAAATTTCAGAAACTTTACAACTTGATTTCCTTTAAATTAAACCAATTTAAACCAATGTGCTTGTTGTGTGGTTTTGTATTGTTTAAATTGAATGTTGTATTTATTTTATTTTACTTTATTTATAACGAGAAGACTACAACACCACCGAGGAGCCGGAGTACTTTCCCGAAGTTCCTCCCTCCCCATTCGCTGAACAAGGCAAGTCACCAAACCAATCTTTTGAGCATATTGAACCCATGTTTTATTAAACTATCGCTAAAACACATACGTTATACATGCATTAGTCAAATGAAACCCTTACAATATATTTATTTAGGATCCCCCGACCTTGATGTGCAACCCAAGCCATGCTCTCTAGCCTAAACTCCTTGTCACCATATGATTAATGTTATTAGCTAGTGTCCAATGTATTGACACGATTGCTATAGGATTAAAAATGAGTCGTAGTAACTTGGTTCTACTATACGATCCCCGTTACTCTCATCTTTGGAATTCTGTCGGTGTTGGAGTTGTGGTTGTGAGTGAATGCATGGTGGGTTCCAGGTGCAACCTAGGGCATTGGTCGGTAGCACTCGGGGCACTATAAGAACCGGTCTGCGGGATCCGTTGCAATACACTTCCGTACTAACCACAAGTCTAATGGGTAAGTCCTAACTAAGGTATGGAGTGTTCCAAACTGAGGCCACCATTTGGAGATGGGTCAAGCAGCACCTGCGGGTGGCTTGTACCGACGTGGCGCAAAAGGGGGTGCGACGTTAGCCGGGATGCGGCCCGACGCGCCGGTGAAACCTAGAGCGGGTAGTTATCGCTTGGAGCATTTCATGCTGAGGTTTTGGCACGAGTTCCCGTGGTAAGGGTCATCTCGTTACACTTTGGTTTTTGGGATGAGTGCGTGCCTTGTGGGTACAGTAGTACATCTCTGATCAGAGTCATTAATCTTTTCGAAAAGCCGAGCCCACGGTCAAGGGCGGGTTGCGTGACATCCCACAGTTAGATTACTTTGAATATGTATGTGCATGATGGTTTGACATGTAAGGACTGTTGTGCGAGGAGGTAAAACGTACTCCTCGAGTTAGAAGATGTTATTGTTGTTCATGTTTACATTTCTGCATGATTAAATCTGACTACACTAATTGCAACAACTGAAAATGTACTTTCCCGCACTGCTAGCCATTACTCCTTCCTTTGTTATTACCTTGCATTATTACTTGCATTTGCGGTGGCTTGTTGAGTACTTTTTGTACTCATACTCGTTGAACACCACAGAGGATGCCTATTATGAAGACGGTCTGGAGTAGCGACCCAGTCAAGCAAAGATCCTAAAGAAGGCGTTCGTCATGCATTTTAATTATCTTTATCATTGTTTTTATTAAAACTCTGATGTAATAAATATGGTCTACGTACCATGAATAATGTCGTATGTACGATTGTCGCATGATGAACCTCTTGTATTATTGTTTTTATTATGAAATTCAATAATGTTCCGATTTCGGTAAATCAGGGCGCCATAGATATGCTTAGAGCTTGCGCTCTAGACTTTGGCGGAATGTGGGACAAGAACTTAGCCTACGCGGAGTTCTCCTACAACAACAACTACCAAGCCAGCCTGCAAATGTCCCCGTTCGAAGCACTTTATGGGCGCAAGTGCAGAACGCCGCTGCTCTGGGATCAGACTGGAGAGTCGCAACTGTTTGGGATGGATATTCTAAGGGAAGCTGAAGAGAAGGTCAAGATTATCAGGGACAGATTAAAGATAGCCCAGTCCCGACAAAAGAGCTACGCCGATAACCGTCGTAGAGACTTAACCTTTGAGGAGGGTGATTATGTCTATCTCCGAGTCACTCCCCTCTGTGGCACTCAAAGGTTCAACATGAAAGGCAAGCTAGCACCCAGCTACATCGAACCTTTTCAGATTCTCCGATGGCAAGGAGAAGTGGCATATCAACTTGAACTGCCTCCATCATTGGCAGGAGTTCACGATGTGTTCCACGTCTCACAACTGAAAAAGTGTCTTCGTGTGCCCACCGAGCAGGCCGATCTTCAACAACTCAATGTCCAAGAAGACTTGACCTACATCGAGAAACCCATCAGGATCTTGGAAACCAAGGAAAGGGTAACCAGGAGCCGTGTAGTTCGCTTCTGCAAGGTTCAGTGGGACAACCACCCCGCCGAAGAAGCTACATCGGAAAAAGAAGACGAGCTGAAAGCCCAGTACCCGAGCTATTCGAGTAGCCCAAATTTTCAAAGGAATAAAAATATTATTTAATATATTTTCCTGGAATTAATTATTTTGGAAATACCTTTAATACACTCTTTCACCATTTTGAACTACAACATAGGTGAAATGACCAAACCAAGAGCTGAAAATTTTTATGTATGATCCTAAGGCTAAGATATATTTTTGAGAATTTTTACAAATTTTTATCAACCTTGGAAGTAGCCCTAAGATTTTAATCTATTTCCTAGAATTATTTTTATTCAGAAATACTTTGAAACAGTAATGGGCCTCCCTCCTCCCTTTCTCTCTCTCCCGGCCGGCCTAGCCTGTTACCCTCGCCTGCCTCGGACTGACAGCCCGACCCCACCTGTCAGTGAGCCCCTCTCCCCTCGTGCGCGCGCCCGACACCCCGGCCCCACCTATCGGCGCCAACCGCCCCCTCTCGCGCCCGAGCCTGACCCCACCCGTTAGCCGCCTCGCTCGTGCGCTCGCGTTCATTGGCCAGTGGCCCCACCTGTCGGATCCGTCTTCCCCACGAGATCCGCCCCCAAATCTCCCCCCCCTCGCCGGCCGAAATCGTAACCCCACCTCGGATTCGCTCTCGCCGGCCCCCTCTCCTTAATTACTCGTCGGCATTGATTCCCCCGCGTTCTCCCGACCATTTCCCCCATTATTCCACCGCGTCATCACCCCCAGATCGAGCGCACGCATGCAAGGAAGGTGCTCACCAGTGTTGAACAGAGGATTTACTCTCGGCCTCCCCCAATTACGCCGCCTCTGGCCCCGCCGACGACCCTATTTAAACCCCCTGGCCGTCCGCATTGCACCCCTACGCCCTATCGCTACGAAAACGAACCTGAGCGCCCCAATTCGACTTTTTACTCTCCACCGCCGCCCGCACTCCAGCCATCGCTCGCCGTCACCGGGGAATATGACCGGAACGGGTCGAATACCCGTGCCGTGTCGGATTTGATCCCGACCGTGCGATCGTGATCGGACGACGCCTGTGACCCCATGTGCGCGATCTAATCCGCACCGTAGGATCTGAACGAAACGTTGTGTTTTAATCTCGCGCGTTCGTTTCTATTTAAAACCCATGTTTAATTTGAGCCGTTCATCGCGTACCGGTTCGATGTTTTAATCCTGGTCATCCACGTCACATTAACTCCCCCGCCTCGCCCTCGCGAGTTGGATCTGGATCCAACGGTCCAGATCGATCCGGCGCGCGCGCACAGTGCGCGGGTTCACCGTGGGCCTGGCTCACCGTGGACCCGAGGGGATTTAAATTTGAAAAAAAATTCTAGAAACTACTTTAAACTTGTAAAATTCATATCTGGCGCATTTTAACTTCAAAATTACCATTCCACTTTCAGAAAATTTGTAATATTATTCTCTACATGTTCATTCAATAAAAACAATATGTTTACTTTGGATTTTTCATGTTTATTTAAATAGGTATTCAAATGCCCTTAGGGTAAAAATGTAAATTTAATTATTTAAATTTCAGTAAAGCTTATATTTATTTATTTCCTGTTAATATGATGAGACCACTAAGTTTTCCCTAAACCTTTCATTTTAAATTAATTAGAAAGCTTAAAAAGAGATCATTTCACAATTTAAAATCACTTTTAGAAAGGGCCATATTTCTTTATAGTTCCTTTTCAAATTATTATAAAATAGATTTCAGAAACTTAATAACTTGGTTTTTCTTAAATTAAACCAATTTAAACCTATGTGCTTGTTGTGTGGTTTTATATTGTTTAATTAAATGTTGTATTTATTTTATTTACATTGGGAAGACTACGACGCCGTTGAGGAGCCGGAATACTTCCCTGAAGTTCCTCCCTCTCCCCTCGCTGAACAAGGCAAGTCACCAAACAACATTTTTGAGCATATTGAACCCATGTTTTATTAAGCTATCGCTAAAACACATAGGCTATACATGCATTAGTCAAATGAACCCTTACAATATATTTATTTAGGATCCCCCAACCTTGATGTGCAACCCAAGCCATGCTATCTCTAGCTTAAACTCCTTGTCACCAAATGATTAGTATTATTAGCTAGTGTCCAATGTATTGACACGATTTCTATAGGATTAAAAATGAGTCGTAGCGATTGGTTCTACTATATGATCCCCGTTATTCTCATCTTTGGAATCCTGTCGGTGTTGGAGTTGTGGTTGTGAGTGAATGCATGGTGGGTTCCGGGAGCAAGCTAGGGCATTGGTCGGTAGCACCCGGGGCACTATAAGGACCCGTCTGCGGGATCCGTTGCAGTACACTTCCGTACTAACCACAAGTCTAATGGGTAAGTCCTAACTAAGGTATGGAGTGTTCCAAACTGAGGCCACCATTTGGAGATGGGTCAAGCAGCACCTGCGGGTGGCTTATACCAACGTGGCGCAAAAGGGGGTGCGACGTTAGCCGGGATGCAGCCCGGCGCGCCGGCGAAACCTAGAGCGGGTGGTTATCGTTTGGAGCATTTCATGCTGAGGTTTTGGCACGAATTCCCGTGGTATGGGTCATCTCGTTTGGGGATGAGTGTGTGCCTTGTGGGTACAGTAGTACATCTCTGATCAGAGTCATTAATCTTTTCGAAAAGCTGAGCCCACGGTCAAGGGCGGGTTGCTTGACATCCCACAGTTAGATTACTTTGAATATGGATGTGCATGTTGGTTTGACATGTAAGGACTGTTGTGAGAGGAGGTAAAACGTACTCCTCGAGTTAGATGATGTTATTGATGTTCATGTTTATTATTCCGCATGATAAAATTTGACTACACTAAATGCAGCAACTGAAAATGTACTTTTCCGCACTTTTAGCCATTATCCTTCCTTTGTTATTATCTTGCATTATTACTTGCATTCGCGGTGGCTTGTTGAGTACTTTTGTACTCATACCCGTTGGACAAACACTTCAGAGGCTCCGTACTACGAGGAGGATGGTCTGGAGTAGCGACCCAGTCAAGAAAACGATCTTGAAGAAGGTGTTCGTCATGCAATTCTACTTTTATTATTGTTTTATTAAACTCTGATGTAATAAATATGGTCTGCGTACCATGAATACTTGTCGTATGTACGATTGTCGCCTGATGAACCTCTTGTATTATTGTTTTTCTTATGAAATTCAATAATGTTCCGATTTCGATAAATCGGGGCATCACAGTGGCTAACGCTGACATGTGGGGTCCACATATCTGTGAGAGCGCGGCAATGGATGGGGCTATAGAGAGAGATTGGAGAGAGGCGGCCTGATAGGAATTAAAATTTATTTTTCAATTAAAATAATTGCTGAAATTCATTTGCAAAAGTCCTAAAAATTTGGAAAAATTTCCTAAAATGTTATTTTGACTCGGAGATTTTTTTAAAAAAAATTCCAACCCAAAACATGGATAATTTTTTAAGATTTTTAATTCCATTCCTTCTTTTAACAATTTAAATAATTATTTTCTCAATTTTTATTTTCTCAAAAATATTATTTTGCAAAAATTCAGGGTGTTACAATCCTACCCCCCTTCAAAGAATTTTGTCTTCGAGATTTAGACGGAATCTTAAAATAGCTCCAGATGCTAGGCCTTCAATTCCTCTTATTTTTCCCAAGTAGCCTATTCCTTTTAATGATTGCTCCACTGAACCTTGCAAAAACTAATGACTCTGCTCCTTGTGACTCTTTCCTTAGTATCAAGGATACGAATAGGCTTCTCTACGTAGGTTTGATCTTCTTGAATCTCCAACTGACGGTGGTCGGCTTGCTCATCAGATACACAGAGACATTTCTTGAGTTGAGAGACATGGAACACACTGTCCACTCCAGCCAAAGATAGTTGTAATTCCAAACTCTAAAGCTTAGTGATGATTATCGACATAACTTTTATGACGAGACTAAGCTACCTTTAGCCTATCCTGAATCACCATAACTTTTTCTCTGGCCCCTCAAAGTATATCAGTTACAAAAACTCGACTTTCTCCTGTCTAATCCCAAAGCAGATGAGTTCTGCACTTGAAACCATACAAGGCTTCAAATGGTGACACGTGTAAACTGGCTTGATAAGTATTGTTGTACGAAAACTCAGCATAAGGCAAACTTTTATCCCAAGTATTTCCAAAATCTAGAGTACAAGCTCGAAGCATGTCTTCAAGAATTTAGTTTACTCTTTCTGTCTGACCATCAATCTGAGGATGATAGGTAGTACTGAAATTCAATCAGGCACCAAGTTCTTCTTGTAGATTCTTCAAAAACTTTGAGGTAAACTAAATCCCTCTATTGGAAACAATCTTCATTGGCACTCTATACAAACATACTATCCTTGTCATATACAATTCTGCTAGCTTAGGTCCACTATAAGTTATCTTAACATCCATGAAGTAAGCCACTTTTGTTAGACGATCGATTACTAACCATTTTGAGTCATAACCAGCTTGAGTTCTAGGTAAGCCTGTGATGAAATCCATTTCGACTTCTTCCCACTTCCATTCAGGAATCTTAAGGGGCTACAATAATCCTACTGGCCTTTGGTGTTTCGCTTTAATTCGTTGGCAAGTATCACACAAAGACACATACTTGGCTATTTCTCTTTTCATACTTACCCACCAATATTTATCTTTTAAATCTTGATACATCTTAATGCTTCCAGGATGGATTGAATACAACGTCTCATGAACTAACTTCAAAATGACACTGTTTATTTCCGTCTTATCTGGTACACACAAACGGTCTCCGAACATAACGTTTCCCATTTCATCTTCTGAAAATCAAGGGGTTTTCCCCTTCGCATATTCTTCTTGATTACTGCTATATCAGGATCTTCTTTCTATGCTTCATGAATCTGATCTGTTAACATTGGCCTTGCCTCTAACGTGGTGAGGTAAGCTGAAGTTGTGTATGCTAGATTCAATCTTTCCATTTCTTGAAATAACATATGAACTTTTGGCTGCAACACAATGGCATTGCAATATCCTTTATGACTTAAGGCATCAATGACTACATTTGCTTTACCTGGATGGTAATGTATTCCTATATCATTGTCCTTAATCAATTCCAACCATCTTCTTTGTTTGAGGTTTAGATCTAGCTGAATGAATATATAGTTTAGGCTCTTATGGCCCGTAAAGACTTCACATTTGTTACCGACTAGGTAATGTACCCAATTCTTCAAAGCATGAACTACTGCGGCTCATACCAGATCATGAGTAGGATAATTTAACTCATGGCGTCACAGCTGACGAGATGCATATGATACCACTTTTCCATCTTGCATTAGAACACATCCTAGTCCTTGGCGAGATGCATCGTAGTAAACATGAAAATCCTTGTGGATATCGGGCATGTTAACACTGGTGCTGACACTAGCTTTTTCTTCAAAACCTAAAAACTTTCTTCACACTCTGGTGTCCACATGAATTTCTCCTCCTTCTGGAGTAACTTTGTCAAAGGTCTGACAATCATGGAGAAATTCTCTATGAATCGACGGTAGTAACCAGCCAATATGTTATAGCTTCAATGGTGGATGGATCTACTGCTATCCCTTTCATAGAAATAATGTGTCCCAAAAATTTCACTTGAGATGACAAAAATTCACACTTCTCGTACTTTGCATATAGTTGATGCTCTCTCAACTTTCCCAAGGTTACATGCAAATGTGCTTCATGCTCTTCTCTTGCCTTGGAATAGATTAGGATATCATCAATGAACACTACGATGAATTTGTCCAAAAATTCGATAAAACCTTATTCATCATGTTCATGAAAAACACTGGAGCATTGGTGAAACCAAACGACATGATGGTATACTCATATAGACCATACCTTGATGTGAAATTTGTCTTAGATATATCCTCTTCTCTTATCGTGAGTTGGTGATAACCTGACTGGATATCGATCTTAGAGAACACGGATGCTCCTTTAAGCTGGTCAAACAAATCATTAATCCTTGGAAAAGGATACTTATTCTTGGTAGTGACTGCGTTTAATGCTTGATAATCAACACACATCCTCTTTCTCTTGTCCTTCTTTTTGTGTAAATGATGGGTGCACCCAGGGAGATCTACTAGGTCGAATGTACCCCTTTTTCTTAAGATCTTCTATCTGACACTTTACTTCTGCTAACTCATTAGTGGTCATTCTGTAAGGAGGCTTATAGATAGAAGTTATTCCAGGCACTAAATCAATTCTGAACTCAATGTCTCTCTTTGGCGTCATGCCTCGCAAATCTTCCGGAAAAACATCTAGATAGTCTCGGATGATAGGCACATCTTCCAATGTTACTAGATTAACCATAGGATTCTCGATTCCTCTAGTGTCCATCTTGAAGTTGACTGATGCTCCATCTTCACTCATCAAAGTGACCATCTTGTTTGCACAATCTATCATTCCATTATACTTTACTAAATAATTCATCCCTATGATGATATCAAATCCCTTACATTCTATGAGTATAGGATGAACCCATAATGTAACCCCTTGTATTTCTATTTGCACTCTTGGGCTTTATAGGTTAGCTAAGGTTAGCTTGTCTAGAGTGATTATTAACATAGGTTTTTCTCTTTCCAGAGTTTTTAAATCATCCTTTTTCACAAATTTTGCAAATATAAAAGAATGTGTTGCTCCTGAATCAAATAAAACAACTGTGGGTATTGAGTTAATATGAAACATACCCCAAATAACTTCTGGTGTTCATTGGGCTTCCTCAGCTATGACAACGTTCACATGGGCAGGGATCACCTGTTTTGAAGTTGGTCCTTATACACGCTTGGGATAAGGACATCTGCTGGAGTAGTGTCCCTCCTTCTGACAATTGAAACAAACCACTAGTTTGCCATTCTTATCCTTCAGCACTTCAGTCTTCTGAGTTGGCACCTGATTTGGTTGAGGATATGGACAAGGAACTCCTGTAGTGGGCATGACAATTATGTGAGGCTTGAACACCAAATGAGCTTGGAAATTCTAAGCTCGCGGTACAAGCATAATACGACGCCTCTAATTATTCCCTTGTTGGTTCTGGAAACGAAAGACTATCATCTTATTTTCTTATGCTCAATCTTGTTCTATTCAGACTCCTGAAGTATAGCCTTGTTCACCAACTTCTAAAAACTGACATAATTTGTAGTGATGAGTTGACCAAACAATTCGTCTTTAAGTACCCTCAAGAACTTTTCTTTCTTTTCTGCAAGATGATTAAACTCATGCAAATAATCAGTTACAATTTTGCTTCCTTGCTGTAGCTCTCTGAACTCCTTCCTCAAGGCTACAATACCCGTGGGCACGTGGGATATGCTCTAAAAGCAGCAGTAAACTCAGCCCATGTAACCACATGATTTATTGCTTGAGCTTCCTTGAAATTATCCCACCATTCTGTGGCTGGTCCAAGTAGTTGATGCGCGGAAAAGTCCACACACTCATGGTCACTAAAGGGAGTAAAGGAAGAAGGTCTAGCTTCTTAGTGATGTTATAGAGCCAATCTCCTACTTCCATTGGGTTGGTGATGCTACAGAACGAGGGTAGTCTATGTAACACCCCAAATTTTCAAAACAATAAAAATATTATTAAAATCAATTTCTTGGAATTATTATTTCAGAAAATACTTTTAATTCCCTTTTATACCCTTTTGAACTACAACATAGAGTAGATGACCAAACTAGGAGGTGAAACTTTTTGTATATGATCCTAAGACCAAAATATAATTTTGGGAATTTTTATAAATTTTTATCAACCTTGGAAGTAGCCCTAACATTTTAATCTAATTTCTGGAATTACTTTTATTTAGAAATGTTTTAAAACAGTATTGGGCTCCCCTCCCTCCCTTCTCTCTCTCCCGGCCGGCCCAGCCCGTTACCACGCTCGCCTCAGACTGACAACTCGGTCCCACCTGTCGGCGCCGAATCCCTCCCCTCGCGCGCGAACCCGACGCCTCGGCCCCACCCGTCAGTCGCCACCCTCGCCCGCTCGCGCCCGCTGACTGGTGGCCCCCGCTCGTCAGAACCGTCTTCAACCCCGTGCCGGCCCCCCCTAATCCCGCCGGCGAAGACTTCGCCTCGGATCCCCTCGCCGGCTCCCCCTCCCGTTAAACCGACGCCGGCCATTAACTCCCCGAGGCCCACTGCCCATTTAAACCCATAAAAGCACGCGTTTAAGCCCCCGGGAACGCAGCTCCATGCATGGCCGAGCCCTCGCCGGCGACTTAACGCTCTCCCCAGCTTTCCTTGCATGCGAGCCCTCTCCGGTGTCCTATTTAAGCCCCCAGCCTGAGCCGCGTCCGACCCCCACGCTCAATCGCCTCGAGAACGAACAGAGAACCCACGATTCGCCTTTTAGCGCACTCCCTCTGGTTCGCCTCCGGCCACCGCTCGCCGTCGCACCGGACCACCTCCACCCGTGCCTCCGCCATCAACGTGACCACGAGAACGACCCCGACCTCGGCCACCCCTCCGCCGACGTCGAACCCCGCCGGAACACCATCGCCGACGAGAAGCCCGAACCGCTCCGCCGTCTACCCTCGCCGCCGACCGCGCTCCGTCGACCCCTCGTCTCGCCTAAGGTACCGTCGTGACCGCCGTAGTGCCCTCTTTCCATTTCTAGGCCTAGCTAGGGTCGCCGTCGCTCGCCGTGGCCGCTGGCCTGCTCGCCGTCGTCGGAGAAGACGACCGGCACGGGTCGAGTACCCGTGCCGTGTCGGATTCGATCCACGCCGTGCGATCCAGATCTAACGGCCCGGATTTAGTCCCTCGTGCGATTTAATCGGCGCCGTCGGATCTGAGTGAAGCGGTACGGTGCGATCTCGTGCGTCCGTTAGTTTTAAAACCCCGCGTTTAATCTCGTGCGTCCACATGGTACCCCTTCGAACGTTTTAATCCTGGCCGTCCGTAGTCACTTACGCGTCCCGCCTCGCCCTCGCGCGTCGGATCTGGATCCGACGGTCCAGATCGACCCGGCGCACGCGCACAGTGCGCGGGTTCACCGTGGGCCTGGCTCACCGTGGACCCGAGGGTTTTAAAATTTGAAAATGAATTTCAGAAATACCTTTAAACTTGTAAAATTCATATCTGGCGCATTTGGACTCTAAAAATTGCCATTCCAATTTCAGAAAATTCATAAAATTATTCTCTACATGTTTATGCAATAAAAACAGTAGGTTTACTTGGAATTTTTCATGTTTATTTAAATAAGTATTCAAATGCTCTTAGGGTTAAAATATAAATTCAAATATTTAAACTTCAGAAAATTTATATATTTATTTCTTTCTGTTTATATACTAGAACCACAGAGTTTCCTCTGAACCATTCATATCAAATTAATTAGAAAACTTAAGGTGATATTATTCACACTTAAAAACCCTTTTATGAAAAACCATAATTCATTTTGATTCATTTTAAATTATTCATGAAATAAATTTCAGAACCTTAACAACTGATTTTCTTTAAAATCAAACCAACTTAAACTCATATGCTTGTTGTGTGATTTTACGTTGTTTATATAGAATGTTGTATTTATTTTACTTTATTATTATTGAAAAGACTACGACGCCGTCGAGGAGCCGGAATACTTCCCGGAAGTCCCTCCCTCGCCTTTCGCTGAACAAGGCAAGTTCCCAAACAATTCTTTTGAACATATTGAACCCATGTTTGAATTGACTATCGCTAAAACACATAGGTTATATATGCATTAGTCAAATGAACCCTTACATTATATTTATTTAGGATCCCCCGACCTTGATGTGCAACCCAAGCCATGCTATCTCGCCTAACCTCCTTGTCACCATATGATCAATGATATTAGCTAGTGTCCAATGTATTGACACGGCCGCTATAGGATAAAAATGAGTCGTAGCAAAATGGTTCTATTATATGATCCCCGTTACTTCTTATCCTTGGAAATTCTGTTGGTGATGAGTCATGGTTGTGAGTGTATGCATGGTGGGTTCCGGGTGCAAGCTAGGGCATTGGTCGGTAGCACCCGGGGCACTATAAGGACCGGTCTGAGGGATCCGTTGCAATACACTTACGTACTAACCACAAGTCTAGTGGGTAAGTCCTAACTAAGGTATGGGTTGTTCCAAACCGAGGCCACCATTTGGAGATGGGTCAAGTTGCACCTGCGGGTGACTTGTACCTATGTGGCGCAAAAGGGGGTGCGACGTTAGCCGGGATGCGGCCCGGCGCGCCGGCGAAACCTAGAGCGGGTGGTTATCGCTTGGAACAGCTCATATTGAGGTTTTGGCACGAGTTCTCGTGAAATGGGTCATCTCGTTGGGATGAGAGCGTGCCTTGTGGGTACAGTAGTACATCTCTGATCAGAGTCTTAAATCTTTTCGAAAAGCTGAGCCCACGGTCAAGGGCGGGTTGCGTGACATCCCCCAGTTAGTTTACTTTGAAGATGAATGTGCATGATGGATTGTCATGTAAGGACCATTGTGCGAGGAGGTAAAACGTACTCCTCGAGTTAGTTGATGTTGATGATGCTCATGTTTACTTTCCGCATGATTAAAATATGATTACACTAAATGCCATAACTGCAACTGCTTTATTCCGCATTGTTAGCCATTATCCTTCCTTGTTTATCATCCTGCATTATTATTTGCATTTGCGGTGGCTTGTTGAGTACTTTTTGTACTCATACCCGTTGGACCCCACAGAGGATGCTTACTTTGAAGACGGTCTGGAGTAGCGACCCAGTCGAGAAGAAAGATCCTGAAGAAGATGTTCGTCATGCCGTTTTCTAATTATTTCACTTTGCCGTTTTTATTAAAACAATGATGTAATAAATATGGTCTGCGTACCATGGATATTGTCGTATGTACGGTTGTCGCATGATGAACCTCTTGTATTATTGTTTTTCTTATGAAATTCAATAATGTCTCGATTTGTCTAAATCGGGGCGCTACAAGATGGTATCAGAGCCGACTCGACTGTAGGAAGCCAAACAGACCGGCCTAGCCATTAGCCACAGGAAATTATTTCTCGAAAATCTACTTCATAAACTTTGTTCCTCTCCTCACTTTTATTCAACTTGCTGTTTTGTAGATGCCTGTCTACCAAGTCCACAGCTACTACCGCCACTATGAGGGCTTCGTCCGGGAGCTCCGTATGATGCTCACCTTCCTCGGGTTCCTCTTCGAACCCGAATTCCAAGGAGTGTACCCCGACGAGTTCGCCGGGCCTTGTGACGTCTCCCTCACCGTCCATGGCTCCGGAGAACATCTGCCGCCCTACACCACCGCACTTGGAGGTCCGACCTTCGACGTCGCGTGCCAACGAGTCGCCCTCCAGACCCTCATGGAGCTGAGGATGATCTACGGCGATCGTCTTCAGAACTCGTCCTTCCGGCTTGTGCCGAAGCGTACTCCCGGAGCCCACCGTAGCATCTACCTCGGAGTCCACTCCGTGCGTGATCCGGTCATGGCCCGGCAGTCGCGTCTTCTGCAGGCTATGGACGATCTCCACACCGAGGCGGTGCTCGACGCCGACGAGCACCATGAGGCGGTTGAGTTCCTTCGTGAAGAAACGAAGAACTTGATCCAGCAGAACGGCGAGTTGCAGCGCAAGATCATGCAGCTGCAGAAGGACATCGCTGAGATGGTTCCTCTTCTTCCAAGGAAGAAGAAGCCCATCCGTGAGCCCCTCCCTCGCCCCAAGAGGATCCCGCCACGACCCTCCCCCGCCAGGCCCTCCACCAGCGCCCCTACACCACGCCCCGGCCTCGTCTCCGACTCCATTATCGAGAATTTTCTCGAGCCCACCATCTCTTTGGAGCCGCGCACTCGTGGTTCCGAGAGCACGGAGACCGCCTCCGGTGGCGAGTAGGCGTTAGGAGACGCGAATTTAAATAAAAGCATTATTTTGTATGTGGTGCTACCCACGACGAGTGTGTTGTGGGTAGAATAAGAACTTGATTGTAATGAACATTTTTACCACTTAATTTATATGCTTGAAATATTCTTGTTAATTGTGTTGTCAACTTTTTGCCTTATAACCTTATGAATTCAGAAGATGGCCGACCACCAGAACACCGGCTCCAACAACGGAGCAGGAGGAAGCCGTGATGCGCCTGAGGGTGTTGTGCCCAACTGGGGTGCAACGGGCCCGCGTCAATCCGGGTCGCCTTCCGCCAACCACCCCACCTTGGCGGAGATGATGGCGAATCAGAACCATCTGATCACCGCCCTCCTCACCCAAATGCAGCACCAACAGGCTCAGTTGGACCGTCTGCAGAACGGGGAGCCCGCCCCTCGTGCACCAGCACCCGCGGCCGCTCCGCAGCTCTCCGAGTTTTTGCGCGTGCGCCCGCCCATCTTCTCGAGCACCACCAACCCGATGGAGGCCGGAGATTGGCTTCGCACCATCGAAAAGAAGCTCGACCTCCTCCCCTGCACAGACCGGGAGCGGGTGGCCTTCGCCACTCACCAGCTCCAGGGTCCCGCCGCTGAATGGTGGGACAACTACCGTGCGTCCCAGCCAGAGGGCCACGTGGTGACTTGGGCGGAGTTCACCATCGCCTTTCGTGCCGCCCACGTCCCCGCCGGCGTCATCGCGGTGAAACAGCAGGAGTTCCGCGACCTGCAGCAAGGCAACAGGACCGTCATGGAGTACCTCCATGAGTTCAACCGCCTCGCCCGCTACGCACCGGAGGAAGTGCGCACCGACGCCCTCCGCCAAGCCAAGTTCCTCAGGGGACTTAAGGATGAGCTGTCCATCCAGCTCGTCGCCGCCGACTTCGCCGACTTCCAGCGGCTGGTCAACAAAGCGCTCATCCAAGAGACTGAGCAGAACAAGCTGGACCTCAAGAAGAGGAAGATGATCGCCTTCAAGCATCAGCAGGCGAACTCTCAGAGGCCCCGCTTCGTCCCTCCGCCACCAGCGCCCGCCTACCATCCTCGGCCCGCCTACAGGCCACCTCACGCAGCCGGTGGATCCAACGCCGGGCATCCTCGCCCCGCTCCACCAGCTCCGGCCGCTGAGCCGGCACCAGCCGCCAAGGCCCCGATCTTGAGGGATCGCCAAGGAAGGCCAGTCGTCTGCTTCAACTGCCGCAAGGAAGGGCACTATTCGCACCAGTGTCCCCACCCCAAGCAGACTCAAGGCGCGGCACCCAACCAGGTGGTTCGCGCCCGCGTCAACCACATCAGCGCGGAGGAAGCTCAGGAGGCTCCTGAAGTCGTGCTCGGTACGTTTACTGTGAATTCAGTACCGGCCGTCATATTATTTGACTCTGGAGCAACCCACTCCTTCATCTCGGAAAATTTTGTGGAAACAAACAATCTGGACGTGCTCCCTCTACCCATTCCCATGGTGATTGCCACCCCCGGCAATAGGACCTCAGCCCGCTTATACAGCCCTAAGGTTCAACTTGACATCCAAGGAGTACTGTTTCGGGCCGAGCCTGTCCTCATCCAATGCACCGGACTCGACCTTATACTAGGGATGGATTGGTTGATGAAGCACAAGGGAGTGATCGACTGTGCCAACAAGTCCGTCACGGTGACCAATCCTGAAGGCGTAACCGTCACCTTCCGGATGACCAGTCGCAAACCACTCGGAGCGTCCCTTCGCTCAATAGCCCTTGAAGAGGTGCCAATAGTCAAGGAGTTTGCAGACGTCTTTCCTGAAGATCTGCCAGGAATGCCTCCCAAGCGGGACATCGAATTCAGAATCGAACTTGTCCCCGGGACCACTCCAATCTCCAAGCGCCCATACCGAATGGCCGCCAATGAACTAGCCGAAGTCAAGAGCAACATCGAAGACCTAGAGCACAAAGGTTACATCCGACCGAGTACCTCACCTTGGGGTGCACCGGTTATATTTGCCATGAAGAAGGACAAGACCAAGAGGATGTGTGTGGACTATAGAGCCCTGAACGACGTAACCATCAAGAACAAATACCCATTGCCTCGGATCGACGACCTGTTCGATCAGCTGAAAGGATCCTCGGTGTTTTCCAAGATTGACCTCAGGTCAGGTTATCACCAGTTGAGGATAAGGGAGGAAGATATACCCAAGACTGCTTTCACCTCCCGCTATGGACTCTACGAGTACACCGTGATGTCGTTCGGACTCACGAATGCCCCGGCCTTTTTCATGAACATGATGAACAATGTATTCATGGAGTTCTTGGACAAGTTCATCGTGGTATTCATCGACGATATCCTCGTTTACTCCAAGACCAAGGAAGAACACGAGGCTCACCTCCGTCTGACCCTCGGAAAGCTAAGGGAGCAGCAACTGTATGCCAAGTACAGCAAATGTGAATTTTGGTCGTCTGAGGTGAAGTTCCTCGGCCATGTCATATCTGCCGGAGGAATAGCAGTGGACCCAACCACCGTCGAAGCGGTAACCAACTGGCTACAGCCAACGACCGTGACCGAGATCCGGAGTTTTCTCGGGTTGGCCGGATACTACCGCCGGTTCATCGAGAATTTTTCCAAGATCGCCAAGCCTATGACCAGACTTCTGCAGAAGGAGGTGAAGTTTGATTGGACCCCCGACTGCGAAGAAAGCTTCCAGACCCTCAAGAAGAAGCTAGTATCAGCTCCCATTCTGACTCTGCCAGACATCCGGAAAGACTTCCACGTCTACTATGATGCCTCTCGTCAAGGATTGGGATGCGTCTTAATGCAAGAAGGGAAAGTGATATCCTACGCCTCCCGGCAACTGAGACCGCATGAGCTGAACTACCCAACACACGACCTGGAACTAGCAGCCGTGGTTCATGCCTTGAATATATGGAGACATTACCTTGTGGGAAATCGGTGTGAGGTCTTCACCGACCACAAGAGCCTCAAGTACATATTCACCCAACCAGATCTGAACCTCAGGCAAAGGAGATGGTTGGAACTGATCAAGGATTACGACTTGGGCATCCATTATCATCCGGGCAAAGCGAATGTGGTGGCAGACGCCCTTAGTCGAAAAGTGTACTGCAATGCCATCATGATTCAAGACCAAGCTCCTTTACTTTATAAGGAGATGGAAAGGCTAAACCTGGGGATCACCACCCGAGCGTACCTCGCTGCCTTGGAGTCTCGGCCTGTCTTAATAGACCAGATCCGAGAGAAGCAGAAGGAAGACCCGGACATCCTGGAGATCCAGCAGAACATGAGGAAAGGTAAAGCCCCCGGATTTTCCGAGGACGGGCATGGTACCATCTGGTTCGGAAACCGGATCTGCGTACCCGACAAACCAGAGTTGAAGACCCTCATCCTTCAAGAAGCCCATGATACATTATACTCCATTCATCCCGGGAGTACAAAGATGTATCAAGACCTAAAGGAAAAATATTGGTGGGTCAGCATGAAGAGAGAAATAGCAGAGTATGTGGCCAAGTGTGACACATGCCGGCGAGTCAAGGCAGAGCATCAGAGGCCTGCCGGACTTCTTCAACCTCTCAAGGTCCCTGAATGGAAGTGGGAAGAGATAGGAATGGACTTCATCACGGGACTGCCCAGGACCCAAGCTGGTCATGATTCTATCTGGGTGATCGTCGACCGACTCACCAAGGTAGCTCACTTCGTTCCGGTCAAGACAACTTACACCGTCGCCAAGTTGGCTGAGTTGTATATGACCCGGATCGTGTGCCTCCACGGAGTTCCTAAGAAGATTGTATCTGACCGCGGGAGTCAGTTTACCTCCAAGTTTTGGAAGAACCTTCAAGAGGAACTCGGCACCCGGCTGAACTTTAGCACCGCCTATCATCCACAGACCGACGGTCAAACCGAAAGGGTCAACCAGATATTGGAGGACATGCTTAGAGCTTGTGCTCTAGACTTTGGCGGAATGTGGGACAAGAACTTACCATATGCAGAGTTCTCCTACAACAACAGCTATCAAGCCAGCCTGCAAATGTCCCCGTTCGAAGCACTCTATGGGCGTAAGTGCAGAACGCCGTTGCTCTGGGATCAAACCGGAGAGTCACAACTGTTTGGGACTGACTTATTGAGAGAAGCTGAAGAGAAGGTTAAGATCATAAGAGACCGATTGAAGGCAGCCCAATCCAGGCAAAAGAGCTATGCCGACAACCGTCGAAGAGACCTAGCCTTTGAGGAGGGCGATTATGTCTACCTCCGAGTCACTCCCCTCCGTGGCACTCAAAGGTTCAACATGAAAGGCAAACTAGCACCCCGCTACGTCGGACCTTTCCAGATCCTCCGTCGACAAGGAGAAGTGGCATATCAACTGGAACTGCCTCCATCCTTGGCAGGAGTTCATGATGTGTTCCATGTCTCTCAGCTGAAGAAGTGCCTCCGTGTACCCACCGAGCAAGCCGACCTTCAGCAGCTAAATGTCCAAGAAGACTTGACCTACATAGAAAGACCCATCAAGATCTTGGAAACCAAGGAGAGAGTAACCAGAAGTCGCGTTGTTCGCTTCTGCAAAGTCCAATGGAACAACCATCCCACCGAAGAAGCCACTTGGGAAAAGGAAGACGAACTGAAAGCCCAATACCCCGAGTTATTCGAGTAGCGTTCCAATCTCGAGGACGAGATTCTTGTAAGGGGGATAGGTTTGTAACACCCCAAATTTTCAAAACAATAAAAATATTATTAAAATCAATTTCTTGGAATTATTATTTCAGAAAATACTTTTAATTCCCTTTTATACCCTTTTGAACTACAACATAGAGTAGATGACCAAACTAGGAGGTGAAACTTTTTGTATATGATCCTAAGACCAAAATATAATTTTGGGAATTTTTATAAATTTTTATCAACCTTGGAAGTAGCCCTAAAATTTTAATCTAATTTTTGGAATTACTTTTATTTAGAAATGTTTTAAAACAGTATTGGGCTCCCCTCCCTCCCTTCTCTCTCTCCCGGCCGGCCCAGCCCGTTACCACGCTCGCCTCAGACTGACAACCCGGTCCCACCTGTCGGCGCCGAATCCCTCCCCTCGCGCGCAAACCCGACGCCTCGGCCCCACCCGTCAGTCGCCACCCTCGCCCGCTCGCGCCCGCTGACTGGTGGCCCCCGCTCGTCAGAACCGTCTTCAACCCCGCGCCGGCCCCCCCTAATCCCGCCGGCGAAGACTTCGCCTCGGATCCCCTCGCCGGCTCCCCCTCCCGTTAAACCGACGCCGGCCATTAACTCCCCGAGGCCCACCGCGCATTTAAACCCATAAAAGCACGCGTTTAAGCCCCCGGGAACGCAGCTCCAAGCATGGCCGAGCCCTCGCCGGCGACTTAACGCTATCCCCAGCTTTCCTTGCATGCGAGCCCTCTCCGGTGTCCTATTTAAGCCCCCAGCCTGAGCCGCGTCCGACCCCCACGCTCAATCGCCTCGAGAACGAACAGAGCACCCACGATTCGCCTTTTAGCGCACTCCCTCTGGTTCGCCTCCGGCCACCGCTCGCCGTCGCACCGGACCACCTCCACCCGTGCCTCCGCCATCAACGTGACCACGAGAACGACCCCGACCTCGGCCACCCCTCCGCCGACGTCGAACCCCGCCGGAACACCATCGCCGACGAGAAGCCCGAACCGCTCCGCCGTCTACCCTCGCCGCCGACCGCGCTCCGTCGACCCCTCGTCTCGCCTAAGGTACCGTCGTGACCGCCGTAGTGCCCTCTTTCCATTTCTAGGCCTAGCTAGGGTCGCCGTCGCTCGCCGTGGCCGCTGGCCCGCTCGCCGTCGTCGGAGAAGACGACCGGCACGGGTCGAGTACCCGTGCCGTGTCGGATTCGATCCACGCCGTGCGATCCAGATCTAACGGCCCGGATTTAGTCCCTCGTGCGATTTAATCGGCGCCGTCGGATCTGAGTGAAGCGGTACGGTGCGATCTCGTGCGTCCGTTAGTTTTAAAACCCCGCGTTTAATCTCGTGCGTCCACGTGGTACCCCTTCGAACGTTTTAATCCTGGCCGTCCGTAGTCACTTACGCGTCCCGCCTCGCCCTCGCGCGTCGGATCTGGATCCGACGGTCCAGATCGACCCGGCGCACGCGCACAGTGCGCGGGTTCACCGTGGGCCTGGCTCACCGTGGACCCGAGGGTTTTAAAATTTGAAAATGAATTTCAGAAATACCTTTAAACTTGTAAAATTCATATCTGGCGCATTTGGACTCTAAAAATTGCCATTCCAATTTCAGAAAATTCATAAAATTATTCTCTACATGTTTATGCAATAAAAACAGTAGGTTTACTTGGAATTTTTCATGTTTATTTAAATAAGTATTCAAATGCTCTTAGGGTTAAAATATAAATTCAAATATTTAAACTTTAGAAAATTTATATATTTATTTCTTTCTGTTTATATACTAGAACCACAGAGTTTCCTCTGAACCATTCATATCAAATTAATTAGAAAACTTAAGGTGATATTATTCACACTTAAAAACCCTTTTATGAAAAACCATAATTCATTTTGATTCATTTTAAATTATTCATGAAATAAATTTCAGAACCTTAACAACTGATTTTCTTTAAAATCAAACCAACTTAAACTCATATGCTTGTTGTGTGATTTTACGTTGTTTATATAGAATGTTGTATTTATTTTACTTTATTATTATTGAAAAGACTACGACGCCGTCGAGGAGCCGGAATACTTCCCGGAAGTCCCTCCCTCGCCTTTCGCTGAACAAGGCAAGTCACCAAACAATTCTTTTGAACATATTGAACCCATGTTTGAATTGACTATCGCTAAAACACATAGGTTATATATGCATTAGTCAAATGAACCCTTACATTATATTTATTTAGGATCCCCCGACCTTGATGTGCAACCCAAGCCATGCTATCTCGCCTAACCTCCTTGTCACCATATGATCAATGATATTAGCTAGTGTCCAATGTATTGACACGGCCGCTATAGGATAAAATGAGTCGTAGCAAAATGGTTCTATTATATGATCCCCGTTACTTCTTATCCTTGGAAATTCTGTTGGTGATGAGTCATGGTTGTGAGTGTATGCATGGTGGGTTCCGGGTGCAAGCTAGGGCATTGGTCGGTAGCACCCGGGGCACTATAAGGACCGGTCTGAGGGATCCGTTGCAATACACTTACGTACTAACCACAAGTCTAGTGGGTAAGTCCTAACTAAGGTATGGGTTGTTCCAAACCGAGGCCACCATTTGGAGATGGGTCAAGTTGCACCTGCGGGTGACTTGTACCAATGTGGCGCAAAAGGGGGTGCGACGTTAGCCGGGATGCGGCCCGGCGCGCCGGCGAAACCTAGAGCGGGTGGTTATCGCTTGGAACAGCTCATATTGAGGTTTTGGCACGAGTTCCCGTGAAATGGGTCATCTCGTTGGGATGAGTGCGTGCCTTGTGGGTACAGTAGTACATCTCTGATCAGAGTCTTAAATCTTTTCGAAAAGCCGAGCCCACGGTCAAGGGCGGGTTGCGTGACATCCCCCAGTTAGTTTACTTTGAAGATGAATGTGCATGATGGATTGTCATGTAAGGACCGTTGTGCGAGGAGGTAAAACGTACTCCTCGAGTTAGTTGATGTTGATGATGCTCATGTTTACTTTCCGCATGATTAAAATATGATTACACTAAATGCCATAACTGCAACTGCTTTATTCCGCATTGTTAGCCATTATCCTTCCTTGTTTATCATCCTGCATTATTATTTGCATTTGCGGTGGCTTGTTGAGTACTTTTTGTACTCATACCCGTTGGACCCCACAGAGGATGCTTACTTTGAAGACGGTCTGGAGTAGCGACCCAGTCGAGAAGAAAGATCCTGAAGAAGATGTTCGTCATGCCGTTTTCTAATTATTTCACTTTGCCGTTTTTATTAAAACAATGATGTAATAAATATGGTCTGCGTACCATGGATATTGTCGTATGTACGGTTGTCGCATGATGAACCTCTTGTATTATTTTTTTTTCTTATGAAATTCAATAATGTCTCGATTTGTCTAAATCGGGGCGCTACAGTCTAACACGAAGAAATTCTGGCCGTTGAGAAGCGGGGGCTGGTGCAAGTTAGTTTATCTGGTTATTGCCTACTTGAGATTTCTACTGGAATTGCTAGAGTTGCGCTTGCTTCTATTGAATCCGTGTTTGCTATTGTTGCATCTGAGAAAGAAGTGTAGTGATCAATTGGTTCTGTGTAGTCATTGCCTCAGCTAGAGTAGGAGGATTTGCTGCTGGTGACTTTCTACCTCCTTGGGGACCTATTGTTCCCTGCTTTGGCACTCCCTCAGTAAGATTCCCATCTGTTGAGTAGGCTTCAGTCGGCGTAGTGGAAAATGAGTGACGTGACGGGTACCAGAAAACATCTTAAACTAGAGCAATGAACACCCCGAATTAGAGTAGGAAAGATTTAGAATGAAATTTTCTCTTTTTGAAAAAAACTATCTTCTTTATTAATAATTATTTATCCCTACACAAAAGACTCTACATATCCTTTATATAGACCATCAAGAGATATGGCACAAACAAAAAAAACAAGCAACCTCAAATGACTAACACAAAACTAAGGACCTCCTAGTGACCATTGCTAAAGACACTCTATATCCTTTATTCATCTATGAGCTCGAGCTCTTTAGGGTTTTCTTCCTTCACAGAGACAACAACCCACTGAATTCTGAAGCGACCTTCACCTTCTAGTAGCGTCAAGGAAGGAAACGATGTTTGAGAAACCAGATGGGGTTTGCACTGTGGTTTTATCTTAGTGATGAGTGATTGACAAGTTTTCCTGATTTAATGGTCTAGACTTGTGATGGCTTATTGTGTTCACTGAATGGTCAGTGTGTGTTTTGCATGGAGATTCATGTTTGATTGTGTCATTGTGTGCATGGTTGATATGTGAGTCATCTATAAATGGCGGGTGATCAAGGTGAAGCAGGGAACTTGATGCTAGAGGATTAAGAAGGTTGGGTGAAGTTGAGGAAGATCTCAAGCGTACACGTGGAGATGAAGCAAGACATGGACGGACGGATGATCGATATAACGTGTTGACCTAGTCAGCGAAAGGGAGGCTAGTGCAGGTGACTAGGTGGCTAGAGGGATCGAGAGCGGGAGAGATTTGCTGGCAGTCGAGTTTGTGGATTGGTGACACGTGTCGGTGATCGAGAGAGGCTTTGTCGATTTCAGCTCAGAACTGTAGATAGGATTTTATTTTTGTAGCCGTAGTCGCTATGAAATCTTCGGATCAGGATGAAGTACCTTTAGATAGGATTTTTGTTGGACCGGAAACGGCGACCAGAGGGGGGGTGAATGGGAGCTTTTAAAATTTCGGGCTAAAAACTAGCCTTCGGTTTTGGTTCTGTTTTCTGCGGAACAGGCTTCGAACACAACCTTCGAAGGTCTGGTTCGGAGGTGTTTTGACAGCTCCGAACACAGGCTTCGCAGGATCAAAAGTTCGAAGCCAAGAAGACTTCGCTCCACTTACAACCCTCGAAAATCTACTCTGCTAAGTCAGTGCAGGCTCCGCACACAGGGTGCTTCGAGCAGGCTTCGCACTTCACCCTTCGCAAGAGTGGACACCCCGCTGAGGACTTTGACCTAGTACTTGGCAGCAGCAACTAGTGCTGGGCTTCGTACACGAAGATCTAAACACACACTGACAGACTTCGCTAGAGTCACAGACACGATAAAAACGCGGGCTTCGGTCAGGGCTTCGCTAGTAAGCAGCGAGGTCTCGCCTCCTGTTACACAGAGCGATAGCACACTGAAAAACACACTTCGCACAAAACACCCTTCGCCAAGACAGGCTTCGATGCACTACAACTAGCGAGGTATGTAACACGAGCTCAAGCGAAAAGCACAAGAGACAGGGCTTCGCCACTTGAACAAGGAACACAATAAAATTGAACTCTGGATGAATACAACGAAGTGTGTGGCTGGTACAGGAGCTCAACAGTAAATGCTCAAAGTGTTAAATGTTACCTACCGAGCCCCCATATTTATAGCCCACAGTTCACCCAAAGAAATTGACTACTTTACCCCTAGGGTTTACATTGGTTTTGTCTCTACAGAACTGAGGGGTACAAAAGGTAGTCAACTTTATTGGAGGCTTCTCTGTCAGCCTTTGCAGAGGGGACAGCGCCAGCTTTTTGCAGGGCAGACACTGTCAGACTTGCAGCCTTTGACCTTTCCGAAGCCCCCTTCACACGCGAGGGGTGCGATAGCTTCGGTGAGAAGCCTTGAGCCAGATGGCCTTCGCTTCAACGAAGTCAGCCTTCGATACAGTGACGGTTTTGAGCCGAAGCCGTCAAAGCCCTTGGGCCTTCGCACCAACACCCCCGGAATGGACCACCACAGCTTCGCAGCTTCCGCCCAGCTCGAACTCCGTCAGTCCGTGTACTGAAGCCATGCAGGCCGAAGCACCACAAGACAACCACACTCCGGAGCTAGCCTCGCTCCGAAGCCTTCCACACTCCGAAGCCCCACCTTCGGAGTACCACCCTTCGAAGTCCCTCCTTCGTCCAAGGCCTCCGCACGAAGCATTCCATGAGCACTTCGTCCCAGTGTCTCTCCCCGAGCACACTCCTCGACGAGCCTCACCCGGACCATGCCTTCGATGCGCCTCGACTTCTGAGACCTTCGTCGGGTACATTCGAATGTCTCCCTCCGAAGCACACTTCGAACCCTTTGCCTCCGCAGAGGACTTGATCCATCCAACTCCGAAGTTACTCCATTCGGAGTACCTTCGAAGTGCCTCACCTCTGAGGACTTTGTCTCGGAGTACCTTCACCCGGAGCCACGCTCCGCACTCTTTGCCTTCACCTGGCGCACCTCGACCCGAGGACCGACCCGGACCCCTTCGCAGCCACCGTGACTGAGCTCCCCGCTACCCTGGCATCAAGCCTCCCGCTTGACCCAGGTTCACCTGCCGCGAACCTGACCGTCGCCTCCGAAGTCCCTGCGCATCACAGACAAGCAGACAAGTGTATCCAGTACTCCGGAGACCTCTCCGGGTTAGCAACCTCCGGCACACACTCCGGTGTACCGCCCAACGTACTGAAGCCCTCGGTACACACCTAGTCATCGTGTACTGTCGGACCCCTCCGACACGCACACTCCGCTGCAACAGCTGCAGCAACCAACCACCGAACACCCTTCGGTGAAACCACCTCCGAACACCCTTCGGAGGTCCAACCTCCGAACCCCTTCCAGAGGTACCCCTTCGAACAGAGGTTAAAAGCTTGTCAATCACTCATCACAAATACTGAAACCAACCCTTGGTTTCTCAATCTCCCCCTTGATGAGTGCATTGACAACCAACTTTAAATCCAAGAAAATTTAAAAACTTTCAGCACACAAGTGACCATAAAAACTCAGAAAAGAGCCAAACCATGTCACTTGACAAAAGAATTTTCCTCCCCCTTTTTCAAAAGAGTAAAAGCCCCTTCGGCATAAAAACTCCCCTTTCTCAAGAGAAAAACTCCCCCTGTGTTATGTTTTCCCCCTTTGGCAACAAAGAACCTTCTCCCCCTTTATGTCAAATTTCCCCGCAGAGAACGTAGCAAGTCTCTCCCCCTTTGGCAATGCAAGCATCAAGGAGCATGAAAAAGTTGCATAGCCGGGAAATGAGCAGAATTGCAAAGACATATAAAGTAAAAATATGCCAACATTAAGACCAATTATCATGTGCTCAGCTCAAATTAACACTCTAAAAACATGATGAAGCATGTGAATTTAGCACTTTTGAAATAAAAGCATCACCACTTAGTCAAGGAAACTAGACAAGTAAAAGTAGGGACTGCGCAAAGCTAGTCAATTTCTACTCTAGACAGACAAGTCCGGTTCAAATGGAGCATGAAAAGCAAACTTGATGATCAATGAATTTTGTTGTTCTTTTCTTAGTGCCAGGGGTTATTTGTTTGTCCACCTTATACTTTCCAATCCGGCCAAGCCTAGGCATGAAAGCCATTAGAAGCTTAAAGCAATGATTTTGGCATACACTACACTATTCCAGTTCAGACCAAAGTGCAATGGTAAGAAGTCTAGAATAGGGTAGTGCGACAAACAAACCCACCTGGATCTTTTCACTTGAAGCATGCAAATCATGGAATTTTTGATTTTATCTAAGTGAACCAATTGTTTGGCATTTTATGAATATCCATGAAGATGTAGAACAATTTTTCAAGTTGCAATTTGTAGCATCCAATAAACAGTGTCTTGCTATCAAGCAGATAAAAGATAGCTAAAAGCAGTCCTGCCTAAACATGCTAGATTCAAGACTAAGCAGTGAGCACGATTTGATTTTGAAAAGAAAATGTTGGCGTAAAAGATTACGCTAACAGGTTTCTGTAGAAGAGAAACTAACAAACGAAGTGTTTGCGAAGAGAACTGTTCTAAGCCTCCGAAAGGATAATAACTTAGAATAGTTCGAATGTGTGTATTGAATAACTGGTATTCGGTCCTTATTACAGGGTGAAATGGGGGTATTTATAGGCCCAAACATTAAGGAAAAGACCTATTTACCCCTCTATTACAACCGACATAGTGGAAACTATTCGGTTCCCTTAATAGGGCTAAAATGGTAAAAGACTAATCTAATAAGAAAGAAGATAAGTCTTCCATCTTAGCTGGCAGAAAAGATCTTGAAAAGCCTTAGTTCGAAGATGTACTTCGAACCAATGCCTATCTTCGTACTTCGAACTGGGTTCCGGGTATCTTCGAAGATGATCGTCTGGGAACCTTCAAATCCGCTGTCTGCCTTTATGTTGCTTCGGCAATAACCCCAAAGATGAGATATTTCCCCCCAACAGTAGCCCCTCGAATACGCTTCTCCGTTTGACCTGTAACGTTAGAAGAGCAGTATACGGAAGGAAAAGATAACCAAACATAGGGGTTATTGGTTTTTAGTTCATCTCCGAAATGCATGAAGATATAAACTCCGAATCAGTCTTAAGGTAATTGCTTTTCGAACTACCTTAGAACCGACTCAAGAAGTTCGAAAGTCTTTTAGACTTAGAGAAAATAGCCGTTAAGTTTCTGTTTCCAACGGAAACTGTAGTAAGCGTTAATCTCGGAGAAAAGTAACGGCAGGAATGCGAAACGACATGGATTAACGGTAAAAAAGTGAAGTCTAGGCTATAAATAGAAGGCCTAAAACTTACCCGGTTACCTTTTCACCGTCTTCTCGCATCCAAAAACTTTTCGAGCCCTTTGAGTTCTTGAGCCCTAGCCTCCATTTTCCCCAAAGCAATCCATCGATCGCAATGGTGAAGACTAAAGGATCTGCACCTCCGTCGGCCTTGGCCCGGCAGCAGGTGGCTGCAGCAGCAGCGACTGCAACGTTGACGGCGGCACCTTCGACTCCGGTGATGACATCCATGGCGGCAGGAGGAAGAAATCCCCAAATCGTCGATGACCAAGGTCTATGCCCGCCATCGACAAAATACTTGGATCAATCTTTCCAGTTGGGGCCTTCTACCTGCAAGAGAGAGTCACTGGAAATCGCAGTGGGAGGGAAAATTGGTAATGGAGTTATGATCCGGAAGCCAGGCAAAGAAATGATTCCATCGCCAAGACCCGGAGAAGTAGTGGTATTCGAAGCTTTCTTCGAAGCTGGCTTGGGCCTCCCTGCAATGGACTTCCTGGCGTCGGTACTTGATCTGTTCCATGTAACCCTCCCCCAATTATCTCCGAATGCAGTAGCTAGATTAGCTATCTTCGAATGGGCCTTGAGAGCCGAAGGGTGCGAAGGAAGGGTAGAGATCTTCGCTGCATTGCATAGAGCAACTTGTCAACCAAAAACCTTCGTAGGCCCCAGAGGTGAAAAAGTAGTGGTATCCTTCGGTAGTATCAACTTTAGGCTTCGAGATAAATACGCCCTTCAGTTTCCTGCCAAGGCCATCAATGCCAGATGGTATACTGATTGGGTTCTAAGATGGTTCTATGCCGAAGTTGGGGCAAGCAGTCCTCTGGCCGGGCCCCTCAAAGAAATTCAATTCCGGAAGGAAGCTTTAGTGCAGCCCAACGAAGGTCAGCTCGAAGCCCGTCTTAACCTGCTTCAAAAGATTAGCCGAAGGTTAAGTATGCGAGACTTGGCCGAAGAATTCCTCGGCCTGCAAATTTCTCCGCTGATGGCCAACTGGCCTATCGTCTTCGAAGATGACTCGGAAGGCGGTCTCCGCAAAATTAACTTGACTTCGAGCCCTGCAGGTAACTTCGAAACCAACATGTATTATACATATTTACTTCGAAGAAAGACTAACTTGAATTATTTATTTTTTAGCTTCTTCAGCCCCTATTACTTCAGAACAAATTATAAGGGCTTCGGAGAAGATTTTGGGTGCCCCAACTCCGACTGAAAAAGAATGGAGAGTTAAATTGGTCGGGAGTTGGGAGAGGTTTAACAGAGTATGGGGAATGTTGGAGATGACTCCGCCCCCTCTGATGGACTGGGTGCCTTCAGAGAAGGGACCCAAGAAGAGGATAGCTGAAGCCGGAGCTTCGAGCTCCGCAAGGACTCCGGTGAAGAAGGTGGCTCGGAAGCCAAAAAATCTCGCACCTTCGAATCCTGCGCCTTCGAGCTCAAGAACCTCAATCTCCGGTTCTAAAGAAGATGAAGGTATACTATTAGTGAGGTTGATTGATGAAGATGCGGCTCACAAAGATATTCACATTGAAGATACTGCAGGTATACCGGAGCCTCAAGCTAATATTGAAGAAGTGAGAGCTCCGGATGCTCAAGAAGAAGAGCAAAACGAAGCCCCTATGGGCGAAGATGAAGTTGAAGTTACTACAACTTCAGTTGTGGATGAAGGGAGGACTGCTCACGGAGATACTCCGGTAGTTGAAGTTTTAACTGTGGATTCAGACGAAGACCTCACCTTTGATCCTCCGAGCAGTCCGGTGCTCGATCGCCCCCAGAATGTCGAAGGTAAACTTCGCATAATTCTCTTATTATTTTCTGCAAAACTATACAATGTATAATACCTTTGCTTTTGCAGAGCCCCCTTCTGTAGAAGTGCATCGTGAAGATCCCATTCCAGGGCCTTCGACAACTTCGGAGCCGCACCCGGAGGTTGCTCAACTGGGGCCTGGAAGGGGTAAAAGACATATAGAGCCTCTCCCTACTCAAGGGTCAACTTCGTCTGAATCAATAGATGAAAGTGAATCAACTGAGGGGGGGGCATCTACTGAAATTCCAAGGACCTCAGGAGAACACTCCGGAGCTTCGCCAAGCAGGGACGACCAAGAGGCTTCGGCAATGCTCCCTCTTTTAACTCCTTTTTTGGAGCAAAGAACCGGGCTTCGGACTTTGCTCAAACCTTTAGGTCGAGTGAGTCGCGAAGTCGGGGAGACAGAGCTGGTAGCAATCTTAAGCAGGGCGAAGAGTTCGGAGCTTAACGTTGCCCTGGAATGAGCAGCATACCAGGTACGAAGCACCTTCGAACCAATAGCAAATTATACATGAATAATTTCTTACTTCAGTTTTTTCTTTTCTTAGCAAGCGGTCTTGGCCCGCGCTGCAACTTTATCGAGCGAAAATGAAATTGCTCAGCTTCGGGAAGAAAATGAAGCTCTCAAACGCAACTTGTCTTTCTCCGAAGCTAGAGTGGTTCAAATGGATAACATGATTTCAACGGAGCGTAGGGCCAGACAGGGCTTGGAGGCTGCTAATAAAGAGCTCGAAGCAGAAAGAATCGTGCTTCGAGCAGAAATTGAAAAAGTGCGGTTGGAGCATGCTAGTGCTGGGTCTGAACTTGTGAGGCTCCAAGAGGAAGCTAGCCAACTCTAAATCAGAAGAATATTTTAACTACGGAGAATGCTAGGATTTCCGGAGTTCTAACGGAAACAACTTCGAGCAAGGATGCACTAACTGAAGAAAAGCTTAAGTCTACGAAGGTAGCTACGGAAGTCATAGAACAAATGTTAGGTGTCCTGGAGTACTTCGGTACTACTGGATCACTTCCTTCGGATGACAACGTGACTCTGCTGCGTCGGTTAAAAAGGATCCAAGGAGCAGCGAAGCAAATGAAGACGGCAGACATTCGTTACGGAGAACTCTCCGGACAAGTGTCTGCCCTCGGACTACTTCGTTACTACGATGATTTGGGCCGAACCATTACTCCGAGCGCAGAGGGCTCCATTACCTTCGACGACGAGCGGCTTTTAAATCCTTCCGAAGGCGTGACTGTAGCCTGGCGAGCCTTTCAAACCTCATGGAGAGCCGAAGGTCGTTCCGCGATCAAGGCTTGGATCAATGAAGGCCAACGCCAGAAGCAAGTTCGGAACCAAGCTTCGAGCAGTCAGCCTCCTCCGAACCCACAGGTTTAGGAATCATTTAGGATTTTTGACTATGTAAAGCTTCGTGCTTGTAAACATTTAACAATGAAAATCTTGTTTGTCATATTTTTTAGGCTTTGCCTCTTATGGAAGACATCGAAGTGTTAGAGCTTAACGACGAACTTCGTTCATTATGGAATACCTTCGAACTTCTAAAGACTTACAAGCGCCCTCGATTCCTAATTCCTCGAGATAACTCCGGCGTAATTGCGCCCGAAGTAATCAAAGATGTAATGTCTTATATTAAAGAGGAAGAGAAAGAGGTTGACGTAAACACCTCATCTTCTGAAGACACTATTTGGTCTGAAGACGAAGGTGAAGCTCGAAATAAAAGATCTGAAGATCTTAGAAGCTGGGAAAGAAGCCCCGAACGGCTTCGAACTTGGGCCAAGCTTCAACAAGAGCAGAAGGATTTTAGAGCTTCGAAGGGGAGGAAGAGAGTTAAACGTAAAGTTATTAGAACTTCCGATGTTGGAACTAGTCGTTCCACCCCTAGCTCTAGGGACCGAAGAGGTCTCCGATTCCTTCTTGGTATAGATACCAATTTTTCATAGTGTAATATGTAAACACATTTATTTCAATAATGAATGCCGATTTAAAATTGTCTCCATATTTACTAGCCCCTCTTTGGGCATAAGCAACTTCGAAATGTATTCAAAGATGGTTATGCGCAAAGAAAAAACTTCGGAGTACAATTTTTTGGGGGTTCGGAGCCCCTCTGTCATTTAAAGATCTTTTAAAATCTTATGAAATGTCTTCGACTTTTTGCAATCGGAAGAATGGCAACTTAGTATCTTTGTTTTATGAAAGAAATCACTTGAGATAACTTTCAGGACACTTTAGTGTCTTAAGAAACTTGTCACTTTGGACTATGTTAACAGACATTCGAAGCTCATGGCTCAAATTCTGTTTTGCTTTAGCCACCTTCGGCTTGTTTTTGCGATCTCTATCGAACCAATGGTTCGGAGTTTGCAATGGTCTCTTTGGACTCTTTTTACGGATGTCTACCAGCCAATGGCTTGGACTCCGTATATTTTGGCCACCTTCGGCTCTTTTTGCAGAAGTCTACCAGCCAATGGCTTGGACTTCGCAGGATTTGGCCACCTTCGGCTCTTTTTACGGAAGTCTACCAGCCAATGGCTTGGACTCCGCAGATTTTGGCCACCTTCGGCTCTTTTTACGGAAGTCTACCAGCCAATGGCTTGGACTCCGTAGGGTGTGGTTTTGGGCTCTTTTACGGATGCCTACAAGCCGGTGGCCTGGGCTCCGGATTATGCCAGCCCCCACGTCGGAAGCTTCGAACTTTATGGGTTCGAAGTCCGAAAATACAACCCAGCTTCATGACACTTCCCTCTCGGTCGACCCCGCGGTTCCAGTGCGTCCACTTGGAAGCTGGAAGTCTATGAGGGGAAGGCACTATCAGGATCATATGCTTTATTGATTTAGAAGATGATTACAAGCAAATTACAAGGAGCCCTTATGCGAAGTATCGCTTTAGGTGCTCCGCATGCCAAGTATGTGCTAACTCTTCACCTTCTAAATTAGCTAATTTAAATGAACCAGGGCGCCCTGGACGGACAATTAGGTATGTACCTTCCCATTTATTCCCTAACTTCCCTGGTGCTATAATGCTTCGTAGAACAAGATGACCCGGTCTTAGTTCATTGAGCTTAACCTTCGGGTCATACCAAGCCTTCGTCTGCTGATGATACTTTGATAAATTAGCTACAGCTCGAAGTCTTGTTTCTTCTGATAAATCAAACGAAGCTTGTCTTTCTTCTTCAATGTCAGGTTCGGTGCTGCGAAATGATCCCCCTTTGAGCTCCGTTGGAGTCATAGCTTCATCTTCGAATAGTAGTCTGAACGGAGTAAAACCTGTGGACCTTGTTTGCGTAGTCCGAATGGACCACAGAATCTTCGAAAGCTCTTCGGTCCACAGTCCCTTTGCTAATCTTACTATTCTTCGATTTAACCCTGATAAAATATTTCCATTCGCTCGCTCTACGGCTCCATTCGACTGAGGATGCCTCACTGCAGCAAAGCATAGCTGAATGCCTAGATCTTCGCAAAACTTCCTGAAGGGTTCTGCGTCGAACTGTGTTCCATTATCAATTGTGAGGTATCTAGGCACTCCAAACCGGCAAATAATGTTCTTCTAGAAGAATTTCTGTACATTGTTCGAAGTGATAGCTGTTAAGGGTTCTGCTTCCACCCACTTAGAAAAATATTCAATAGCTACCACTGCGAACTTCAGATTTCCCTTTGCTAACGGAAAGGGACCAATTAAATCCATACCCCATCTGGCCATAGGCCATACCAGAGCAATGACTTGAAGAGCTGTTGGTGGGCGATGACTCCGTCGACCCATCCACTGGCATCCTTGACAAGTGCGGACCAAGCTCTCCGCATCAGCTGTTATTGTGGGCCAATAAAGCCCCTGGCGAAGTGTTTTTCCTGCCAAAGCTCTAGGGGCTAAATGGCTTCCACAAAGGCCTTCATGAATTTCTCGAAGAATTTCTTGGCCTTCGGCTTGAGGTATACATCGGAGTAGAGGGGAACATACTCCGGCCTTGTATAATATACCATTGATTATCTGATAGTTTCTGGCTCTGAGCTTTAATCTTGACAACTGGGGCTCTTCGGGCAAATTTGTTCCTCCTTGCAAAAGTTCCATGATTGAATTTTTCCAATCTGCACTAGGAATGCAAAGAATCTCCGCAGAGGGAATTTGTGGCACCGAAGTTATATTGAGCTCCTCATAGAAAGCTTCTTCGGGCACATCCACAGCTCCGGGTGCAGCCTTTGCTAAAATGTCCGCTTGCACGTTTTCCGCTCTTGGTATACTCCGAATGGAATACCCTTGAAGTGTGCTTCGATTTTACGGATTTCTTCTAAATACTTTGGAAGCTGTGGTTGCCGAACTTGGAAACTTTTGTCTACGTGCCCTGCTACTATCTGAGACTCTGTCTTTATAATTATTCTTGTAGCCCCTAGAGCACGTGCTTTTCGAAGTCCCAATAGAATCCCTTCATACTCCGCTATATTATTGGTAGACGTAAAGTTTGA